>JAPDNY010000440.1:0-39303 GCA_029375565.1 Gekko gecko
CAACCTGCTCAATCCCATTCATAATCTTATAAACCTCGATCATGTCACCCCTCAGCCGTCGTTTCTCCAAGCTGAAGAGCCCCAAGCGTTTTTGTTGTGTCCTGGGATCAGAAGGCAGAGCTGGCAAAATACAGCCAAGCTCGCTTCTCTGAGAACAATAGGGACTAGGTTCCTGAGCTCGCCAGTAGAGAACCAATGGCAGCATTGGCGGGCGATTCAAACCCGCCAATAGGAATATGGGGCCGTCCCCCCTAATCTGATATAGTTGGCCTCCGGCCGTTACTGCTCGTTCTTGTCTTGTGTGAAGTACGAATAAACGCGTCTTCTCTTATGTCGTCGTCCGAGTCATGAGGCCCGAAACCCAGTACTTTACAGTTTTAACCTTTCTTCATAGGGAAGGTGTTCCAACCCTTTTATCATTCTAGTTGCCCTTCTCTGCACTTTTTCCAATGCTATAATATCCTTTTTGAGGTGGGGTGACCAGAACTGTACACAGTATTCCAAATGAGGTCGCATCAATGATTTATACAGTTTCTGATCTTCGATATGGCCAGTGCAGAGGCCGGCCCTTTGAGCAGGATCCTGTCGACCCCGGCAATGTTCAGAGGGTGTATCACGGGATCGATCAATCATTCCAGCTTGCTCACGGTGTCCCTTTAGAGTGACAGGCCTGTGAGGCCCGGCGCAACGAAGCTGAGGGCGGCTGGACGGACCCCCGGCCCTGGTGGACTCCACCATGTCAGACTGCCGGGCCGTTTCCTCCTCTCCTCTCCTGCCTCGCGCGCCACTCCCCTCGCCCTCGTTCAGCATCCTCCCAAAGAATGGAGCCATCAGCACAACATTGAGCCGTCAATTAAAGGTGCCGGAAGGCAGCCACGGGCAGGCGGGGATCGATGGCCGCTACGAAAAGGAGGCCTTTGTGAGCGGCGGCTGCGTGACACGGAGGACTCCGGCGGAGAGAGGTTTTTGTTCCAGAAGCAAAAGGAAGCCCCCCCCTTGCTCGGGAAGAAAGTGGTTCTCCAGGCTGAAATGGCCAAGGGAAGGGGAAGGGACAGAGCTGAGTGGCAAGGCCTCTGCTTGGCATGCAGAAGGTCCCCGGTTCAATCCCCGGCATCACCAGTTAAAAGGACCAGGCAGGAGGTGATGGGGAAAGACCTCAGGCTGAGACCCTGGAGAACTATGGGGAAGAGACATGGCTCAGTGGAAGAGTCTCTGCTTGGCATGCAGAAGGTCCCAGGTTCGATCCCCGGCATCTCCAGTTAAAAGGACCAGGCAGGAGGTGATGGGAAAGACCTCAGGCTGAGACCCTGGAGAACTATGGGGAAGAGGCATGGCTCAGTGGAAGAGTCTCTGCTTGGCAAGCAGAAGGTCCCAGGTTCGATCCCCACCATCTCCAGTTGAAAGGACCAGGCAGGAGGTGATGGGAAAGACCTCAGGCTGAGACCCTGGAGAACTATGGGGAAGAGGCATGGCTCAGTGGAAGAGTCTCTGCTTGGCATGCAGAAGGTCCCAGGTTCGATCCCCACCATCTCCAGTTGAAAGGACCAGGCAGGAGGTGATGGGAAAGACCTCAGCCTGAGACCCTGGAGAGCTGTCAAGAGGGGCCATGGCTCAGTGGAAGAGCCTCTGCTTGGCATGCAGAAGGTCCCAGGTTCAATCCCCTGGCATCTCCAGTTAAAAAGGACCAGGCAGGAGGTGATGGGAAAGTCCTCTGCATGAGACCCTGGAGAGCTGTAAAGAGGGGCTGTGGCTCAGTGGAAGAGACTCTGCTTGGCATGCAGAAGGTCCCAGGTTCAATCCCCGGCATCTCCAGTTGAAAGGACCAGGCAGGAGGTGATGGGAAAGACCTCAGACTGAGACCCTGGAGAACTATGGGGAAGAGACATGGCTCAGAGGCAGAGTCTCTGCTTGGCATGCAGAAGGTCCCAGGTTCAATCCCTGGCAGTTAAAAGGAACAGGCAGGGAGGTGATGGGAAAGACCTCAGCCTGAGACCCTGGAGAGCTGTCAAGAGGGGCCATGGCTCAGTGGAAGAGCCTCTGCTTGGCATGCAGAAGGTCCCAGGTTCAATCCCCGGCATCTCCAGTTGAAAGGACCAGGCAGGAGGTGATGGGAAAGACCTCAGACTGAGACCCTGGAGAACTATGGGGAAGAGACATGGCTCAGAGGCAGAGTCTCTGCTTGGCATGCAGAAGGTCCCAGGTTCAATCCCTGGCAGTTAAAAGGAACAGGCAGGAGGTGATGGGAAAGACCTCAGCCTGAGACCCTGGAGAGCTGTCAAGACGGGCCATGGCTCAGTGGAAGAGCCTCTGCTTGGCATGCAGAAGGTCCCAGGTTCAATCCCCGGCATCTCCAGTTGAAAGGACCAGGCAGGAGGTGATGGGAAAGACCTCAGACTGAGACCCTGGAGAACTATGGGGAAGAGACATGGCTCAGAGGCAGAGTCTCTGCTTGGCATGCAGAAGGTCCCAGGTTCAATCCCTGGCAGTTAAAAGGAACAGGCAGGAGGTGATGGGAAAGACCTCAGCCTGAGACCCTGGAGAGCTGTCAAGAGGGGCCATGGCTCAGTGGAAGAGCCTCTGCTTGGCATGCAGAAGGTCCCAGGTTCAATCCCCGGCATCTCCAGTTGAAAGGACCAGGCAGGAGGTGATGGGAAAGACCTCAGACTGAGACCCTGGAGAGCTGTCAAGAGGGGCCATGGCTCAGTGGAAGAGCCTCTGCTTGGCATGCAGAAGGTCCCAGGTTCAATCCCCGGCATCTCCAGTTGAAAGGACCAGGCAGGAGGTGATGGGAAAGACCTCAGACTGAGACCCTGGAGAACTATGGGGAAGAGACATGGCTCAGAGGCAGAGTCTCTGCTTGGCATGCAGAAGGTCCCAGGTTCAATCCCTGGCAGTTAAAAGGACCAGGCAGGAGGTGATGGGAAAGACCTCAGCCTGAGACCCTGGAGAGCTGTCAAGAGGGGCCATGGCTCAGTGGAAGAGCCTCTGCTTGGCATGCAGAAGGTCCCAGGTTCAATCCCCGGCATCTCCAGTTGAAAGGACCAGGCAGGAGGTGATGGGAAAGACCTCAGACTGAGACCCTGGAGAACTATGGGGAAGAGACATGGCTCAGAGGCAGAGTCTCTGCTTGGCATGCAGAAGGTCCCAGGTTCAATCCCTGGCAGTTAAAAGGAACAGGCAGGAGGTGATGGGAAAGACCTCAGCCTGAGACCCTGGAGAGCTGTCAAGAGGGGCCATGGCTCAGTGGAAGAGCCTCTGCTTGGCATGCAGAAGGTCCCAGGTTCAATCCCCGGCATCTCCAGTTGAAAGGACCAGGCAGGAGGTGATGGGAAAGACCTCAGACTGAGACCCTGGAGAGCTGTCAAGAGGGGCCATGGCTCAGTGGAAGAGCCTCTGCTTGGCATGCAGAAGGTCCCAGGTTCAATCCCCGGCATCTCCAGTTGAAAGGACCAGGCAGGAGGTGATGGGAAAGACCTCAGACTGAGACCCTGGAGAACTATGGGGAAGAGACATGGCTCAGAGGCAGAGTCTCTGCTTGGCATGCAGAAGGTCCCAGGTTCAATCCCTGGCAGTTAAAAGGAACAGGCAGGAGGTGATGGGAAAGACCTCAGCCTGAGACCCTGGAGAGCTGTCAAGAGGGGCCATGGCTCAGTGGAAGAGCCTCTGCTTGGCATGCAGAAGGTCCCAGGTTCAATCCCCGGCATCTCCAGTTGAAAGGACCAGGCAGGAGGTGATGGGAAAGACCTCAGACTGAGACCCTGGAGAGCTGTCAAGAGGGGCCATGGCTCAGTGGAAGAGCCTCTGCTTGGCATGCAGAAGGTCCCAGGTTCAATCCCTGGCAGTTAAAAGGAACAGGCAGGAGGTGATGGGAAAGACCTCAGCCTGAGACCCTGGAGAGCTGTCAAGTGGGGCTGTGGCTCAGTGGAAGAGCCTCTGCTTGGCATGCAGAAGGTCCCAGGTTCAATCCCTGGCAGTTAAAAGGAACAGGCAGGAGGTGATGGGAAAGACCTCAGCCTGAGACCCTGGAGAGCTGTCAAGTGGGGCTGTGGCTCAGTGGAAGAGCCTCTGCTTGGCATGCAGAAGGTCCCAGGTTCAATCCCTGGCAGTTAAAAGGAACAGGCAGGAGGTGATGGGAAAGACCTCAGCCTGAGACCCTGGAGAGCTGTCAAGTGGGGCTGTGGCTCAGTGGAAGAGCCTCTGCTTGGCATGCAGAAGGTCCCAGGTTCAATCCCTGGCAGTTAAAAGGAACAGGCAGGAGGTGATGGGAAAGACCTCAGCCTGAGACCCTGGAGAGCTGTCAAGTGGGGCTGTGGCTCAGTGGAAGAGCCTCTGCTTGGCATGCAGAAGGTCCCAGGTTCAATCCCTGGCAGTTAAAAGGAACAGGCAGGAGGTGATGGGAAAGACCTCAGCCTGAGACCCTGGAGAGCTGTCAAGTGGGGCTGTGGCTCAGTGGAAGAGCCTCTGCTTGGCATGCAGAAGGTCCCAGGTTCAATCCCTGGCAGTTAAAAGGAACAGGCAGGAGGTGATGGGAAAGACCTCAGCCTGAGACCCTGGAGAGCTGTCAAGTGGGGCTGTGGCTCAGTGGAAGAGCCTCTGCTTGGCATGCAGAAGGTCCCAGGTTCAATCCCTGGCAGTTAAAAGGAACAGGCAGGAGGTGATGGGAAAGACCTCAGCCTGAGACCCTGGAGAGCTGTCAAGTGGGGCTGTGGCTCAGTGGAAGAGCCTCTGCTTGGCATGCAGAAGGTCCCAGGTTCAATCCCTGGCAGTTAAAAGGAACAGGCAGGAGGTGATGGGAAAGACCTCAGCCTGAGACCCTGGAGAGCTGTCAAGTGGGGCTGTGGCTCAGTGGAAGAGCCTCTGCTTGGCATGCAGAAGGTCCCAGGTTCAATCCCTGGCAGTTAAAAGGAACAGGCAGGAGGTGATGGGAAAGACCTCAGCCTGAGACCCTGGAGAGCTGTCAAGTGGGGCTGTGGCTCAGTGGAAGAGCCTCTGCTTGGCATGCAGAAGGTCCCAGGTTCAATCCCTGGCAGTTAAAAGGAACAGGCAGGAGGTGATGGGAAAGACCTCAGCCTGAGACCCTGGAGAGCTGTCAAGTGGGGCTGTGGCTCAGTGGAAGAGCCTCTGCTTGGCATGCAGAAGGTCCCAGGTTCAATCCCTGGCAGTTAAAAGGAACAGGCAGGAGGTGATGGGAAAGACCTCAGCCTGAGACCCTGGAGAGCTGTCAAGAGGGGCCATGGCTCAGTGGAAGAGCCTCTGCTTGGCATGCAGAAGGTCCCAGGTTCAATCCCCGGCATCTCCAGTTGAAAGGACCAGGCAGGAGGTGATGGGAAAGACCTCAGACTGAGACCCTGGAGAGCTGTCAAGAGGGGCCATGGCTCAGTGGAAGAGCCTCTGCTTGGCATGCAGAAGGTCCCAGGTTCAATCCCCGGCATCTCCAGTTGAAAGGACCAGGCAGGAGGTGATGGGAAAGACCTCAGACTGAGACCCTGGAGAACTATGGGGAAGAGACATGGCTCAGAGGCAGAGTCTCTGCTTGGCATGCAGAAGGTCCCAGGTTCAATCCCTGGCAGTTAAAAGGACCAGGCAGGAGGTGATGGGAAAGACCTCAGCCTGAGACCCTGGAGAGCTGTCAAGAGGGGCCATGGCTCAGTGGAAGAGCCTCTGCTTGGCATGCAGAAGGTCCCAGGTTCAATCCCCGGCATCTCCAGTTGAAAGGACCAGGCAGGAGGTGATGGGAAAGACCTCAGACTGAGACCCTGGAGAACTATGGGGAAGAGACATGGCTCAGAGGCAGAGTCTCTGCTTGGCATGCAGAAGGTCCCAGGTTCAATCCCTGGCAGTTAAAAGGAACAGGCAGGAGGTGATGGGAAAGACCTCAGCCTGAGACCCTGGAGAGCTGTCAAGAGGGGCCATGGCTCAGTGGAAGAGCCTCTGCTTGGCATGCAGAAGGTCCCAGGTTCAATCCCGGCATCTCCAGTTGAAAGGACCAGGCAGGAGGTGATGGGAAAGACCTCAGACTGAGACCCTGGAGAGCTGTCAAGAGGGGCCATGGCTCAGTGGAAGAGCCTCTGCTTGGCATGCAGAAGGTCCCAGGTTCAATCCCCGGCATCTCCAGTTGAAAGGACCAGGCAGGAGGTGATGGGAAAGACCTCAGACTGAGACCCTGGAGAACTATGGGGAAGAGACATGGCTCAGAGGCAGAGTCTCTGCTTGGCATGCAGAAGGTCCCAGGTTCAATCCCTGGCAGTTAAAAGGAACAGGCAGGAGGTGATGGGAAAGACCTCAGCCTGAGACCCTGGAGAGCTGTCAAGAGGGGCCATGGCTCAGTGGAAGAGCCTCTGCTTGGCATGCAGAAGGTCCCAGGTTCAATCCCCGGCATCTCCAGTTGAAAGGACCAGGCAGGAGGTGATGGGAAAGACCTCAGACTGAGACCCTGGAGAGCTGTCAAGAGGGGCCATGGCTCAGTGGAAGAGCCTCTGCTTGGCATGCAGAAGGTCCCAGGTTCAATCCCCGGCATCTCCAGTTGAAAGGACCAGGCAGGAGGTGATGGGAAAGACCTCAGACTGAGACCCTGGAGAACTATGGGGAAGAGACATGGCTCAGAGGCAGAGTCTCTGCTTGGCATGCAGAAGGTCCCAGGTTCAATCCCTGGCAGTTAAAAGGAACAGGCAGGAGGTGATGGGAAAGACCTCAGCCTGAGACCCTGGAGAGCTGTCAAGAGGGGCCATGGCTCAGTGGAAGAGCCTCTGCTTGGCATGCAGAAGGTCCCAGGTTCAATCCCCGGCATCTCCAGTTGAAAGGACCAGGCAGGAGGTGATGGGAAAGACCTCAGACTGAGACCCTGGAGAGCTGTCAAGAGGGGCCATGGCTCAGTGGAAGAGCCTCTGCTTGGCATGCAGAAGGTCCCAGGTTCAATCCCTGGCAGTTAAAAGGAACAGGCAGGAGGTGATGGGAAAGACCTCAGCCTGAGACCCTGGAGAGCTGTCAAGTGGGGCTGTGGCTCAGTGGAAGAGCCTCTGCTTGGCATGCAGAAGGTCCCAGGTTCAATCCCTGGCAGTTAAAAGGAACAGGCAGGAGGTGATGGGAAAGACCTCAGCCTGAGACCCTGGAGAGCTGTCAAGTGGGGCTGTGGCTCAGTGGAAGAGCCTCTGCTTGGCATGCAGAAGGTCCCAGGTTCAATCCCTGGCAGTTAAAAGGAACAGGCAGGAGGTGATGGGAAAGACCTCAGCCTGAGACCCTGGAGAGCTGTCAAGTGGGGCTGTGGCTCAGTGGAAGAGCCTCTGCTTGGCATGCAGAAGGTCCCAGGTTCAATCCCTGGCAGTTAAAAGGAACAGGCAGGAGGTGATGGGAAAGACCTCAGCCTGAGACCCTGGAGAGCTGTCAAGTGGGGCTGTGGCTCAGTGGAAGAGCCTCTGCTTGGCATGCAGAAGGTCCCAGGTTCAATCCCTGGCAGTTAAAAGGAACAGGCAGGAGGTGATGGGAAAGACCTCAGCCTGAGACCCTGGAGAGCTGTCAAGTGGGGCTGTGGCTCAGTGGAAGAGCCTCTGCTTGGCATGCAGAAGGTCCCAGGTTCAATCCCTGGCAGTTAAAAGGAACAGGCAGGAGGTGATGGGAAAGACCTCAGCCTGAGACCCTGGAGAGCTGTCAAGTGGGGCTGTGGCTCAGTGGAAGAGCCTCTGCTTGGCATGCAGAAGGTCCCAGGTTCAATCCCTGGCAGTTAAAAGGAACAGGCAGGAGGTGATGGGAAAGACCTCAGCCTGAGACCCTGGAGAGCTGTCAAGTGGGGCTGTGGCTCAGTGGAAGAGCCTCTGCTTGGCATGCAGAAGGTCCCAGGTTCAATCCCTGGCAGTTAAAAGGAACAGGCAGGAGGTGATGGGAAAGACCTCAGCCTGAGACCCTGGAGAGCTGTCAAGTGGGGCTGTGGCTCAGTGGAAGAGCCTCTGCTTGGCATGCAGAAGGTCCCAGGTTCAATCCCTGGCAGTTAAAAGGAACAGGCAGGAGGTGATGGGAAAGACCTCAGCCTGAGACCCTGGAGAGCTGTCAAGTGGGGCTGTGGCTCAGTGGAAGAGCCTCTGCTTGGCATGCAGAAGGTCCCAGGTTCAATCCCTGGCAGTTAAAAGGAACAGGCAGGAGGTGATGGGAAAGACCTCAGCCTGAGACCCTGGAGAGCTGTCAAGTGGGGCTGTGGCTCAGTGGAAGAGCCTCTGCTTGGCATGCAGAAGGTCCCAGGTTCAATCCCTGGCAGTTAAAAGGAACAGGCAGGAGGTGATGGGAAAGACCTCAGCCTGAGACCCTGGAGAGCTGTTTCCAGTCTGAGTAGACAAGACTGACTTTGATGGGGGTTTGACTCGGTATAAGGCAGGGGCCATGGTTCTGTGACAGAAGATCTGCTTGGCATGCCGAAGGTCCCAGGTTCAGTCCCCGATAGCTCCATGTAAAAGGACCAGGCAGCCGGTGATATAAAAGACCTCCGCCTGAGACCCTGGAAAGCTGCCGCCGCCTGTCTGAGCAGACAATATGGACCTGGATGAACCTGCTATGCCCTGTTGCTGGTCCTCCAGAGGAACTGGCTGGCCCCTGTGTGAGACAGGAGGCTGGACTAGATGGACCCTCCCTGGTCTGACCCAGCAGGGCTCTTCTGAGGTTCTTATCAGGGGAAGGCCTCGGCCTCTCTGCCCTGTTGCTGGCCCTCCAGAGGAACTGGCTGGCCCCTGTGTGAGACGGGAGGCTGGACTGGATGGACCCTCCCTGGTCTGACCCAGCAGGCCTCTTCTGGGGTTCTTATCAGGGGAAGGCCTCGGCCTCTCTGCCCTGTTGTTGGTCCTCCAGAGGAACTGGCTGGCCCCTGTGTGAGACGGGAGGCTGGACTGGATGGACCCTCCCTGGTCTGACCCAGCAGGGCTCTTCTGGGGTTCTTATCAGGGGAAGGCCTCGGCCTCTCTGCCCTGTTGCTGGCCCTCCAGAGGAACTGGCTGGCCCCTGTGTGAGACGGGAGGCTGGACTGGATGGACCCTCCCTGGTCTGACCCAGCAGGGCTCTTCTGGGGTTCTTATCAGGGGAAGGCCTCGGCCTCTCTGCCCTGTTGCTGGCCCTCCAGAGGAACTGGCTGGCCCCTGTGTGAGACAGGAGGCTGGACTGGATGGACCCTCCCTGGTCTGACCCAGCAGGGCTCTTCTGTGGTTCTTCTCAGGGGAAGGCCTCGGCCTCTCTGCCCTGTTGCTGGCCCTCCAGAGGAACTGGCTGGCCCCTGTGTGAGACAGGAGGCTGGACTGGATGGACCCTCCCTGGTCTGACCCAGCAGGGCTCTTCTGCGGTTCTTCTCAGGGGAAGGCCTCGGCCTCTCTGCCCTGTTGCTGGCCCTCCAGAGGAACTGGCTGGCCCCTGTGTGAGACGGGAGGCTGGACTGGATGGACCCTCCCTGGTCTGACCCAGCAGGGCTCTTCTGGGGTTCTTATCAGGGGAAGGCCTCGGCCTCTCTGCCCTGTTGCTGGCCCTCCAGAGGAACTGGCTGGCCCCTGTGTGAGACAGGAGGCTGGACTGGATGGACCCTCCCTGGTCTGACCCAGCAGGGCTCTTCTGCGGTTCTTCTCAGGGGAAGGCCTCGGCCTCTCTGCCCTGTTGCTGGCCCTCCAGAGGAACTGGCTGGCCCCTGTGTGAGACGGGAGGCTGGACTGGATGGACCCTCCCTGGTCTGACCCAGCAGGGCTCTTCTGGGGTTCTTATCAGGGGAAGGCCTCGGCCTCTCTGCCCCTGCTGCTGGCCCTCCAGAGGAACTGGCTGGCCCCTGTGTGAGACGGGAGGCTGGACTGGATGGAGCCTCACTGGTCTGATCCAGCAGGGCTCTTCTGGGGTTCTTATCAGGGGAAGGCCTCGGCCTCTCTGCCCTGTTGCTGGCCCTCCAGAGGAACTGGCTGGCCCCTGTGTGAGACAGGAGGCTGGACTGGATGGACCCTCCCTGGTCTGACCCAGCAGGGCTCTTCTGCGGTTCTTCTCAGGGGAAGGCCTCGGCCTCTCTGCCCT
Organism: Gekko gecko; assembly: GCA_029375565.1. Taxonomy (NCBI): domain Eukaryota; kingdom Metazoa; phylum Chordata; class Lepidosauria; order Squamata; family Gekkonidae; genus Gekko; species Gekko gecko. The sequence goes on from JAPDNY010000440.1 coordinate 10,021, forward strand.
GTTGCTGGCCCTCCAGGGGAACTGGCTGGCCCCTGTGTGAGACGGGAGGCTGGACTGGATGGACCCTCCCTGGTCTGACCCAGCAGGGCTCTTCTGGGGTTCTTATCAGGGGAAGGCCTCGGCCTCTCTGCCCTGTTGCTGGCCCTCCAGAGGAACTGGCTGGCCCCTGTGTGAGATGGGAGGCTGGACTGGATGGACCCTCCCTGGTCTGACCCAGCAGGGCTCTTCTGAGGTTCTTCTCAGGGGAAGGCCTCGGCCTCTCTGCCCTGTTGCTGGCCCTCCAGAGGAACTGGCTGGCCCCTGTGTGAGACGGGAGGCTGGACTGGATGGACCCTCCCTGGTCTGGCCCAGCAGGGCTCTTCTGAGGTTCTTCTCAGGGGAAGGCCTCGGCCTCTCTGCCCTGTTGCTGGCCCTCCAGAGGAACTGGCTGGCCCCTGTGTGAGACGGGAGGCTGGACTGGATGGACCCTCCCTGGTCTGACCCAGCAGGGCTCTTCTGAGGTTCTCAGAAGACAGGAGGGGATGCTCTGTGTTCTTGGTAGGGTTCCCAAGTACTTACCGTATTTTGGCGGGGGACGCATAGTCCCCGGCCAGAACATTCCTCCAGGTAACACCCACGCCGCACGATGCCGTCGCGAGGAAGTGACGCCGGGTGACACTCTGGCAATGGGGCTGGAAACTCGATGGTACCGACGAGTTTCCATCCCCATTGCCAGAGCGTCGCCCGGCATCCCTTCCTGGCAATGGCATCATGTGCACGTCTTTCCTTCCCCCGGGGATGGTCCTGCCAGGACATATCCATCCCCCGCCGGCGTACGGTAAGTTCTTGGCAAGCCTGATTCTTGGTACTTTGGGTGGGGGGGCAACAGTGGGAGGACTTCTAGTGTCCTGACCCCACTGCTGGACCTCCTGATGGCCTCTGGCAGGGCTCTTTTGTAGCAGGAACTCCTTGCATATTAGGCGACACACCCCTAATGTAGCCAATCCTCCCAGAGCTTACAGTAGCCCCTGTAAGAAGAGCTCTGTAAACTCTTGGAGGATTGGCTACATTAGGGGTGTGTCGCCTAATATGCAAAGGGGTTCCTGCTACAAAAAGAGCCCTAGCACCTGGTATTTTTGGCCACTGTGTGACAGAGCGTTGGACTAGATGGGCCATTGGCCTGATCCAACTTTGGCTTCTCTTATGTTCTTATGATTCTAACTGTTCAACATTTTGGGCAGAAGCTCTGCTGGTTTCAAGCCCCCGCCTACCCTTGCCTCCTTTCTCAGAGTGCACAGTGGACACCCAAAATGGTGTCGGCAGGTTCCATGGTGCCCACGGGCACCACGTTGGAGACCCTCGGAAGGAATGCATTTTCAAAATCCAGGAAGCAACTTGGGTGGAGGGTATTGCAAGAGCCTTTTCAGCGTTTGTCTCTCTTGCGTCTGAACCCTGAGGAGAGCCAGAAAGCCTCCAGGGTCCCCGGCCTAGCTGACAACCAGGCGTCCTTTCCGCTGTGACATTTCTCTCCACCACTCCACAGAAAGACGTCCTCTGCTCGACTGACAGGCGACGGCCCTCCCCTTGCACCCGAGGCCAGGCCAAAGACAAGATCACCGAAACAGCCTGCGCAGATGTGTCATGGTTCCTACCTCCCCGCGACACCTGACCTTTGGAGGCCGCCATCTCGCGATCTCGCTGAGCGGGGCCCGTTTGACTTGGCCGTCATTCATCTGGGGAGGGCCTGTCATTGAAGGGACCCATGTTGCTGGAGGTGACGCCCTTTCTTTTAGAATGCTGGCAGCTGCCAGGCACAGAGCTTGAACTGCCCTTCTAAGATGTGCACAGGAGCTCCGAAGTCTCCAAGCACGGAGGCAGGCCGGGCAGGAGCAGGGAGGGAGTTGGATAGATGCAGCGGTAGAAACCGGATGCATCACCGAAAGGAGGAGGAGGAAGAAAAGAGGAGGAGGAGGAGATTGGATTTATACCCTGCCCTTCACTCAGAGTCTCAGAGCGGCCTCCAAACTCCTTTCCCTTCCCCTCCCCACAACAGACACCCTGTGAGGTAGGTGGGGCTGAGAGAGCTCTGACAGAAACTGCTCTTTCGTGATGGCAAACCTAGACAGCATGATAAAAAGTAGAGCCATCACCCAGCCAACAAAAGTCCGTATGGTCAAGGTGACAGGAGGTGGTGACAGCTGCAAGCATGGACAGTTTCAAGAGGGAATTAGATAAACATCTGGAGCAGAAGTCCATCAGTGGCTATTAGCCACAGGGTATAGATGGGAACTCTCAATCTGGGGCAGGTGATGCACTCTATTCTTGGTGCTGGGGGGGCAGCAGTGGGAGGGCTTCTAGTGTCCTGGCCCCCCACTGCTGGACCTCCTGATGGCACCTGGTATATTTTGGCCGCTGTGTGACAGAGTGTTGGACTAGATGGGCCATTGGCCTGATTCAACATTGGCTTCTCTTATGTTCTTATGTTCGATGGCATTCCCAGTAGTAATGTAGAGCTGCGAGAGTTGGACCTTAAGGAAGGCCAAGCACCAAAGAAGAGATACTTTCGGATGATGGTGCTGGAGAAGAACCTGGAGAGTTCCCTTCGACTGCGAGGGATCAAATCAGTCAATCCTAAAGGAAATCAACCCTGACTGTTCCCTGGAAGGCCAGATCCTGAAGTTGAAGCTCAAATCCTTTGGCCACCCAATGAGAAGGGAGCACTCACTGGAGAAGACCCCGATGCCGGGAAAGACTGAAGGCCAAAGAAGAAGGGGACGGCAAAGGACGAGATGGTCAGATAGTGTTGTCGAGGCAATGAACGTGAGATTAAGCAAACTCCGGAGCACGACGGAGGACAGGAGGGCCTGGCGTGATGTGGTCCGTGGAGTCGCGGAGAGTCAGACTCGACGATGCGACTGAACAACAACGGCTCCTGAAGAAACCTGCCCCAGCTTCTCTGGGACACCCTCCTCTCCGTCCTGCTTATAAATGCCAGCAAAACAACCCAGCGTGGCGGGATTGCGGCCAGCGGGGGCTGCTTGACGAGATGGAGGCTGCTGGAACCACGCTGGGTGCCTCTCGGCAGGCGGCTGAGCGCCGCATCTTGGCCATCAGGCCGGGGAATTACGAGCCCAAATTACCGAGCGGACGAGGCTCCGACGGGAGCCGGGAAGAGCCTGTTCAGTGGTGCGGACGGAGGACTGAGCCGGGCAGGCAGTGAGACAGGACTGGGATGGAAGAAGGAGCCCGAACAGAACGCCGGGGAAGCTCTTTGGCTGTTCCAGCCCGAAACAGAGCCAAGCTTGTCCTCTGCCCAAATATGTCCCCAGGCTAGGGTGGCGTCTCGGCTTGCCATCCTCCAGGTAGCACCTGGAGAACATCTACCTTAGGGTTGCCAACCTCCAGGTGGTGGGTGGAGATCTCCTGCTATCGCAATGGACCTCCAGGCAACAAGGATCAGTTCCCCTGGAGGAAATGGCTGCTTTGGAAGGCGGACTCTATGGAATTGTGACCCCACTGAAGCCCCTCCCCAAGCTCCATCCTCCTCAGGTTCCACCCCCAAATCTCCAGGTAAAGTGGCTAAAACCCAAGAAGCCATCAAGAGGTCCACCAGCAGGCCCAGAGCTCCAGCATCCCTCCTACTGTGGCCCCCCAAGCACCAAGAAGACAGAGCATCACTTCCCCAGGCATAAGAACGTAAGAGAAGCCATGTTGGATCAGGCCAATGGCCCCTCCAGTCCAACACTCTCTGTGTCACACAGTGGCCAAAACCCAGGGGCCATCAGGAAGTCCAGCAGTGGGGCCAGAACTCCAGAAGCCCTCCCACTGTGACCCCTCAAGCACCAAGAAGACAGAGCATCACTTCCCCAGGCATAAGAACGTAAGAGAAGCCATGTTGGATCAGGCCAATGGCCCATCCAGTCCAACACTCTCTGTGTCACACAGTGGCCAAAACCCAGGGGCCATCAGGAGGTCCAGCAGTGGGGCCAGAACTCCAGAAGCCCTCCCACTGTGGCCCTCCCAGCACCAAGAAGACAGAGCATCACTTCCCCAGGCATAAGAACGTAAGAGAAGCCATGTTGGATCAGGCCAATGGCCCATCCAGTCCAACACTCTCTGTGTCACACAGTGGCCAAAACCCAGGGGCCATCAGGAGGTCCAGCAGTGGGGCCAGAACTCCAGAAGCCCTCCCACTGTGGCCCTCCCAGCACCAAGAAGACAGAGCATCACTTCCCCAGGCATAAGAATGTAAGAGAAGCCATGTTGGATCAGGCCAATGGCCCATCCAGTCCAACACACTCTGTGTCACACAGTGGTCAAAACCCAGGGGCCATCAGGAGGTCCAGCAGTGGGGCCAGAACTCCAGAAGCCCTCCCACTGTGGCCCTCCCAGCACCAAGAAGACAGAGCATCACTTCCCCAGGCATAAGAACGTAAGAGAAGCCATGTTGGATCAGGCCAATGGCCCATCCAGTCCAACACTCTCTGTGTCACACAGTGGTCAAAACCCAGGGGCCCTCAGGAGGTCCAGCAGTGGGGCCAGAACTCCAGAAGCCCTCCCACTGTGGCCCTCCCAGCACCAAGAAGACAGAGCATCACTTCCCCAGGCATAAGAATGTAAGAGAAGCCATGTTGGATCAGGCCAATGGCCCATCCAGTCCAACACTCTCTGTGTCACACAGTGGTCAAAACCCAGGGGCCATCAGGAGGTCCAGCAGTGGGGCCAGAACTCCAGAAGCCCTCCCACTGTGGCCCTCCCAGCACCAAGAAGACAGAGCATCACTTCCCCAGGCATAAGAACGTAAGAGAAGCCATGTTGGATCAGGCCAATGGCCCATCCAGTCCAACACTCTCTGTGTCACACAGTGGCCAAAACCCAGGGGCCATCAGGAGGTCCAGCAGTGGGGCCAGAACTCCAGAAGCCCTCCCACTGTGGCCCTCCCAGCACCAAGAAGACAGAGCATCACTTCCCCAGGCATAAGAACGTAAGAGAAGCCATGTTGGATCAGGCCAATGGCCCATCCAGTCCAACACTCTCTGTGTCACACAGTGGTCAAAACCCAGGGGCCATCAGGAGGTCCAGCAGTGGGGCCAGAACTCCAGAAGCCCTCCCACTGTGGCCCTCCCAGCACCAAGAAGACAGAGCATCACTTCCCCAGGCATAAGAACGTAAGAGAAGCCATGTTGGATCAGGCCAATGGCCCATCCAGTCCAACACTCTGTGTCACACAGTGGTCAAAACCCAAGGGGTCACCAGGAGGTCCACCAGTGGGGCCAGAGCTCCAGAAGGAGGGGGAGGAGTATTAGAAGCCACGGTGGAGGCAGGGCTGGCAGGATCACTTCGCCAAACGTCACTCTGTCGGGCCAGGGCATGTATGCCGTGAAATGTAATGCCAGGGACCGGAGATATGAACTTTATAAAGGACACAGGCAAGCCCAGTTAACAAAATACAAACATGCTTTAAATATTAATGCTCTTACAGTATTTCCTTACAGTATCTTCCTTCTGCTTTATGCAGCTAGTGATTGTAGTGTGGAACTTATGTCCGGGGGATGCAGGGATGGACACAGGTGCAGATGGCTTTAAAAGGGGATTCGACAGATTCAGGGCAGGAAAAGTCTGTCGGTGACTGAGGGAAACCCCCACATTCAGAGGCACTAACGCTCTGAATCCCAGAGCCAGGAGGCAACATCAGGGGAAGGCCTCGGCCTCCATGCCCTGTTGCTGGCCCTCTCCAGAGGAACTGACTGGCCACCATGTGAGACAGGATGTTGGACTAGATGGACCTTAACTGGTCTGATCCAGCAGGGCTTTTCTGAGGTTCTTATCAGGGGAAGGCCTCGGCCTCTCTGCCCTGTTGCTGGCCCTCCAGAGGAACTGGCTGGCCCCTGTGTGAGACAGGAGGCTGGACTAGATGGACCTTCAGTGGTCTGATCCAGCAGGGCTCTTCTGGGGTTCCTCTCAGGGGAAGGCCTCGGCCTCTCTGCCCTGTTGTTGGCCCTCCAGAGGAACTGGCTGGCCCTTGTGTGAGACGGGAGGCTGGACTGGATGGACCCTCCCTGGTCTGACCCAGCAGGGCTCTTCTGGGGTTCTTCTCAGGGGAAGGCCTCGGCCTCTCTGCCCTGTTGCTGGCCCTCCAGAGGAACTGGCTGGCCCCTGTGTGAGACAGGAGGCTGGACTGGATGGACCCTCCCTGGTCTGACCCAGCAGGGCTCTTCTGAGGTTCTTCTCAGGGGAAGGCCTCGGCCTCTCTGCCCGGTTGTTGGCCCTCTAGAAGAACTGGCTGGACCCTGTGTGAGACAGGAGGCTGGACTGGATGGACCCTCCCTGGTCTGACCCAGCAGGGCTCTTCTGAGGTTCTTATCAGGGGAAGGTCTCGGCCTCCATGCCCTGTTGCTGGCCCTCCAGAGGAACTGGCTGGCCACTGTGTGAGACAGGAGGCTGGACTGGAGGACCCTCCCTGGTCTGACCCAGCAGGGCTCTTCTGAGGTTCTTATCAGGGGAAGGTCTCGGCCTCCATGCCCTGTTGCTGGCCCTCCAGAGGAACTGGCTGGCCACTGTGTGAGACAGGAGGCTGGACTGGAGGGACCCTCCCTGGTCTGACCCAGCAAGGCTCTTTCTGAGGTTCTACTCAGGGGAAGGCCTCGGCCTCTCTGCCCTGTTGCTGGCCCTCCAGAGGAACTGGCTGGCCCCTGGGTGAGACAGGAGGCTGGACTAGATGGACCCTCCCTGGTCTAATCCAGCAGGTTCCTTTTGATGGTCTTGTGTTCTTAACTCGCCATGCTATAAGTCTTTTTCTTACCAACCTCATAGATGAGGCTGGCATGCCCCCACCAGACCTGCTGCTGTGCCGGACCAGATGGCCCTGGGGAAGGATTAAGAAAGAAGGACTTGAAGAAGAAGTTCCAGGTACGGAGCATCCCGCCCCAGGACGTCAGATGCCGTGCGGAAACTCTCTTCCGTTCGAGAAGCCTTCCGCTCAACAGGAGCATAAAAATCGTTCATCTCGCAGAGCACTCAGCGAGAGGTTCTAAGGTCCCTCGGTACTATTATTATCGGTGTTACGAAAGAGGTGCTGCACGCACACGGCGCCCTGTTGTATTCGCCTCCCCGCGAGTTCCCAGTTTCCAAGGTCTCCCAGGTAGCTATGGAAACCTCCCAACGGGATGCTGCGCGGAGGGGCCAGCCAATCCAAAGTGAGGCTCTGCAAGGAACGGCTTTCTCCCCTGATCCAATCCCACCTTTTTATGTATATAAGAAAGAACAAATTTATTGTTGTTTTATTATTATCTGGGTTTGTCAGAAGCACGGCTAGAAGAAGTTTGTCAAAGGAGGGAACGCACGAAGCTGCCTTCTACTGAATCAGAACACTGATCCATCAAGGTCAGTGTTGTCTACTCAGGCTGGCAGCCGCTCTCCAGGGTCTCGGGCAGAACATCTTTCCCATCACCTCCTTCCTCGTCCTTTGAACTGGAGGTGCCGGGGATTGGACCTGGGACTTTCCCCATGCCAAGCAGAGGCTCTGCCCCTGTGCCACAGCCCCTCACAGCCAGTTTGGTGTAGCAATTAGGAGTGTGAACTCTAATCTGGGAGAACTGGGTTCAATTCCCCCACGTGCAGCTGCTGGTGTGACCTTGGGTCAGTCACAAGTGTCTCTTGGAGCTGTTCTCTCATGAGCAGTTTACAAAATAGCTCTCTCAGCCCCCACCGACCTCACAGGCAATGTGCCCTCTAAGCTGTGGAGTCTGGTGAACAAAGATTCTACTTTGTGAGCTACCGGGCATTAAAGCTGTGAAGCGAGCGATTTGGCTTCTGCGTAAATCAGTCTGCTTTGGAGCCATCCTTCTGGAGTTAAGACGAAAATGCGTGAGCCGGAGGCTAGAAAACTTGTGAGCTAGCTCACACTCACTCAGCTTAGAGGGAGCATTGCTCAGAGGGTGTCTGTTGCGGGGAGGGAAGGGAAAGGAGTTTGTAGGCCGCTCTGAGACTCCTTCGGGGTAGTGAAGGGCGGGGTCTTTCACATCACCTCTTTCCTTGTCTTTTGAAGATTGAACCAGGGATTGAACCTGGGACCTTTCTGCATGCCAAACAGATGCTCTACCACTGAGCCACAGGCCCCTTCCCATTTTTCCCATTGTGGAATGTTTTTTGGGTTTTTTTACATGTTTATTCATAAGTTTTTCCATCATTTTGGACCACATATAACTATTACATTGTGGAATGTTTTTAATTACATTGGTACACATTTGTTCCACCTGCATCATATTGAATAAGGCCTGTCCCTTGGAAGAGTGGGATGGAAACATTTTCAAATGCAGAAATGAAGATTGCTAGCATGGCATGGCAGTTAAAGAGTCAGGCTAAGATCTTTTTTTTAAAAAAATACATTTTTATTTTTTAACGTAGCACAACAAACGTGAAGGGAGAAAATTCATTTTCAGTTTCTTCCATAACATTTTGTTGCCTAATTTTGTCATCAACCTGTATGTTCCGCCTTGTACCATTAATAACAACGGTCACGACTGTGGGATCTGAGAGACCCAGGTTCCAATCCCCACTCTACCATGGAAGCCGGCTGGCTGTCAGCCAAACCAACCTCGCAGGGAGGTTGTGTAAAATGGAGGAGAGAATGTGTGACAGAGTGTTGGACTAGATGGGCCATTGGCCTGATTCAACATTGGCTTCTCTTATGTTCTTATGTTCTTAATGATGTAAGCCACTTTGGGGTTCCCGCTGGAGAAAAGGCGGGAGAGAAATAAAGCAAATGAATAAATAAATTCGAGTCCAGGAGCATTTCCAAGACTGACAAGATTTCCCTTCATCAAATACAAAGGGAGCTCATAGACCAAAAATCTTGTTGGTCTCTAAGGGGGGGGAGAGATTGGATTTATACCCTTCCCTTCACTACTCAAGGAAGTCTTAGAGCAGTTTACAATCTCCTTTCCCTTCCCCTCCCCACAACAGACACCCTGTGAGGTACATGGGGCTGAGAGAGCTCTTTCGAGGACTGCCCTTGAGAGAACAGCTCTGAGAGAACTTGTGACTGACCCAAGGTCACACCAGCAATCCTCGAGAGAGCTCTCTCAGCCCCACCCACCTCACAGGGTGTCTGTTGTGGGGAGGGGAAGGGAAAGAAGATTGTAAGCCACTCTGAGACTTTGAGTGAAGGGCAAGGGGAATAAATCCAGTCTCTTCTTCTCCTTCTTCCCTTGAAGACCCTACAGTGTCAACAGAAGAAGAAGAAGGGAGGGGGAGGGGAGGAGGAGGAGGAGATTGGATTTATACCCCGCCCTTCACTACCTGAAGGAGTCTCAGAGCGGCTTACAAGCTCCTTCTCCCTTCTCCACAACAGACACCCTGTGAGGTAGGTGGGGCTGAGAGAGCTCTCTCCAGGACTGCTCTTGAGAGAACAGCTCTGAGAGAACTTGTGACTGACCCAAGGTCACACCAGCAGTCCTCGAGAGAGCTCTCTCAGCCCCACCAACCTCATAGAGTGTCTGTTGTGGGGAGGAGAAGGGAAAGAAGTTTGTGAGCCACTCTGAGACTTTGAGTGAAGGGCAAGGGGAATAAATCCAATCTCTTCTTCTCCTTCTTCCCTTGAAGACCCTACAGTGTCAACAGAAGAAGAAGAAAGGAGGGGGAGGGGGAGGAGTAAGAGAAGGAGATTGGGTTTATACCCCGCTCTTCACTACCCCAAGGAGTCTCGGAGCAGCGCCTTCTCAGCTACGCCCTTACGCCAACGTATTTACAGCCGAAGCCACCTGGAGGGGATGCACCGCTGAACATGCTCTAAACGCACTTTACTACATCTAGATCGCCATCGATATATTCAATCGTTTACTGTGTATTTTATGCTGTATTTTAAACTGTGATGCCTATTGTTTTTACTGGATTTTATGCAGGCCGCCCTGAACCTGCTTTGGCGGAGAGGGCAGGGCAAAAGCCGAAATAATTAATAAATAAATAAATTCCCCCCTCCCCACAACAGACACCCTGGGAGGTCGGTGGGGCCAAGAGAGCTCTCTCGAGGACTGCCCTTGAGAGAACAGCTCGGAGAGAACTTGTGACCAACCCAAGGTCACACCAGCAGCTGCATGTGGAGGAGGAGTGGGGAATCTAACCCGGTTCTCCCAGATTAAGAGTCCACGCTGCTCCTAAACACTACACCAAACTGGTGCTCCTGGAGTCGAAGCAAGCTCTTCTCCCGGCAGACCCAACACGGCCTCCCTCCGGCGAAAATCATTACTAACAGCACTCTCCTTATTGGTGATGGGGTTTGAGGATTGGAACTGTTCCAGCCACCCGGCTTCACTCTGCCCCCTCTTGCCTGTTCTGGCCGGCCGGCCGGCTGAATTGATCAGGGCTTGGCTGAGCCTGTGGTTATTTTGCATTCCAGGACGGGGTGGGTGGGGAGTTCCAATTCTGCGGCAAAAGCGCACCACGCTGCCTTTCTCTGGACCAGGCAGTTCGCCTCGCTGACCAGCCGCATCTCTGTCCAGACTCGCCCTCATCCTACTGGGAGATTCCGTTAATATAGCGGAGTTTTTGTCCAGTCGCGGAAGCGTGAGACTGAGCGCAGTAAAGACATCTCCCTAGAAGTGTATTGCAAAAAGGTCGACTTCCATTTGTTCTGGTAAGTCCCGTTACATCCTGCCACTGCATGGTGATGCTGGCCCGTTTCGGGGGGGGGGGGGTGTCTCCCATCCAAGTCCTAACCAGGGCTCACCCAGCTTAGCTCCCAAGCCAGTTTGATGTCGTGGCTAAGTGCGCAGACTCTGATCTGGGAGAGCCGGGTTTGTTTCCCCACTCCTCCACTTGCAGCTGCTGGTGTGACCTTGGGTTAGTCACAAGTTCTCTCAGCACTGTTCTCTCCAGGGCAGTCCTCGAAAGTGCTCCCTCAGCCCTGCCTACCTCACAGCCCTGCCTGTTGTGGGGAGGGGAAGGGAAAGGAGATTGTAAGCCGCTCTGAGACTCCTTCGGATAGTGAAGGGTGGGGTATGAAACCAATCTCCTCCTCCTCCTCCTCCTCCTCTTCTTCTCTTCTTCTTCTTCTTCTTCTCTGAGCCCCACCTACCTCCCAGGGTGTCTGTTGTGGGGAGGGGAAGGAAAGGAGTTTGTAAGCTGCTCTGAGACTCCTTTGGGTAATGAAGGGCGGGGTATAAAACCAATCTCCTCCTCCTTCTCCTCTTCTCCTCCTTCTTCTCCTCTTCTCCTTCTTCTCCTGTTCTCCTCTCCTTCTTCTCCTCTTCTCCTTCTTCTTCTCCTCTTCTTCTCCTCTCCTTCTTCTTCTCCTTCTTCTTCTCCTCTCCTCCTTCTTCTTCTCCTGTTCTTCTCCTCTCCTTCTTCTTCTCCTTCTCCTCCTCCTCCTCCTTCTCGTTCTTGTTCTCCTCCTCCTTCTCCTCCTCCTCCTTCTCCTCCTCCTCCTTCTCCTCCTTGTTCTCCTTGTTTTCCTTCTCCTTCTCCTTCTTCGATCGAGCTCACCTGGACCATCCCAATCAGGCCAGAGGACATTCAGAGGTGATCTTGCCATTGCCTGCCCTCTGCGTTCCTTGGCGGTCTCCCATCCGAGTACTTAGCTTAGCTTCTGAGATCTGATGAGACTGGGGTATCCTGGGCCCCCAGGGTAGCCTGCCCCCCCCCCATCATAGGGACAGCCCGTGGAAGTGATCCGATCGATAAGAGTCTGCAGAGGAATGGGTGAGCTGCAAAATTTTCCAGCTTGGAATGCTGTTTGTAAAGGTCTGCCCCAAATTTCTGACGGTGAGTAAGTCCCCCTCCTCCGCTTCACATTTCTTGGTCAGCTGATGGTTCCACAGAGTCATAGAGTCGGAAGGGTCCATTGAGACCATCTAGCCCAACCCCCCTGCCCAATGCAGGACCAGCCTGAAGGATCCCTGACAAATATCTGTCCAGCCTCTTCTTGAAAGCTGCCAGTGAAGGGGAGCTCGCCACCTCCCTCGGCAGCCGATCCCACCTTGGAACCAGTGTTCCCTCTAAGCTGAGTTCATGTGAGCTAGCTCACAATTTTTTTAGCCTCCGGCTCACAGATTTTTGTCTCGGCTCAGGAAGGGATGACTCCAGAACAAACTGCTTTATGCAGCAGCCAAATCACCTGCTCACAACTTTAATGGCATTAGCTCACGGAGCAGAATTCTTGCTCACAAGACTCCACAGCTTAGAGGGAACATTGCTTGGAACCACTCTGACCGTGAAAAAGCCTTTCCTGATATCCTAAAAAGCCGAGACCTTTCTGCGTGTAACTTAAACCCGTTGCTTCGGGTTCTCTCCTCTGCTGCCAACGGGAACGGCTCCCTTGCCCTCCTCCAAAGGTTCCCTTGCTCGAAAGCCAGTCGAATCCGACTCTAGGGTTGCGGTGCTGATCTCCGTTTCAAAGCCGAAGAGCCAGCGCTGTCCGAAGACGTTTCCGTGGTCACGTGGCCGGCATGACTAAACACCAAGGCGCACGGAGCGCTGTTACCTTCCCACTGAAGTGGTACCTATTTATCTACTTGCAATTTCTTGCGTTCAAACTGCTAGGTTGGCAGGAGCTGGAACTAGAGACGGGAGCTCACTCCGTCATGCGGCACTCTCGGGTCTCGAACTGCTGAACTACTGACCTTCCACAGCCTGCAGTTCAGCATCTTAACCACTTGAGCCACCACAGCTCCTCCAAAGGACAGCCTTCCAAATATTGAAAGAGAGCAATCACGTCCCCCCTCAATCTCCTCTTCTCCAAAGAAAGGACCATTATGGGGTTCCACTGAGAGCAGGTGAGGTCATAGGGCAGGGCAGGGCGTCTCCAGATCTGGCCCGGAAAGGCCCGACCCAGAGCGGGGAGCCGCCGTGAGCTCGTGATCCATTTCCGGAGGAGAGCTGTCACTCAGACATCTCACGTGGTGGCAGTAGCGGCGGCTTGCTTTTTTCCAAGCGACGTGTGGGCACTTAATGGAGCAGAGACGAAAGAATGGTGGGGGGGCGGAAAGTGTAGGAGGACCGCCTGTAGATTTTGAAAGGGATTTTAATTCGGGGGGGGGAGGTGTTCCCCTTCTATAATCTTTTTCTTGGCATTTTTGCATTGTGTGTGTACACATGTGTGTATGCGCACGTCTCTGTGCCCACACCTGGAAGTCACGGCGACCTCTGGCGACTCCTACTGGGGCACGGAGGACGTTCCAGAGAAGCGGCTTGCTTGCCTGCCTCTGCCTCCCAGCCCTGGTATTCTTTGGAGGTCTCCTTCCAATTACTTGCCAGGGTCAGCCCTGCTTAGCTTCTGAGATCGGGTTCGCCTGGGTCATCTAGGTCAGGGTCCCCTTTCGTAATATTAAACACTTTCCTGGTGCATCCACAGACACACCTCCAACTTTCCTCCATGGTTTATATTAACGGAGAATCATAGAGTTGGAAGGGGGGACCCCCCAGGGTCATCTAGTCCAACCCCCCTGCACAAGGCAGGGGATTCACAAATACCTCCTCCCCACACACACACGCCCAGTGATCCCTGTTCTATGCCCAGAAGATAACAAAAAACCTCCAAGATCCCCAGCCAAACTGGTCTGGAGAAAAATTGCATCCGGACCCCAATATGGCAATCAGAAGAAGATGAAGAGATTGGATTTATACCCCGCCCTTCACTCAGCGTCTCGGAGCGGCTTACAAACTCCTTCCCCTTCCCCTCCCCACAACAGACACCCTGCGAGGCAGGTGGGGCTGAGAGAGCTCTGACAGAAATGGCTCTTTTTCAAGGACAGCTCTGACAGAACTGTGGCTTGCCCAAGGTCACCCAGCAGCTGCAAGTGGAGGAGTGGGGAATCAAACCTGGTTCTCCCAGATTAGAATCCGTGCACTTAACCACCACACCAAACTGGCTCTTTCCTGGGCATGTGAGAAAAGGCCACAAGAACTAATGAGAGCCAGTTTGGTGTAGTGGTTAAGTGCAAAGACTCTAATCTGGGAGAACCGGGTCTGATTCCCCCACTCCTTCCCATGCAGCTGCTGGTGTGACCTTGGGTCAGTCACAAGCTCTGGCACAGCTGTTCCTGAAAGAGCAGTTTGTGTCAGAGCTCTCTCAGCCCCACCGACCTCACAGGGTGTCTGTTGTGGGGTTGTTGTTGTTGTTCAGTCGCACAGTCGAGTCCGACTCTTCGCGACCCCATGGACCAGATCACGCCAGGCCCTCCTGTCTTCCGCTGTCCGCTGAAGTTTGCTCAATTTCATGTCCGTTGCATTGGTGACACTGTCTAACCACCTCATCCTTTGCCGTCCCCTTCTTCTTTGACCTTCAATCTTTCCCAGCATCAGGGTCTTCTCCAGTGAATGCTCCCTTCTCATTGGGTGGCCAAAGTATTTGAGCTTCAGCTTCAGGATCTGGCCTTCCAGGGAACAATCAGGGTTGATTTCCTTGAGGACTGAATGATTTGATCTCCTTGCAGTCCAAAGGGACTCTCAAGAGTCTTCTCCAGCACCATAGTTCAAAAGCATCTATTCTTTGGTGCTCGGCCTTCCTTATAGTCCAACTCTCGGCCAGGATCCCAGGAACGTGAATTCTGTCACTGCTTCCACGACTTCCCCTTCGATTTGCCAAGGAGTGATGGGGCCGGAGGCCATGATCTTCGTGGTTTTTTTTTGATGTTGTGTTTCAAGCCAACTTTTGTGCTCTCTCCTTTCATCCTCAACAAGAGGCTTTGCAGCTCTCTTGGTGGCGTTTCCCACTTTGTGCCAGGGGGGCTTATAGAATTGCGAGGGAGTAAAGACAGAGATGACCGAAGGTGGTCGTTGTATATTAACCAAGGACTGCGCATGCAGTCGGGATTCACACGTGCCCATGTGCATCCTAGTACGATGCAGAGTGCGGATCCTAGAATGGACCGATGAGAGGACTCGGATCCAGAAAGGGGCCTATGGCTTATGGATGCACAACAGTAGACCTATCACGGGAGTGGGGTGTGGTTTTGTTGAGGGATTTAAGCCAGTCTTTTGCCTTTAGTTCCTGTCTTCTAATAAACTCTGTGAGCTGATTCACCACAATGCGTCTCGAACCCAGTACTTTATAGTTGTCTCTATGGGAGAAGAGGGAAAGGGAAACCGCCCGATACAGTGGCGTGGGAGCACTGAGAACTGGTTGCCAAGGGAGACCCACTTGGGCAGCCCGGCCTCACACCTGACCCACTTCCCCACTCGGCTCTCTGTAGGTCCCCCCAGCTGGCCTCCAACTAGGGTTGCCAACTCCAGGTTGGGAAATTCCTGGAGATTTTGGGGGTGCAACTTGGGGAGGGACCTCAGCGGGGTCTAACACCACCAGTCCCACCTTCCAAAGCCACCTCTTCCTCCAGGGATGCCAATCTCCAGGTGGCACCTGGGGCTTCCCTGATATTACATTTGATCTCCAGACAACAGAGATTGTTTCCCCTAGAGGAAATGGCTGCTTTTGGAGGGTGAGCTCTGTGGCATTAGACCCTGCTGGGGCCCCTCCCTCCCCTCCCCAAACCCCACCCACCCCAGGCTCCACACCACCCCAAAATCTCCAGGAATTACCCAACACAGAACTGACAGCCAAAGGGATCAGTTGTCATTCTGGGACAGCCTGTAGCTAGGGAATTTTTGGGGAGGGGGCCTCGGGGGGCCCCACTAGCTAATTAAATGAAAGTACAGTGCAGGTGGTAAGTTGGGGCACTTTGGGCGCAGCCCGGGATGGAGGAGGCCCAGAAGAAATGCAAGGGGGCCAGGCCCCGTGGGCCCCATGTTAGCTATGGGCCAGTTTCTGGGATCAGTTGCCATTCCAGTTTGGCCAGGGATCCCTGGAGGTCTTTTGCCATTTTCTGGGCATGGAACAGCAGTCACTGGGGGTGTGCGGGGGGAGGAGAGGTATTTGTGGGCTGTCTCATAGATACGTTGCAGAATCTCTTGCAATATTGCACAGCATATTGATGAGGATGATTGGGGGGCCTGGAGACCAAGAAGCCCTGTGAGGAGAGGCCGAGGGGCTTCTTGGGAATGTTGAGTCTGGAGGAGAGGAGGTTGAGGGGGACAGGATGGCTCTCTTGAAGTCTTCGAAGGGCTGTCACTTCGACGAGGGCGGGAGCTGTTCCCACGGGCAGCAGAGGAGAGGACTCCGCAAGAATGCGTGGAAATGTAGGGCGGGAAGGAGGAGGAGGAGGAGATTGGATTTATACCCCGCCCTACACTACCCAAAGGTGTCTCAGAGCGGCTTACAAACTCGTTTCCCTTCTCCTCACCACCACAGACACCCGAGGAGGTCGGCGGAGCTGAGAGAGCTCTTGACAGAAACTGCTCTTTTCTCAAGAACAGCTGTGCCAGAACTGTGGCTTGCCCAAGGTCATCCAGCCAGGTGCAAGAGGAGGAGTGGGGAACCAAACCCGGTTCTCCCAGATTAGAGTCCGCGCACTTAACCACTACATCAAACTGGGAAGGCATCGGCTGGATATTAGGGGAAACGTTTCGACAGTCAGAGGCTGCCGTCCCACGTGCCAGATAACACAGGGGGTGGCAAGGCTGTTTGCACCGTCGCAATTTGACCCGCCCCTACGCGATCAGACGCGACGGCGGTGAACCGGCGTCGCTTCCGTCAGCGTGTGTTTCCAGCGCGCTTCAACAAGGAAGCAGGGGCAGGAGAGGAGCGCGCTGGAGCGATCACGCGGAGAACGTCCCTATGTGGGCCCATCGCAAACCACGTGATGGTGGACTTTCCCGGGTACTTTTTAACTCCGCATCTTCAGCTGGACAACACGGGGTTGGCGATGGGTACACGACGCTAGGAGCTGCGGTGGCTCAAGTGGTTAAGACGCTGAACTGCAGGCTGTGGAAGGTCAGTAGTTCAGCAGTTCGAGACCCGAGAGTGCCGCATGGCGGAGTGAGCGCCCGTCTCTAGTTCCAGCTCCTGCCAACCTAGCAGTTCGAAAGCAAGAAATTGCAAGTAGATAAATAGGTACCACTTCGGTGGGAAGGAAACAGCGTTCTGTGCGCCTTGGTGTCTAGTCATGCCAGCCACTGACCACGGAAACGTCTTCGGACAGCGCTGGCTCTTCGGCTTTGAAACGGAGATGAGCACCGCAACCCCTAGAGTCAGATTTGACTGGCTTTTGAGCAAGGGAACCTTTACCTTTACACGACGCTTACCAGATGTTTCCGTGTAATCGCGCCTGTTGAATCCACCTCGGCGTTCACGGCTCTCCCGAGGCACATTCTGCGTGTGATTGGAGCCAGAGTCGTGCCACAGTGGTATCAGGGGCCTTTGGAGGTAGTGAGCTCCCCCCTCCCTGGCCGTCTTGAAGCGGCGGCTGGACAAACACTGGTCAGGGGTGCTCTAGGCCAGGGGTGTCGAACTCATTTGTTCTGACGACTGGATCCGACATGAATGAGACCTTGTTGGGCCGGTCCACGCACGTCATAAAAGGTAATGCCATGGAGCAGAGATATAAACTTTATAAAGGACACAAAACACAAAAGATTTTATATAACTTAAAATAAAAACTTGCTTAAAACCAGGGCTATTTTTGGGGGGCAGGAACGCACAGGAACGGAGTTCCGGGCTGGGTCCTGAGTTGGCCACACCCAGCAGGAACTCATTAGCATAACAGGCCACACCCAGCAGCAGAAACTGATTAGGATTGGCTGCACTAGGGGTGTGTGGCCTAACATGCAAAGGAGTTCCTGCTCCAAAAAAAGTCCCCGGAATTTGACAATAAACAAGGTAAACAGAATAAGAAGAAAAAGGTGGGTGTGGCTGGATGACCACGCTTCTGGTCACATGGGGGTGTGGCTTAATATGTGAATGAGCGGTGCCGTCAGGGGTGTGGCCTAATATGACAATGAGTTTGTGCTGTTGGGTGTGGCCTATTATGCTAATAAGTTCCTGCTGGGCTTTTTCTGCAAAAAACCCTGCTTAAAACATTACATAACATAAGAACATAAGAGAAGCCAATGTTGGATCAGGCCAATGGCCCATCCAGTCCAACACTCTGTCACACAGTGGCCAAAATATACCAGGTGCCATCAGGAGGTCCAGCAGTGGGGCCAGGACACTAGAAGCCCTCCCACTGCTGCCCCTCCAGCACCAAGAATAGAGTGCATCACCTGCCCCAGACTGAGAATTCCCATCTATACCCTGTGGCTAATAGCCACTGATGGACTTCTGCTCCATATGTTTATCTAATTCCCTCTTGAAACTGTCCATGCTTGTAGCTGCCACCACCTCCTGTGGCCGTGAATTCCATATGTTAATCACTCTTTGGGTGAAGAAGTATTTCCTTTTATCTGTTCTAACCCGACTGCTCAGCGGGTTAGTTCTGTAAGCTGCAAACCTACTTTCGGTTTATTGACATCCACCACAGGAATCTCATGCTCAGAGTTCTGAGTCCGGGACCCAGGTCAAAACATGAAATGGCCGAGTGATCAAGAGAGCCTGGCGAAGCAAGCGATGATGCAGCAGCAGAACTGGAAGCAGGAGACGGCCGGTTCCACTGCGGGCCTGATGGAAGCCCTCCCGGGGGCCTGATCCGGGCTGCATGTTTGACACCCCTGCTCTAAGCTGATCCTGCATTGTGCAGGGGGTCAGACTAGATGACCTCGGAGAACCCCTTCCGACTGTATGATTCCATAATCCCCAGGCGCCACCCGGAGGCTGGCAACCCGACCTCCGACCGGTCACCTGCCAACCTCGGCTGAGTTCCCAAAGCCCCCTTCCCCGTTCCCTCTGCCAGCCACACCGAGAGATGGGAAACGGGTCTCTCCCCCACCACCACCACCACCCAACTCGGGAGAAGACACCCCAAGTTGTCCCCTCCCCCTTCCTCCTTCCCTCCCACCCGCAGCCCACGCTGAAGGAATAACTGCTGCCGATTAGGAGCGGCGCCGATTTAATACACAGCCTGCCAGACTCTAAAACACTCATTATTTCATCAGACGCCCCATTAAATTGTCACTTGCCCACACAACCCCACACGCCCGGCCCCCGCCTGGCAAGCCGCACGTCTGCAGAGCGTCACTCACCCAACCAGCGCCTCTCTCCCCCCTGCTCCCCTCCTCTCCCCACCACCACCACTCTCTGCAATGCGCCCCTGTGAGATGTCCCTCCCCACCCGTGCTCCAGTTTCCATGGGGAAGTGTGCCGGGGACAGCACCTTCTCCGTATGCCCCACAGGCAAGTGTGCCCAGGTGGTCAGCCTCTGCCCCAGGTACTTCCAAGTGCAGGTGAGGGACCGTGCCCCTTTCAATGTTCCAATCGGAATATCCCCCGCACTTAGAAAGTTAGCAAACCAGGGTGGGGGCAGATCATAGCTTAGCCCTTTCCTTGGGCTGCTAGTTTCCTAGAGCCAGTTTGGGTCGTGGTTAAGTGCGCAGACTCTGATCTGGGAGAACCGGGTTTGATGCCCCCACTCCTCCACCTGCAGCCGCTGATGTGAGCTTGGGTCAGTCACAAGCTCTGGCACAGCCGTTCCTGAAAAAGAGCAGTTTCTGCCAGAGGTCTCTCAGCCCCGCCTGCCTCCCAGGGTGTCTGTTGTGGGGAGGGGAAGGGAAAGGAGTTTGTAAGCCCCTCTGAGACTCCGAGTGAAGGGCAGGGTATAAATCCTATCTCTTCTCTTCTTCTAGAGCCAGTTTGGGGTAGTGGTTAAGTGCGCAGACTCTAATCTGGGAGAACCGGGTTTGATTCCCCCACTCCTCCACTGGCACCTGGCTGGATGACCTTGGGCAAGCCGTAGTTCTGATAAAAGCTGTCCTTGAAAAAGAGCCGTTTCTGTCAGAGTCTCTCAGGCCTACCTACCACACAGGGTGTCTGTTGTGGGGAGGGGAAGGGAATAGAGTTTGTCAAACGCTCTGAGACTCCTTTGGGTAGTGAAGGGCAGGGTATAAATCCAATCTCTTCTTCTTCTTCTAGAGTCAGTTTGGTGTCGTGGTTAAGCGTGCAGACTGTAATCTGGGAGAACCAGGTCTGATTCCCCCACTCCTCCACTTGCACCTGCTGGATGACCTTGGGCAAGCCATAGCTCTGTCAGAGCTGGTCTTGATCAAGAACAGTTTCTGTCAGAGCTCTCTCAGCCCCACCTGCCTCACAGGCGATGTTCCCTCTAAACTGGGTTAGTGTGAGCTAGCTCACAGTTTTTTAGCCTCCGACTCACACTTTTTTTTTTTTGTCTTAGCTCAGGAAGGATGGCCCTGGGGCAAACTAATATATGCAGGAGCCAAATCGCTCGCTCACAGCTTTAATGCCAGCAGCTCACAAAGTGGAATTTCTGCTCACAAGACTCCACAGCTTAGAGGGAACGTTGCTGACAAGGGGTGTCTGTTGTGGGGAGGGGAAGGGAAAGGGGTTTGTAAGCCGCTCTGAGACTCCTTTGGGTAGTGAAGGGCGGGGTATAAATCCGATCTCTTCTTCTTCTTCTACCTCACAGGGTGTCTGTTGTGGGGAGGGGAAGGGAAAGGATTTTGTAAGCTGCTCTGAGACTCCTTCGGGTAGTGAAGGGCAGGGTATAAATCCAATCTCTTCTTCTTCTTCTACCTCACAGGGTGTCTGTTGTGGGGAGGGGAAGGGAAAGGAGTCTGTAAGCCGCTCTGAGACTCCTTTGGGTAGTGAAGGGCGGGGTATAAATCCAATCTCCTCTTCTTCTTCTTCTACCTCACAGGGTGTCTGTTGTGGGGAGGGGAAGGGAAAGGAGTCTGTAAGCCGCTCTGAGACTCCATTGGGTAGTGAAGGGCGGGGTATAAATCCAATCTCCTCCTCTTCTTCTTCTACCTCACAGGGCGTCTGTTGTGGGGAGGGGAAGGGAAAGGAGTCTGTAAGCCGCTCTGAGACTCCTTTGGGTAGTGAAGGGCGGGGTATAAATCCAATCTCCTCTTCTTCTTCTTCTTCTACCTCCACAGGGTGTCTGTTGTGGGGAGGGGAAGGGAAAGGAGTCTGTAAGCCGCTCTGAGACTCCTTTGGGTAGTGAAGGGCGGGGTATAAATCCAATCTCTTCTTCTTCTTCTTCTACCTCACAGGGCGTCTGTTGTGGGGAGGGGAAGGGAAAGGGGTTTGTAAGCCGCTCTGAGACTCCTTTGGGTAGTGAAGGGCGGGGTATAAATCCAATCTCCTCTTCTTCTTCTTCTACCTCACAGGGTGTCTGTTGTGGGGAGGGGAAGGGAAAGGAGTCTGTAAGCCGCTCTGAGACTCCTTTGGGTAGTGAAGGGCGGGGTATAAATCCAATCTCCTCTTCTTCTTCTTCTACCTCACAGGGCGTCTGTTGTGGGGAGGGGAAGGGAAAGGAAAGGAGTCTGTAAGCCGCTCTGAGACTCCTTTGGGTAGTGAAGGGCGGGGTATAAATCCAATCTCCTCTTCTTCTTCTTCTTCTACCTCACAGGGTGTCTGTTGTGGGGAGGGGAAGGGAAAGGAGTCTGTAAGCCGCTCTGAGACTCCTTTGGGTAGTGAAGGGCGGGGTATAGATCCAATCTCTTCTTCTTCTTCTACCTCACAGGGCGTCTGTTGTGGGGAGGGGAAGGGAAAGGAGTCTGTAAGCCGCTCTGAGACTCCTTTGGGTAGTGAAGGGCGGGGTATAAATCCAATCTCCTCTTCTTCTTCTTCTTCTACCTCACAGGGTGTCTGTTGTGGGGAGGGGAAGGGAAAGGAGTCTGTAAGCCGCTCTGAGACTCCTTTGGGTAGTGAAGGGCGGGGTATAAATCCAATCTCTTCTTCTTCTTCTTCTACCTCACAGGGCGTCTGTTGTGGGGAGGGGAAGGGAAAGGAGTCTGTAAGCCGCTCTGAGACTCCTTTGGGTAGTGAAGGGCGGGGTATAAATCCAATCTCCTCTTCTTCTTCTTCTACCTCGCAGGGTGCCTGGTGTGGGGAGGGGAAGGGAAAGGAGTCTGTAAGCCGCTCTGAGACTCCTTTGGGTAGTGAAGGGCGGGGTATAAATCCAATCTCCTCTTCTTCTTCTTCTACCTCACAGGGCGTCTGTTGTGGGGAGGGGAAGGGAAAGGAAAGGAGTCTGTAAGCCGCTCTGAGACTCCTTTGGGTAGTGAAGGGCGGGGTATAAATCCAATCTCCTCTTCTTCTTCTTCTTCTACCTCACAGGGTGTCTGTTGTGGGAGGGGAAGGGAAAGGAGTCTGTAAGCCGCTCTGAGACTCCTTTGGGTAGTGAAGGGCGGGGTATAAATCCAATCTCTTCTTCTTCTTCTACCTCACAGGGCGACTGTTGTGGGGAGGGGAAGGGAAAGGAGTCTGTAAGCCGCTCTGAGACTCCTTTGGGTAGTGATGGGCGGGGTATAAATCCAATCTCTTTAGGGAACCACCGCCAACCTGCTGACATAGGGAGTAGACCATCTGCAAAATTAGTTTGTGGTTTCTCTCTGTCTCGCATCCACACCTCGGGTTATTTCAGCCAAAACTGGGCTACAAATCACCCAGCCCAACGGATTTGATTCTCTCTTGCACAGCTCTGGCAGGACATGGGTGGGGCAGATGGCAACACCGCTGACCAGCTGGTGGTGGCGAATGCCAAAAGTCACTGCTGACTGATGGTGACCCTGTAAGGTTTTCAAGTTCAGAGGTGGTTTGCCATTGCCTGCCTCTGCATAGGAACCCTGGACTTCCTTGATAAACATATGAACATCAGAGAAGCCAATGCTGGATCAGGCCACTGGCCCATCCAGTTCAACACTCTGTGTCACACAGTGGCCAAGATATACCAGGGGCCATCAGGAGGTCCAGCAGTGGGACCAGGACACTAGAAGCCCTCCCATTGTTGCCCCCTCCAAGCACCAAGAAGACAGAGCCTCACTTGCCCCAAAATCCCTATCTATCCCTTGTGGCTAATACCCACCGATGGACCTCAGCTCCAGATGTTTATCTATTCCCCTCTTGAAGCCGCCCATGCTTGTAGCTGCCACCACCTCCTGTGGCAGTGAATTCCATATGTTAATCACTCTTTGGGGAAGAAGTCCTTCCTTTTATCCGTTCTAACCCAAACGCTCAGCAATTTCATGGAGTGCCCACGAGTTCTTGTCTTTTGAGAAAGGGAGAAAAGGACCTCTTTCTCTTCCTGCTCAATCCCATGCATAATCTTATAAACCTCGATCGTGTCACCCCTCAGCCGTCGTTTCTCCAAGCTAAAGAGCCCCAAGAGCTTTAACCTTTCTTCACGGGGAAAGTGTTCCAACCCTCTTATCATTCTAGTTGCCCTAGAATGATGTTTGGATGTTCTCCTATACAAACACTAATAAGGGCTGACTCTGCTTAGCTTCAGAAATCTGATGAGATCGGGCCCCTGAACATAAGAACATAAGAGAAGCCAATGTTGAATCAGGCCAATCGCCCATCTAGTCCAACACTCTGTCACACAACGGCCAAAAATACCACGTGCTATCAGGAGGTCCAGCAGTGCGGCCAGGATACCAGAAGCCCTCCCACTGCTGCCCCCCCAACATCAAGAATAGAGTGCATCACCTGCCCCAGACTGAGAGTTCCTATCTATGCCCTGTGGCTAATAGCCACTGATGGTATTCTGCTCCAGATGTTTATCTAATCCCCTCTTGAAACTGTCCATGCTTGTAGCTGCCACCACCTCCTGTGGCAGTGAATTCCATATGTTAATCACTCTTTGGGTGAAGAAGTATTTCCTTTTATCTGTCCTAACCCAACTGCTCAGCAATTTCATGGAGTGCCCACGAGTTCTTGTATTGTGAGAAAGGGAGGAAAGTACTTCTTTCTCAACCTCCTCAATCCCATTCATAATCTTATAAACCTCGATCATGTCACCCCTCAGCCGTCGTTTCTCCAAGCTGAAGAGCCCCAAGCGCTTTAACCTTTCTTCATAGGGAAGACGTTCCAACTCTTTTATCATTCTAGTTGCCCTTCTCTGCACCGGTTACCAAGAGGAAAAACTGGAAATTTGTCTCTCAGGACAGGAAAAGCCAAGCTACATACAGTGCTGTTAGTTTTTTCGAGAAAATCCATGGCAGTAACAGAGGCTATGCCAATATTTTTTCAGATGCTTAGCCTCGGAGAACAATTTTTCACACCGTGCTGGGGAGAACACACTTCATAGACGAAGGCAGACACTAAAATACTGCAAAGTGCCTACTGGGGGTTTAAAGATATTAAGACTGATTTCCTTTTGCTAATTTTATGGCCAGATTGCAGCTCCGACGACCTGAGCAGATCGCCCGTTGTTTATTGCGTGAGCCGGCGTTTATAACATGCTCATCCAGTACTTGTTACCAATTAGAATTTCGGCAACAAGAAATACGAGCTCTTAAGTACGATGAATCCCAGGCTTGTGAAATACCAATTTGATCTCCTTTGTTCTCTACACTCGGGGCCTCATCTTTGAGCAAAGCGCAAAACCAGCTATTTGAACCTCTCCTTTAAAAAACAACAACAACTCTGCTTCATTAATTTCATGGTATGATCGAGTTGGAAGGGGCTACAGAGGACATCTAGTCCAACCCCCCACTCAATGCGAGATCAGCCTAAAGCATCCATGACAAGTGTTCATCCAGCCGCTGCTTGAAGGCCGCCAGTGAGGGGGAGCTCACCACCTCCTCAGGCAGCCCATTCCACTGCTGAACTACTTTTGAACATAAAATTCCAAATATCCAGCCAGTACCTTACTGCCCTTAATTTCAACCTGTGCTGTCTTGGCTGGCTGCCACAGAGACCGCACACTGGAAGCTTGTAAACACAGTTCAGAATCAAGGTCAGTCACAGAGCCAAAAGTCAAAGAGCCAAGAAGTCAAGTCAAGGATACAGGTTGCAAGGACAAGGAGCAGCTGCTACACACACAGGGGAACAAGTCTGAGTGAGCAAAGTTGCTGCCAGGTTGAACCAGGTGCACGGAGTACTTTTGAGAAGGTCCTTCCTCCCCTGGAGGTTGAGTCTGCAAAGGCTTACAGCTCTTCCCTCTGCCTCTGCAGGAGCTGCAGCCTGGCACTCCTTCTTCGCTTCTGCATAGTCAGCCTCTGGCAGGCCCTGTGTCTGGGGCACTCAGGAGAACTAGGCAGGGAGTCTGGCCTTGGGGGGGGGGGCTGCAACTGGGGGCTCTGGGCCAGGTTCAGGGTCAGTCTCTCCTTCTGGCTGCACCCCTGTGCAGCTGCTGGGGACTCTTCTTCCTCAGGTATTGCTGAGGGTTCTTCTGGGCTGACTCCAGAGGAGGCTGGGTTGCTCCCTACCTCTTCTTCATCTGAGGAATAGTCAGCCTCGGCAGACCTAGTATCCACGACACAACCCCTTCTTGCGAGTCCTCTCTTCTGCTGCCAACAGGAACAGCTCCCTTGCCTCCTGTGAGCGACAGCCCTTCAAATACTTCCAGAGAGCCATCCCGTCATCCTCAACCTCCTCTTCTCCAGGCTAAACATCCCCACGTCCCTCGGCCTTTCCTCCTAGGGCTTGGTCTACAGGTCCCCAGTCCTCTTCATCTCTGGGAAGAAGGGAGAAACAGAATTTCTATCTACTTTGGGAATTGCTTTTATCCTGCCTCTCCTCCAGCCCTGGTCTTCTTTTCTCAGGGAGTTTAACCTCCTTCGGCCATCTTTTCTCCACTGGGTTTCTATATTATACAAGAAGGCCAAAGCCTCTGCTGTCGCCCTCCAAGGACTGGTATTCCAGAGCATGACTGCCTCTGAACATGGAGGTTCCATTTAATTTAATTTAATTTAATGATCCATTAATGATCCATTTAATTATCCATTTAAGTCTTACGAGGAAAGGCTGAAAGAGTTGGGTATGTTCAGTCTGGGAAAGAGAAGACTTAGAGGGGACAGTCTTCAAGTATCTGAAGGGCTGTCGTGTAGAAGACGGAGCAGATCTATTCTCTCTTGCACCGGATTGCAAGACTAATGGGTGGGAATTACGAGGGAGTCGTTACCAGCTAGATATCAGGAGAAACTTCCTAACTGTCAGAGTGGTTGAGAAGTGGAACAGTCTGCCTCAGGAGGTGGTGGATGCTCCTTCCCTGGATGTTTTCAAGCGGAGGCTGGACGACCATCTTTCTGGTATGTTGTAGGAATGTAGGTATGTAGGGCTATCTTTTGGCTATGCTCCTGCAGAATGCAGAGCGTTGGACTAGATGACCTGCAAGGTCCCTTCCAACTCTAACATTCTATGATTCTATGTAACCTTAGGGAGCAGAGATATAAACTTTATAAAGGACAAACTTTATAAAGGAAAATTTATAGGGGGGGGGCAACAGTGGGAGGGTTTCTGGTGTCCTGGCCCCACTGATAGACCTCCTGATGGCACCTGGTATTTCTGGCCACTGTGTGACACAGAGTGTTGGACTGGAGGGGTCATTGGCCTGATCCAACTTTGGCCTCTCTTATGTTCTTACAATAGGAACTCTCAGTCTGGGGCAAGGGATGCTCTGTCTTCTTGGTGCTTAGGGGGGCAACAGTGGGAGGGCTTCTGGTGTCCTGGCCCCACTGCTGGACCTCCTGACGGCACCTGATATGTCTGGCCACTGTGTGGCACAGGGTGTTGGACTGGAGGGGCCATTGGCCTGATCCAACTTTGGCCTCTCTTATGTTCTTATGATAGGAACTCTCAGTCTGGGGCAAGGGATGCTCTGTCTTCTTGGTGCTTAGGGGGGGCAACAGTGGGAGGGCTTCTAGCATCCTGGCCCCACTGCTGGACCTCCTGATGGCCCCTGGTGTTTCTGGCCACTGTGTGACACAGAGTATTGGACTGGAGGGGCCACCGGCCTGATCCAACATTGGCTTCTCTCATGTTCTCTTATGTTCATAAAATGTTTTTTTTACTTAAAATAAAAACATGCTGAAAACATCAGCCCTCTTGCAACATTTTGTTTATTTAACAGTGTCCGATACCTGACACCTCTTGCTCTGAATTACTGCATCAAAATGTCTGTGCTGTTGCAATCTTGAATCTGCTGCAAACCTACGCTGATGCCGCAGCAGCAAAACCGGAAGCAGCAGCAGAAGACAGCCGGTTCCACTGTGGGCCTGATAGAAGCCCTCCAGGGGCATCATCTGCCCTCCCTCCGGGCCGCATGTTTGACACCCCTGGCCTAGAAAGTCCAGGGTTGCTACAACAGAGGCAGGCAATGGCAGGCCACCTCTGTATATCTCTTGCCTTGAAAACCCTATGGGTATTTTGATGGCAAAATATATCTATGAATAAAGTACTTGTTTTGGTCTGTCCTGAACCTACTGCCCATCAACTTCACTAGATGCCCTAGAGTTCTAGCATTATAGGAGAGAAAGAGAAAGCTCCCTATGTCTGCTTTCTCTACCCCCTGCTCCGTTTGAGGAACTGCTATCAGGTCTCCCCTGAGACGTCTTTTTTGACTAGATACTTCAGCCTTTTGTCAGCAAAAAGGCGCTCCAAACACCCTTAATCAGCTTGATCGTCCTCTTCTCGGAATTGCCTGCTTTTTGATGTCTTTTTTGAGATTCTGTGCTCGGAATTGCACACAGGATCCCCAAGGAGGGCTCACAATAAAGATTGTAACACCCACGGCATTTTAATGTTCGCTGTTTCCAATCCCTTTCCTAATATTCCTTAACATAGAACCTGCCTTTTAAAGCACTGCTGCTCACTGCATTAATCTTTTCATCAAGGTATCTGCTGCAACCCCAAGAGGAGGAGAAGAGCCCTGATGGGTCAGACCAGGGAGGGTCCACCTAGTCCAGCCTCCTGCCTCACACAGTGGCCAACCAGTTCCTCTGGAGGGCCAGCAACAGGGCAGAGAGGCTGAGGCCTTCCCCTGATATGAACCTCAGAAGAGCCCTGCTGGGTCAGACCAGGGAGGGTCAATTCAGTCCAGCCTCCTGCCTCACACAGGGACCAACCAGTTCCTCTGGAGGGCCAGCAACAGGACAGAGAGGCCGAGGCCTTCCCCTGATATGAACCTCAGAAGAGCCCTGCTGGGTCAGACCAGAGAGAGTCCATCCAGTCCAGCCTCCCGTCTCACACAGGAGCCAGCCAGTTCCTCTGGAGGGCCAGCAACAGGGCAGAGAGGCCGAGGCCTTCCCCTGATAAGAACCCCAGAAGAGCCCTGCTGGGTCAGACCAGGGAGGGTCCATCTAGTCCAGCCTCCTGTCTCACACAGGGACCAACCAGTTCCTCTGGAGGGCCAGCAACAGGACAGAGAGGCCGAGGCCTTCCCCTGATATGAACCTCAGAAGAGCCCTGCTGGGTCAGACCAGGGAGAGTCCATTCAGTCCAGTCTCCTGTCTCACACAGGGGCCAACCAGTTCCTCTGGAGGGCCAGCAACAGGGCAGAGAGGCCGAGGCCTTCCCCTGATAAGAACCCCAGAAGAGCCCTGCTGGGTCAGACCAGGGAGGGTCCATCCAGTCCTGCCTCCCGCCTCACACAGGGGCCAGCCAGTTCCTCTGGAGAGCCAGCAACAGGGCAGAGAGGCCGAGGCCTTCCCCTGATATGAACCTCAAAAGAGCCCTGCTGGGTCAGACCAGGGAGGGTCCATTCAGTCCAGCCTCCTGCCTCACACAGGGACCAACCAGTTCCTCTGGAGGGCCAGCAACAGGACAGAGAGGCCGAGGCCTTTCCCTGATATGAACCTAAGAAGAGCCCTGCTGGGTCAGACCAGGGAGGGTCCATCCAGTCCAGCCTCCCGTCTCACACAGGGGCCAGCCAGTTCCTCTGGAGGGCCAGCAACAGGGCAGAGAGGCTGAGGCCTTCCCCTGAGAAGAACCTCAGAAGAGCCCTGCTGGGTCAGACCAGGGAGGGTCCATCCAGTCCAGCCTCCCGTCTCACACAGGGGCCAGCCAGTTCCTCTGGAGGACCAGCAACAGGGCAGAGAGGCCGAGGCCTTCCCTTGAGAAGAACCTCAGAAGAGCCCTGCTGGGTCAGACCAGGGAGGGTCCCTCCAGTCCAGCCTCCCGTCTCACACAGGGGCCAGCCAGTTCCTCTGGAGGGCCAGCAACAGGGCAGAGAGGCTGAGGCCTTCCCCTGATAAGAACCGCCGAAGAGCCCTGCTGGGTCAGACCAGGGAGGGTCCATTCAGTCCAGCCTCCCGTCTCACACAGGGGCCAGCCAGTTCCTCTGGAGGGCCAACAACAGGGCAGAGAGGCCGAGGCCTTCCCTGAGAAGAACCCCAGAAGAGCCCTGCTGGGTCAGACCAGGGAGGGCCCATCCAGTCCAGCCTCCCGTCTCACACAGGGGCCAGCCAGTTCCTCTGGACAGCTGCAGTCAGCAGGGCAGAGAGGCCGAGGCCTTCCCCTAATGCTGCCTCCTGGCTCTGGGATTCAGAGGTTTAGTGCCTCTGAATGAGGTTCTCCTCAGTTGCCATGGCTAGCAGCCACTGAAGGACACCATGAATCTGTCGAGTCCCCTTTTAAAG
>JAPDNY010000441.1:0-39254 GCA_029375565.1 Gekko gecko
ATGCCAGTCACAGCTGCTGGCGAAATGTCAGGTCCTGGGCTTTTTTGGTAGAATAAGCCCAGCAGGAACTCATTAGCATTACAGGCCACACCCAACAACAGGAACTCATTAGCCTATTAGGCCACACCCCCATGTTACCAGAAGTGTGGTCATTCAACCACACCCACACCTTATGCTTCTTATTTTGTTTACCTTGTTTGTTGTCAAAATCCAGGGCTTTTTGGAGCAGGAACTCCTTTGCATGTTAGGCCACACACCCCTAATGTAGCCAATCCCTCATGAGTTTCTGTTGTTGGGTGTGGCCTATTATGCTAATGAGTTCCTGCTGGGCGTGGCCAACTCAGGAGCCAGCCAGAACTCCGTTCCTGTGCGTTCCTGCCCAGAAATAGCCCTGGTCAGGTCCTTCAATGCCAAGACTGTTTCCACAGCCGTACAGCCCGGGAAATCTACAACAACTAATCAACTCCGGCCGTGAAAGCCTTCAACAACATTTTGAATAAAACTTGGTTGGTCTTAAAGGTGTCCCGGGACTCAAACTTTGGTCCGGTGCTTCAGACTGACATGGCTACACACCCGAATGAAGGCACTGAAATGGTTCACGAGCTTCTGTTCCTCGGCTCCATCATCGACCCAAAGGGAGGCGGCAACCAAGAAGTCAGAAGGAGACGGAGACTGGAAAGGGCAGCCATGGAGGAGCTGGAAAAGATTCTGAAGTTGCTGGCGTCGGGTGACCAAGCTCAAGATAATTGATGCCACATCATTCCCATTAATATGTACGGGTCAGACCAGTGAAATGAAAGTTGGACAGTGAAATGTGGGACTGGAGGAGAGTTTTACAGATAAGGTAAAGGTAAAAGTTTCCCTTGCTCGAAAGCCAGTCGAATCTGACTCTAGGGGTGTGGTGCTCATCTCAGTTTCCAAGCCGAAGAGCCAGCGCTGTCCGAAGACATTTCCATGGCCATGTGGCTGATGTGACTAAACGCTGAGGTGCATGGAACACTGTTACCTTCCCACCGAAGCAGTACCTCTTTATCTACTTGCAATTTCTTGCTTTCGAACTGTGAGGTTGGCAGGAGCTGGGGCCAGAGACGGGAGCTCACTCCGTCATGCAGCCACTTGGGTCTTGAACTGCCAAACTACCGACCTTCTGGTCTGCAGCTCAGCACCTTAATCACTTGAGCCACCGCTGATTCAATCTGGAACCCATTTATTTGTCCTTTGAGTGGTAGTTTTGCAGATACTACCGCTCTAAAGACACATAAATGGGTTCCAGATCGAATCAAACCGGGACTCTCCCCGGAGGCTGAAATGACTAAATGGAGGCTACGGCATTTCAGTCGCATTATGAGAAGTCGAGAGTCTCCGGGAAGGATAATCATGCAAGGAAGATCGGACGGCAGCAGGAAGAGAGGGAGACCCAACGTGAGATGGACTGAATGCAAGAAGCCACAGCCCGGAGGCTGCAAGACCCGGGAATGGCTGGTAATGAGGGGACGTTTCGGAGAATCTTCCTTCGTAGGTTAGAAGTGACTTGATGGCACATGACACACACAGCGACTACATAGTTTGGCTCACAGCTTTAGCACACTTCGAGGAGAAGGCGGTTGCCGAGTTTCCTGGCCAGCTTGCTGCAGTCAGAGTAGGCCCCAGTTAATTGAGCTGGAAGGAGAAGGAGAAGGAGGAGAAGAAGAAGAGGAGGAGGAGGAGGAGGAAGAAGAGGAGGAGTAGGAAGAGGAGGAGAAGAAGAAGAGGAGGAGGAGAAGGAGGAGGAAGAAGAGGAGGAGGAGGAGGAGAAGAAGAGGAGGAGGAGAGGAGGAGGAGGAGGAGAAGAGGAGGAGGAGGAGGAGAAGAAGAAGAGGAGGAGGAGGAGGAGATTGGATTTATATCCCACCCTTCACTCAGAGTCTCAGAGCGGCTGACAAACTCCTTTCCCTTCCCCTCCCCACAACAAGACACCTTGTGAGGTAGGTGGGGCTGAGAGAGCTCTGACAGAAACTGCTCTTTCAAGGACAGCTGTGCCAGAACTATAGCTTGCCCAAGGTCACCCAGCACCTGCAAGTGGATTAGAGTCCGCACACTTAACCACTACACCAAACTGGCTTTCACCAAAATGACTAAAGACCGCTTGGCCCATTGATCTGAAAGGGAATGAAATAGCACTGTCACTAAGGGGCAGGTGGGAGGCGAAGTCCATGACCCCCCCCCCGTGTCCTCCTGGGGGCTTCTCAGAGGCATCTGTCTGGCCTGACACAGCAGAGCTCTTTGTATGTAATGTGGCATCACCGTGCCATGCGTTTCTTTCCCTCCTCGCCAGAGGCAGCTGGTGCCACAGAGACAGGGGAAGACACCCACAGGGCAAAGCACTGCCCTCGCCTCCCCGGTTTACAGCATCCCCCACCAAGCGTGGCTGGTCACACCCACCATAGGGGGCCACTCATAGGTCCATATGGACCTGCCTCCTGCTGAATCTTACCCTTGGACATCAAGGTCAGTCTTGTCCACTCAGACTGGCAGCCGCTCTCCGGTGCCTTCAGCGCAGGAGGAGGAAGAATCATAGAATGTTAAAGCTGAAAGGGACCTTGCAGGTCATTTAGTCCAACCCCTGCACTCTGCAGGAGCGAAGTCGAAAGATAGCCCTACATGCCTACAACATACCCAAAAGATGGTCGCCCAGCCTCCGCTTGAAAACGTCCAGCAAAGGAGCCTCCACCACCTCCCGAGGCAGGCTGTTCCACTACTCAACCACTCAAGTTAGGAAGTTTCTCCCGATATTTAGCCGGTATCGACTCCCTCGTAATTTCCACCCATTAGATCGAGCCCTGTGGCATTCCACTTGAGACTTCCCTCCATGTAGATGCAGAGCCATTTACGAGCACTCCTTGGGTACGATTTTTCAACAACCATGAATCCATCCAACAGTTGCACCATCCAGAGATTGGATTTATATCCTGCCCTTCACTATCCGAAGGAGTCTCAGAGCGGCTCACAAGCTTCTTTCCCTTCCCCTCCCCACAACAGACACCCTGTGAGGTAGAAGAAGAAGAAGAGATTGGATTTATACCCTGCCCTCCACTACCCCAAAGGAGTCTCAGGGCGGCTGACAAGCTCCTTTCCCTTCCCCTCCCCACAACAGACACCCTGCGAGGTAGAAGAAGAAGAGATTGGATTTATACCCCGCCCTTCACTATCCAAAGGTGTCTCAGAGCAGCTGACAAACTCCTTTCCCTTCCCCTCCTCACAACAGACATCCTTGTGAGGCAGGTGGGGCTGAGAGAGCTCTGACAGAAACTGCTCTTTTTCAAGGACCACTCTGACAGAACTATTGTTTTCTTCTTGTTGTTGTTCATTTTCTCCCCTGCCCTTGGGCTTCCTCTGGGCTTCTGCCTTCGCCTCCTGCTGCAGCTTTTTTCTGGTTGGCTCCTCCTCCTGAAGCAGCCATGTTTTCTCGCTGCTCCCCTCAGTCTGTGTCAGAATTCTTAAGGTGGCCACAGGCTCGAAAAGCCGGGGGGGGTCCCTCTCCTGGGCATCCACCAAGAAGGGTTGGTGTTATGTTACCATGAATTGTTTGCAAAGGCCTGTATCACACCAAAACCCAGGCCAGGAAGGCACAACTATCAGCGGTCCCCCTGTGAAGCGCAGCGTCCGTGCCAAGCCCGGTGTCACGTATCGGGACTGAAACATTGCTGGACTGTGCTGCCAGAGACAGGGGTGAGCTTGGAGCCGGAGAACAATAGACCAACAGGATTCTAGCAGTCACCAGTCCAGGTGTAACGTGATGTAAATAGCCTATCGTTGGGAGTGGGGGTGTTTGGGGTGTGGCCATTGCAGGCAATATAGCTGAGCGGAGGGTCTGGTCTGCAGCCTTGATCTGGCTGAAATCACTGAATAAAGTAGAGCTGATCTCTAGGCGTGGAGCCTGTTCATCCACGGAACCCACAATTTATCACCCAGGCTTGCTGTGCGATGTGTGTGGGGGCCCGGGATGTGATGAGCATCCCCCACCTGTCTGCGGCTGGATGTCAGGTGTGGCTAGTCACACGTGAGACACAGGTTTGCTCGCTTGCTTTTGGTCCCTTTCTCTCTGCACTGAAAAATCCTCCTCTCACATAGCTGGTTTTTCAGCCTCAGATTCCACGACAGCCGGCCCGCGGAGGACGCCCCGTCAGAGCCCGCCAGAATGATTTCAGCGATGATTTTGCGTAACAATTTCCAGGGCCAGAAATCAAACCTGAAAGGAACGGGCCCTGTTTGCTCTGCTCTGTTTTTATTTGCCTCTGAACGCTTCCTGCGACGGAGGAAAAATCAATAGTGGGGGAGAGAGGGAGAGGGAGAGAGGGAGACAGAGAGGGTGCCTCGGAGGACCTGCTCCCCAATTTTGACAACGTCGCTTTGCATTTGGCGCAGCGTCCGTTCCCGGGCGAAGGATGCCAAAAATTATTCTTCACTCTCAATTTGGGCTTATTTCTCTCTGCTTAGAAGCGCCGGCACATTGCTCAGGGGGGGACGGGAGCGGGAACTGCACACAGGTACCTCGCCCGGTCTGCTCATCCTGCCGAGTGTCTGAGCCACCCTCGGCAGCCTTCAGCGGCTGGATGTGGAACGGTTGCATTACCCAATTTCTAGCCCCTTTCCAGGAGTCATTAGGAAGGAGTTGATGTGCTACTAGGAAGAGGACGCTCCAGCTCAGAGCCCCCAGACCTGCCCTTCTGCCAGGCCTCTCCCGGGAGACCCCCAGGAAGCGAGAGGCCTGCCGCGGATGGCTTCCCTGCTCCTCAGGTGAGTGAAGGCCTCTCTAAGCGGGAATTCCTGCAGCCCAAGCAGAGCTCTTCCCGAGCAACCCTTTTCTTCCCCGCCTGCCCTTTCCTTCGCCACCACTTCAGAATCTAAGCAGAGGCAAACGCTACCTTTGCGGATTCCCCCTTGCCACCCAAGTTTAATTTAAAAATAATCCAGAGGTGCCAGGCTGTTCGCTCAGATATCCAAGACGGGCATTTGCAACTTCATTAGAGGTCCTTCGTGCTTTGCGGCAGGCGAGTTCGGCAGGCAGACGTAACAATGTTCACCAGCTGCAAGTTCTTGAGCCAGGTCTCGGATCTAAGGTTGCTGACTTCTAGAGGGGTCCGAGAGGTTTTATTTATTTATTTACTTAGTTATTTTTTTTCAGCTTATACCCTGCTCCCTTCCCTGCCAGGCAGGGCCCTGGACCGCTTCCAGCACAAATATGCAATCAAATCAGCATATTACTATTTTAAAATCCACATACTGCAACTTAAAACCTAAGCGTCAGGCTGCTCTCTCAGGTGGAACCCCAAGAATCCATCACAGGTGAGGAACTGGGGAGGCAGCCAGCAGAGAGAGGCTCACAGCCCAACAACGAAGAAGAAGAAGAAGAAGAAGAAGAAGAAGAAGAAGAAGAAGAAGAAGAAGAAGAAGAAGAAGAAGAAGAAGAAGAGGAGGAGGAGGAGGAGGAGGAGGAGGAGGAGGAGGAGGAGGAGGAGGAGAAGGAGGAGGAGCAGATTGGATTTATACCCCGCCCTTCACTTGGAGTCTCAAAGCAGCTTAGAGACTCCTTCCCCTTCCCCTCCCCACAACAGACACCCTGTGAGGTAGGTAGGGCTGAGAGAGCTCTGACAGAAAATGCTCTTTTTCAAGAACAGCTGTGCCAGAACTATGGCTTGCCTGAGGTCATCCAGCAAGTACAAGTGGAGAAGTGGGGAATCAAACCCGGTTCTTAACTACTACACCAGACTGGCTCCAAGCAAACAAAGAAGAAAGCCAGCTGATCTGTCTGCCCATCACAAGCATATGCCTTGGGGTTGCCAGCCCTCAGGTGGGGCCTGGAGATCTCCTGCTTTTACAACTGATCTCCAGCTGACAGAGCTGAGCTTCCCCTGGAGAAAATGGCTGCTTTGGAGGGTGGACTCCATGGCATTGTGCTATGCTAAGGCCCCTCCCCTCCCCTCCCCTCCCCAAACCCCACCCTCTCCCGGATCCACCCCCAAAGTCTGCAAGTATTTTCCAGCCCAGACCTGGCAACCCTAAAATCCCTGGTGGAACACCTCGGCTTCACAGGCCCTATGGAACAGAACCGAGTCCCGTGGGGCCCAAGTCTCTACTAGACATCACGTACCATAGAGATCAGTTCCCCTCCAGAGAGTGGCCACTTTGGGGAATGGGCTATCTGGTGCTGTCTCCTGTCTCAGACTCGAGAAGACAGAACCAAAGAGTTTAGAGAGACAGAGAGGTCAGGACACACAGAGGGCATCCTTTCCTTCCTGCTACCCGATCCTTTCCTTTGAAGTAGGATGCGACTCGTAGGGGCAATTTCCTCTGCTTCTGCTCCCACACGCTCTCTCCTCTCTCGCCCGCACACAAAAAGAAGGTGCGTGATCTCTCCGTCTTGCACCACATAAGAACATAAGAACATGAGAGAAGCCAATGTTGAATCAGGCCAATGGCCCATCTAGTCCAACACTCTGTCACACAGCGGCAAAAAATACCACGCACTATCAGGAGGTCCAGCAGTGGGGCCAGGACACTAGAAGCCCTCCCACTGCTGCCCCCTCCAGCACCAAGAATAGAGTGCATCACCTGCCCCAGACTGAGATTTCCTATCTCTACCTTGTGGCTCATAGTCACTGATGGACTTCTGCTCCAGATGTTTATCTAATTCCCTCTTGAAACTGTCTATGCTTGCAGCTGCCACCACCTCCTGTGGCAGTGAATTCCATGTGTTAATCACTCTTTGGGTGAAGAAGGATTTCCACAGAGGCTGGGCGTGCGTCTAGTGCCCGACACCATCTAGCTAGTTAGAACAGGCAATCTATAACAGGGGAGAAAAGCGGGATATGGATAAGTAAAGAGTAAAGGTTTCCCTCGCTCGAAAGCCAGTCGAATCCGACTCTAGGGGTGCCAGGTTCCTCAGACAGCTCACGCAACACAGAGCTTCTTCAGAAGACAATGTTTAACGGTGAATCGGAACTAAAGACACGTGTACAGTTTGTGTCTGTAATGGCCACATACAGGAGGGCCTGCTAAGATATACTACATTCAAGCATCCCCCTCCATACAGCAGAAGTCAATGGATATTATTCACATGCGCGGGCAAAAGCAGCGGACAAGCAAGCAAAACAATCTAGAAACCGTTTGGTTCCCAGCCGAAACTCCAGCAACTGGAGAGGCAAGGTCGGAGACCTGCTAAGAGACAGTGAATGAAAGTTCAAAGGGTGGGAGACCGGAGTATTCCCTCTGCATACCATACCCACGGCAGGACTACCTGACATCGGGCAGTGCTCATCTCCGTTTCCAAGCCGAAGAGCCAACGCTGTCCAAAGACATTTCCATGATCATGTGGCTGGCATGACTAAATGCCAAGGCACATGGAATGCAGTTACCTTCCCCCCCAAAGCGGTACCTATTTATCTACTTGTAATTTCTTTCTTTCGAACTGCTAGGCTGGCAGGAGCTGGGGCCAGAGACGGGAGCTCACTCCGTCAAGTGGCACTCAAGTCTCGAACTGCCGAACTACCGACCTTCCGGTCTGCAGCTCAGCATCTTAACCTCTGAGCCACCATGGCCCCATATGGATATTGATAAGTACCTGTAAATGGAATGCATAAATGCAAACGCATCGTTGAGTCTGCCCACCTCTCAGTGGTTGTTCTCTGGTCAGGAGCCGTCCCTGCCCAGCTTTGCAAAGTGGTATTCCAAAAACAATGTCCGTGACAAAAACAACGAAGAGTCAGTAAAGATAAGTTGCAAAAAACCGTTCACCGTAGTAATTTCTGTAGAATATTCTCTTCTATGATCGCTCACAAGCTAACAAATACTGCGCAATGAACGATTCGTTTCACAAGACTTGCTTTATCTGAGTGTGTTGCAATTCCACTTCTTATCAGTTACTACTTATCGACTCTTGAAGGAAACATTCCATGCTGACTCTCTAACAACGGAACCCAAGGTCTTCCCTTTGCTTTGCAATGCAGCAGATTCAGCAGGGAACGCAGTCGTGACTTCATCTCTGGCAAGTTTCAGAGGATGCCCCGTTGTGCTTGGAGCAGCACCTCCCTTTCCCGTTGGGCCTCTGCTGCAGTCCGTCTTCTCTGGGTGGATCTGAGGAAGGAAGGCATGACTCTCTCCCCACCTCCCCCTTCCCCACCAGCCCCTTCTGCTCCACCTCCACGTGCCTCATCCATCACCTTCCCTCTAGAGAAGGACTAATTTACCTCTTTAGTCAAACCTGCTCACAACCGGAGACAAGAGAACATGACCCAAAGCAAAGGCATAATAAATCGGCACCTTCGCTTTCCCTTTCAGCACCGCTGGCGCTCACCCAGGCATGGCTGTGCAGGGCACGGGAAAGAGGGGTGCTCAGGAAAGCCCGGGTGAGCGGCTGGGGCTCAGTCCCCTGGCCTGCCTGCCTGCCTGGCGATCTGGCTCTTCCTCCCACAAATTGCCTCCATTCCCAGAAGGAGGCTTTCCTCAAGGATGGAGGAGGGAGGGACCTTGAGCAGCTACCCACAACTGATTCAAGGAATGGCGGGGTACAAATGTCAGGGGCAGACAGAAGGATGGATGTCGTCAAGCTGGCCAGATGTGCATTAGCAGCACATTTGTTTTTATTCATTAGCAGGATTTACATCCCGCCTCTCTACCCAGTCAGGGCTGCCACGGGGACCAAGAAAGCATGATCCAAATACACGGTGAAGCCAATTAAATCCAAAACTCAAATCCATATAGAAAAGACAGAGACTGCATCTAAAATTTGTGCATGTACATGCACAGAGGCACACACACACATGCCCAGTCCTGCACTCTTTCTAGATATGCTATTAGCCACACTCTGTGTGGATGGAACGCTCTGTCTGGGGCAGTGATGCTCTGTCTTCTTGGAGCTTGGGGGCAAGAGTGGGAGGGCTTCTGGAGTTCTGGCCCCTCTGGTGGACCTCCTGGTAGCACCTGAGGTTTTGGCCACTGTGTGACACAGAGTGTTGGAGTGGATGGACCATTGGCCTGATCCAGCATGGCTTCTGTTACGCTCTTGTGTCTGGGGCAGTGGTGCTCTGTCTTCTTGGTGCTTAGGGGGCAACAGTGGGAGGGCTTCTGGAGTTCTGGCCCTGCTGGTGGACCTCCTGGTGGCACCTGGGTTTTGGCCACTGTGTGTGACGAAGAGTATTGGACTGGATGGACCATTGGCCTGATCCAGCATTGGCTGGATTATGTTCTTATGTCTGGGGCAGTGATGCTCTGTCTTCTTGGTGCTTAGGGGGCAGCAATGGGAGGGCTTCTGGAGTTCTGGCCCCACTGCTGGACCTCCTGAGGGCACCTGGGTTTTAGCCACTGTGTGACACAGAGTGTTGGACTGGATGAGCCACTGGCTTGATCCAACATGGCTTCTCTTATGCTCTTGTATGGAGCAAAGCTCCACCTGTGGCTATTAGCCAGAAGGTACAGGTGGAACAGTCTGTTTGGGGCAGGGGTGCTCCTTTCCCTTCCCCTCCCCATAACAGACACCCTGAGGGGTAGGTGGGGCTGAGAGAGCTCTGACAGGGACTGCTCTTTTTCAAGGACAGCTCTTATCAGAACGATGGCTTGCCCAAGGTCATCCAGCAGGTACAAGTGGAGGTGTGGGGAATCGAACCCGGTTCTCCCAGACTAGAGTCCGCGCACTTAGCCACTACACCAAACTTGCCAGCTGCTAACCTGCTGTGCCAACATCCTACATGCAGGGAGCTGTTCACGCAGACAACTCTTTTTTTCTTTAGAAGCGACCCCCTCGCCTGCAATTGGAAGTGGTACAGTCCTCTCCGCCTCTTCCATCCACTGACGGTAGAGACCCAGCTTGGTACCCACCTGCCTAGGGACCATCACAGGGCTGTGGGCATCATGCCGCCGCATAATCAGAGAATTGGGTGCTGTGCGCAGCATTCCACTGGCTGAGCTCCGGGGCTTTCTTTCCCCTAAAGAAGACGTGTATAATGGCAACGGCAGGCCGGGATGCCAACTGTTGGGGTTTGGCTTCTGAAGGTTTCATGGCATGGGCACTGCTGCCTTCCCGGGGCTCCGGCCCACAGCTTCCTCCCAACATCCCCAAGAATGGAAAGGAGGCCATTCTCTTCTGGTTTTTCCTGGGTGCAGTGGGGAAGCCGCTGGCAGCAGTGGGAGGCAGCCGTTTCCGGATGAAGAGCGGCAGGAGGCAGATGTTCTCCCCATCGTGCAGGATAGGCGTGGGAACTGGTGGGGAGTAAAGGGGGGGGCGTAAGCCCCACAGAGAGTGGAAACGCACAGACCCCGGACACCCGCTTCCTTCTTGCTCCTTGGTGGTGGGGGTGGAAAGTGCTGTCAAGTCCCACCTAACTGGGGGCCGCCCTGAACGGTTTGCCTTTGCCGGCCTCTACGTAGCTCCCCTGGACCTCCACGGTGTTTTCCCATCCAGGAACTCACCAGGGCCAACCCGGCTTAGCTTCTGAGATCTGATGTGATCCAGCTAGCCTGAGTCCTCCAGGGCAGGGCAAGATATTAATAGAGGTGGGTTTCCCATTGCCTGCCTCTGCGTAGCAACCCCGGACTTCCCTAGCAGTCTTGCATCCAAGTACTGACCAGTTTAGTGTCTGAGATCTCATAGAATCATAGAATCATAGAATGTTAGACTTGGAAGGGACCTTCCAGGTCATCTACTCCAACCCCCTGCACTCTGCATGAGCAGAGCCGAAAGAGAGCCCTATATACCTACATACCTACAACATACCCGGAAGATGGTCGTCCAGTCTCTGCTTGAAAACGTTCAGCAAAGGAGCATCCACCACCTCCCGAGGCAGTCTGTTCCACTGCTCAACCGCTCTTCTTACAGTCAGGAAGTTTCTCTTGATATTTAGCCGGTAACGACTCCCTTGTAATTTCCACCCATTTGATCTAGTCTTGCAATCCAGAGCAAGAGAGAATAGATCTGCTCCATCTTCTACAGGACAGCCCTTCAGATATTTGAGGACTGCAATCATGTCCCCTCTAAGTCTTCTCTTTCCCAGGCTAAACAGACCCAGCTCTTTCCAGCCTTTCCTCGTAAGACTTGGATTCCAACCCTCTCACCATCCTGGTCACCCTCTTCTGGACACGCTCCAGCTTGTCAACATCCTTCCTAAAATGTGGTCCCCAAAACTGGACACAGGACTCCAGGTGAGGCCTGACCACAGCAGAATAGAGTGGAACCACCACCTCCCATGATCTGGACACATTGCTTCTGTTAATGCCTCCTAAGATTGACCCAGGTAGCCTGAGCCATCCAGGCCAGGACAAAAGACAAACAGAGGTGGTTGGCCATTTCCTGCCCCTGCAGAGCAACCCTGGACTTCCTTGGTGTTCTCCCCTCCAGGTACCAACCAGGGCGGAGCCTGCTTAGCTTCTGAGACCCGATGAGATCAGGCTCGCCTGGGGGCCACCCGGGTCGGAGCAAGAGATGAACGGAGGTGGCTTGCCATTGCCTGCCTCTAAGTGGTAGCTCTTATCTGCCTTCCCCTGAGAAGTCACAGCGAAGTCATTGCCTGCCTCGGCGTAGTGACCTGGGACCTCCTTGGCAGCCTCCCGCCCAAGTCCGAACCAGGGCCAACCCTGCTTAGCTTCCGAGGTCTGATGTGATGGGGCCCGCTGGGGCCACCCAGGTCTCATTCCTCGCCTCTTTCGGATCCTTGACAGCCTTGGGGAGCTGTTGCCTTCCAGCAGATGGGCAAGGCCGAGGGTTTCCTCCTTCCGAGTAGGGCAAACATAGGAAAACACCGTGTTGGAACAAAACTCACCATACTAATATGCTACTGTGTCTTCATATATTGATTTAAATCATATGCTTAAATACAATAGAGGCCCCAGTGTATCCTTATTCATTATAGTACAAAAACCTAAAGACCAGGGCTAATTTTGGGCAGGAAGGCACAGGAACGGAGTTCTGGCTGGCTCCTGAGTTGGCCACACCCCGCAGGAACTCATTCGCGTAACAGGCCACACCCAAACCGGATCAAACTGATTTATGCAGCAGCCAAATCGCTCATTCACAACTTTAATGCCAGTAGCTCACAAAGTAGAATTTTTGCTCACAAGCAGGGCTGTTTTGGGGCAGGAACACACAGGAACGGCGTTCCGGCTGGCTCCCGAGTTGGCCACGCCCAGCAGGAACTCATTAGCATAACAGGCCACACCCAACAGCAGAAACTCATTAGGATTGGCTACATTAGGGTGTGTGTGGCCTAACATGCAAAGGAGTTCCTGCTACACAGAAAGCCCTGGGTTTTGATAACAAACAAGGTAAACAGAATAAGAAGCAAAAGATGGGTGTGGCTGGATGACCACACTTCTGGGAACATGGGGGTGTGGCCTAATAGGCTAATGAGCTGTGCTATTGGGGTGTGTCCTAATATGCTAATGAGTTTCTGCTGATGGGCGTGGCCTTTTATGCTAATGAGTTCCTGCTGGGCTTTTTCTACAAAAAAAGCCCTGCTAATGACCAATATATGCCTAGTAGGAAAGTCCACAGCTACAGAGACAGGTTTCAGTGCTGTGGACTATCTTGCTTTCTGATGAGAGAGGCAGCAGCCGTCAATGCCAGCATCGTAGGCTGTTTTGCTTTCCGAAAAGAGGAACAGCGAGCATCAAAGCAACACGCCTCCCAGGCAAAAGTTGTGTCTTTCGAGAGATTCTTCTTCAGGCAAAATTATTTTTTTCCCTGGAACCAAAGCTCACAATCATAGAATCATAGAATGTTAGAGTTGGAAGGGACCCTGCAGGTCATCTAGTCCAACCCCCTGCACTCTGCAGGAGCAGAGCCGAAAGAGAGCCCTACGTACCTACAACATACCCAAAAGATGGTCATCCAGTCTCCGCTTGAAAACGTCCAGGGAAGGAGCATCCACCACCTCCCGAGGCAGACTGTTCCGCTGATCAACCACTCTTACAGTCAGGAAGTTTCTCCTGATATCTAGCTGGTATCAACTCCCTTGTAATTTCCACCCATTTGATCTAGTCTTGCAATCCGGAGCAAGAGAGAATAGATCTACTCCATTTTCTACAGGACAGTCCTTCAAATACTTGAATGCTACAATGCACGAGTCAACGATTCTATAGAAGGCTTCTACGGTTTCTTCCAGGTAGGGCCTGGAGGTCTCACAGAACTGCAAGTCATCTTCAAGCTACACAAACCAGTTTCCTTGAAAAACATGGGAGAGAAGAACTCTGTGTCACGATACCCCCACTGGAGAGTCCCTCGCCTCCCCAGGAATTTCCCAACTTGGAGTGGAGAACCCAAGCAGGACGGCCCCAGTGCCCGCCGTGCCACTTTGAGAAAGAGATATCCCTCTCCTCCGTTGCCAGTCTCAACCCTGGAGGGACTGGCAGGTGGGCATCCCCTGCCCTGGATTTAATTGCTGTAATCCTTTTAAGACAGGCTTTTGCATTCAGCAGGTAATGGGCTTAAGAGGAATTACACACAAGCTTCCTTCACGCATCTAAGGAACTGGGAGAGGCACCAGACCTCGCCAGGCGAGGCAGGGACCACACTGAAGGCTGCCAACTCCAGACTGGGAAATTCCAGAAAGTCTGGGGGTGGAGCACATGGAGGGGAGGATTGGGGAGGGGGAGACCTCAGCAGGGTGCCAGGCCTGCTCCTCCTCCTCCTCTGCTTCTTCTTCCTCTTTCTCCCTCTTCTTCCCCCAAGGCAGTAATGCTTGGCCACGCATGCAGCAGGGAGTGTGGGTGGAAGGGCATGAGAAAGATGCAGGAAGTCAGTGGCAGGCCGCCCCCACCAGAAATCCTGGGCTGCCCCTCCTCAAGGTACATGGAGTCCGGCCCTTCTCCCACCTGCAGCACCCCCAGGGATTCTCCTGCCGCCGGCCGGCCGTGCTCTCCCGGAGGAGAAGCGGGAGTGGAGCTCGGCCTGGAGAAGCCCCAGCCGCGATTTATGGGGCTCATTGCCGGAGCGCTGCCGCTTCCGCTCCTAATGAAATTTTACTGCAGGTGGGAAGGATGCAACGTCCCAGCCCAGGGAGTGTTCCTATTTATTCATTAGGGTTATTTATGGCCTGGCAGCCGCCCTCGGCTCCCGGCACTGCCTTGCCAGAGACAAACCTGGAAATCAGGCCAACCCGCCAGCTCGAGGGCAGGCTTGCTGGAGAGAAACGAGGCCAGGAAAGGCAGGCCGGACCAGATGGTCCCCTGCTCCTGAATCAGGGTCTCCCTCTCTCTTTCTCTCTCTGCCCCCTCCGATGCACCTGCAGGCACACGGGGCTAGGCAAGGAGTGATGAGGAGGCGCTATCTGTGCCGCCCAGAAGGCTCATTCACATCCCAAACGCCACCTGTGATTTATGCATTGTGGACGAGAGGACACCCTTCCCCGTTCGAAGGGAGAAGCACCCGATCGCCTGGGATCACAGAATCGCGGAGCCGGAAGGGGCCCTGCAGGCTGCCTAGTCCAGGGGCGGCTCCCGCACAGAAGGAACGGCAGATGTTTGAGAGCCACAAGACGTGAGCAAATATCACACACACACATTTTTATCGGAAAATATCCACATTTGCTTTTTATTAACATTAAATTACGCTGTGTGAAAGAGCCGATCGGGGCTCCCAAGCTGCAGTTTTGGCCACCCCTGATCTAGTGCAACCCCCTGCTCAATGCAGGATCAGAGAAGAAGAAGAGGAGGAGGAGGAGGAGGAGGAGATTGGATTTATACCCCGCCCTTCACTACCCAAGGGAGTCTCAGAGCGGGTTACAAACTCCTTTCCCTTCCCCTCCCCACAACAGACACCCTGTGAGGTCAGCAGGGCTGAGAGAGCTCTGACAGAAGCTGCTGCTTTTCAAGGACAGCTCTTGCCAGAACTACGGCTTGCCCCAGGTCATCCAGCCAGGTGCAAATGGAGGAGTGGGGAATCAAACCCGGTTCTCCC
This sequence comes from Gekko gecko, assembly GCA_029375565.1. NCBI lineage: Eukaryota > Metazoa > Chordata > Lepidosauria > Squamata > Gekkonidae > Gekko > Gekko gecko. The sequence goes on from JAPDNY010000441.1 coordinate 14,924, forward strand.
AGATTAGAGTCCGCGCACCTAACCACTACACCAAACTGCCTAGAGGATCCCTGACAAGTGTTTATCCAGCCGCTGCTTCAAGACTGCCAGGGAAGGGGAGCTCACCACCTCCCCAGGCAGCTCATTCCTCTGCTGAATTAGCTGTAAAATATAAAAATAAATCCTAATTCCCAGTTGGTATTTTTCTATTCTTTAAACCCGTGATTGCGAGTCCTCTCCTCTGCTGCCAACAGGAACAACTCCCTGCCCTCCTCCAAGTGACACGGCCCTTCCACAGTCTTCAAGAAGAAGGAGGAGGAGGACGAGGAGGAGGAGGAGGAGGAGATTGGATTTATACCCTGCCCTTCACTACCCAAGGGAGTCTCAGAGCGGCTGACAAACTCCTTTCCCTTCCCCTCCCCACAACAGACACCCTGTGAGGTGGAAGAAGAAGAAGAAGAAGAGATTTGATTTATACCCCTGCCCTTCACTACCCAAAGGAGTCTCAGAGCGGCTGACAAACTCCTTTCCCTTCCCCTCCCCACAACAGACACCCTGTGAGGTGGAAGAAGAAGAAGAAGAGATTGGATTTATACCCCTGCCCTTCACTACCCAAAGGAGTCTCAGAGCGGCTGACAAACTCCTTTCCCTTCCCCTCCCCACAACAGACACCCTGTGAGGTAGAAGAAGAAGAAGAGATTGGATTTATACCCCGCCCTTCACTACCCAAAGGAGTCTCAGAGCGGCTGACAAACTCCTTTCCCTTCCCCTCCCCACAACAGACACCCTGTAAGGTAGAAGAAGAAGAAGAAGAGATTTGATTTATACCCCGCTCTTCACTACCCAAAGGAGTCTCAGAGCGGCTGACAAACTCCTTTCCCTTCCCCTCCCCACAACAGACACCCTGTGAGGTAGAAGAAGAAGAAGAGATTGGATTTATACCCCGCCCTTCACTACCCAAAGGAGTCTCAGAGCGGCTGACAAACTCCTTTCCCTTCCCCTCCCCACAACAGACACCCTGTGAGGTAGAAGAAGAAGAAGAAGAGATTTGATTTATACCCCGCCCTTCACTACCCAAAGGAGTCTCAGAGCGGCTGACAAACTCCTTTCCCTTCCCCTCCCCACAACAGACATCCTGTGAGGTAGAAGAAGAAGAAGAAGAGATTTGATTTATACCCCGCCCTTCACTACCCAAAGGAGTCTCAGAGCGGCTGACAAACTCCTTTCCCTTCCCCTCCCCACAACAGACACCCTGTGAGGTAGAAGAAGAAGAAGAGATTGGATTTATACCCCGCCCTTCACTACCCAAAGGAGTCTCAGAGCGGCTGACAAACTCCTTTCCCTTCCCCTCCCCACAACAGACACCCTGTGAGGTAGAAGAAGAAGAAGAAGAGATTTGATTTATACCCCGCCCTTCACTACCCAAGGGAGTCTCAGAGCGGCTGACAAACTCCTTTCCCTTCCCCTCCCCACAACAGACACCCTGTGAGGTAGAAGAAGACGAAGAAGAGATTGGATTTATACCCCGCCCTTCACTACCCAAGGGAGTCTCAGAGCGGCTGACAAACTCTCTTTCCCTTCCCCTCCCCACCACAGACACCCTGTGAGGTAGAAGAAGAAGAAGAGATTGGATTTATACCCCGCCCTTCACTACCCAAAGGAGTCTCAGAGCGGCTGACAAACTCCTTTCCCTTCCCTCCCCACAACAGACACCCTGTGAGGTAGAAGAAGAAGAAGAAGAGATTTGATTTATACCCCGCCCTTCACTACCCAAGGGAGTCTCAGAGCGGCTGACAAACTCCTTTCCCTTCCCCTCCCCACAACAGACACCCTGTGAGGTAGAAGAAGACGAAGAAGAGATTGGATTTATACCCCGCCCTTCACTACCCAAAGGAGTCTCAGAGCGGCTGACAAACTCCTTTCCCTTCCCCTCCCCACAACAGACACCCCTGTGAGGTAGAAGAAGAAGAAGAAGAGATTGGATTTATACCCCGCCCTTCACTACCCAAGGGAGTCTCAGAGCGGCTGACAAACTCCTTTCCCTTCCCCTCCCCACAACAGACACCCTGTGAGGTGGAAGAAGAAGAAGAAGAGATTGGATTTATACCCCTGCCCTTCACTACCCAAAGGAGTCTCAGAGCGGCTGACAAACTCCTTTCCCTTCCCCTCCCCACAACAGACACCCTGTGAGGTAGAAGAAGAAGAAGAGATTGGATTTATACCCCGCCCTTCACTACCCAAAGGAGTCTCAGAGCGGCTGACAAACTCCTTTCCCTTCCCCTCCCCACAACAGACACCCTGTGAGGTAGAAGAAGAAGAAGAAGAGATTTGATTTATACCCCGCCCTTCACTACCCAAAGGAGTCTCAGAGCGGCTGACAAACTCCTTTCCCTTCCCCTCCCCACAACAGACACCCTGTGAGGTAGAAGAAGAAGAAGAGATTGGATTTATACCCCGCCCTTCACTACCCAAAGGAGTCTCAGAGCGGCTGACAAACTCCTTTCCCTTCCCCTCCCCACAACAGACACCCTGTGAGGTAGAAGAAGAAGAAGAAGAGATTTGATTTATACCCCGCCCTTCACTACCCAAAGGAGTCTCAGAGCGGCTGACAAACTCCTTTCCCTTCCCCTCCCCACAACAGACACCCTGTGAGGTAGAAGAAGAAGAAGAGATTGGATTTATACCCCGCCCTTCACTACCCAAAGGAGTCTCAGAGCGGCTGACAAACTCCTTTCCCTTCCCCTCCCCACAACAGACACCCTGTGAGGTAGAAGAAGAAGAAGAAGAGATTTGATTTATACCCCGCCCTTCACTACCCAAGGGAGTCTCAGAGCGGCTGACAAACTCCTTTCCCTTCCCCTCCCCACAACAGACACCCTGTGAGGTAGAAGAAGACGAAGAAGAGATTGGATTTATACCCCGCCCTTCACTACCCAAAGGAGTCTCAGAGCGGCTGACAAACTCCTTTCCCTTCCCCTCCCCACAACAGACACCCCTGTGAGGTAGAAGAAGAAGAAGAAGAGATTGGATTTATACCCCGCCCTTCACTACCCAAGGGAGTCTCAGAGCGGCTGACAAACTCCTTTCCCTTCCCCTCCCCACAACAGACACCCTGTGAGGTAGAAGAAGACGAAGAAGAGATTGGATTTATACCCCGCCCTTCACTACCCAAAGGAGTCTCAGAGCGGCTGACAAACTCCTTTCCCTTCCCCTCCCCACAACAGACACCCCTGTGAGGTAGAAGAAGAAGAAGAAGAGATTGGATTTATACCCTGCCCTTCACTATCCAAGGGAGTCTCAGAGCGGCTGACAAACTCCTTTCCCTTCCCCTCCCCACAACAGACACCCCTGTGAGGTAGAAGAAGACGAAGAAGAGATTGGATTTATTCCCCGCCCTTCACTACCCAAAGGAGTCTCAGAGCGGCTGACAAACTCCTTTCCCTTCCCCTCCCCACAACAGACACCCCTGTGAGGTAGAAGAAGAAGAAGAAGAGATTGGATTTATACCCCGCCCTTCACTACCCAAGGGAGTCTCAGAGCGGCTGACAAACTCCTTTCCCTTCCCCTCCCCACAACAGACACCCTGTGAGGTAGAAGAAGACGAAGAAGAGATTGGATTTATACCCCGCCCTTCACTACCCAAAGGAGTCTCAGAGCGGCTGACAAACTCCTTACCCTTCCCCTCCCCACAACAGACACCCCTGTGAGGTAGAAGAAGACGAAGAAGAGATTGGATTTATACCCCACCCTTCACTACCCAAGGGAGTCTCAGAGCGGCTGACAAACTCCTTTCCCTTCCCCTCCCCACAACAGACACCCCTGTGCGGTAGAAGAAGACGAAGAAGAGATTGGATTTATACCCCACCCTTCACTACCCAAAGGAGTCTCAGAGCGGCTGACAAACTCCTTTCCTTTCCCCTCCCCACAACAGACACCCTGTGAGGTAGAAGAAGAAGAAGAAGAGATTGGATTTATACCCCGCCCTTCACTACCCAAGGGAGTCTCAGAGCGGCTGACAAACTCCTTTCCCTTCCCCTCCCCACAACAGACACCCTGTGAGGTAGAAGAAGAAGAAGAGATTGGATTTATACCCCGCCCTTCACTACCCAAAGGAGTCTCAGAGCGGCTGACAAACTCCTTTCCCTTCCCCTCCCCACAACAGACACCCTGTGAGGTAGAAGAAGAAGAAGAAGAGATTGGATTTATACCCCGCCCTTCACTACCCAAAGGAGTCTCAGAGCGGCTGACAAACTCCTTTCCCTTCCCCTCCCCACAACAGACACCCTGTGAGGTAGAAGAAGAAGAAGAAGAGATTTGATTTATACCCCGCCCTTCACTACCCAAAGGAGTCTCAGAGCGGCTGACAAACTCCTTTCCCTTCCCCTCCCCACAACAGACACCCTGTGAGGTAGAAGAAGAAGAAGAGATTGGATTTATACCCCGCCCTTCACTACCCAAAGGAGTCTCAGAGCGGCTGACAAACTCCTTTCCCTTCCCCTCCCCACAACAGACACCCTGTGAGGTAGAAGAAGAAGAAGAAGAGATTTGATTTATACCCCGCCCTTCACTACCCAAGGGAGTCTCAGAGCGGCTGACAAACTCCTTTCCCTTCCCCTCCCCACAACAGACACCCTGTGAGGTAGAAGAAGACGAAGAAGAGATTGGATTTATACCCCGCCCTTCACTACCCAAAGGAGTCTCAGAGCGGCTGACAAACTCCTTTCCCTTCCCCTCCCCACAACAGACACCCCTGTGAGGTAGAAGAAGAAGAAGAAGAGATTGGATTTATACCCCGCCCTTCACTACCCAAGGGAGTCTCAGAGCGGCTGACAAACTCCTTTCCTTCCCCTCCCCACAACAGACACCCTGTGAGGTAGAAGAAGACGAAGAAGAGATTGGATTTATACCCCGCCCTTCACTACCCAAAGGAGTCTCAGAGCGGCTGACAAACTCCTTTCCCTTCCCCTCCCCACAACAGACACCCCTGTGAGGTAGAAGAAGAAGAAGAAGAGATTGGATTTATACCCTGCCCTTCACTATCCAAGGGAGTCTCAGAGCGGCTGACAAACTCCTTTCCCTTCCCCTCCCCACAACAGACACCCCTGTGAGGTAGAAGAAGACGAAGAAGAGATTGGATTTATTCCCCGCCCTTCACTACCCAAAGGAGTCTCAGAGCGGCTGACAAACTCCTTTCCCTTCCCCTCCCCACAACAGACACCCCTGTGAGGTAGAAGAAGAAGAAGAAGAGATTGGATTTATACCCCGCCCTTCACTACCCAAGGGAGTCTCAGAGCGGAGCTGACAAACTCCTTTCCTTCCCCTCCCCACAACAGACACCCTGTGAGGTAGAAGAAGACGAAGAAGAGATTGGATTTATACCCCGCCCTTCACTACCCAAAGGAGTCTCAGAGCGGCTGACAAACTCCTTACCCTTCCCCTCCCCACAACAGACACCCCTGTGAGGTAGAAGAAGACGAAGAAGAGATTGGATTTATACCCCACCCTTCACTACCCAAGGGAGTCTCAGAGCGGCTGACAAACTCCTTTCCCTTCCCCTCCCCACAACAGACACCCCTGTGCGGTAGAAGAAGACGAAGAAAGAGATTGGATTTATACCCCACCCTTCACTACCCAAAGGAGTCTCAGAGCTGCTGACAAACTCCTTTCCTTTCCCCTCCCCACAACAGACACCCTGTGAGGTAGAAGAAGAAGAAGAAGAGATTGGATTTATACCCCGCCCTTCACTACCCAAGGGAGTCTCTAGAGCGGCTGACAAACTCCTTTCCCTTCCCCCTCCCCACAACAGACACCCTGTGAGGTAGAAGAAGAAGAAAGAGAGATTGGATTTATACCCCGCCCTTCACTACCCAAAAGGAGTCTCAGAGCGGCTGACAAACTCCTTTCCCTTCCCCTCCCCACAACAGACACCCTGTGAGGTAGAAGAAGAAGAAGAAGAGAGATTGGATTTATACCCCGCCCTTCACTACCCAAAGGAGTCTCAGAGCGGCTGACAAACTCCTTTCCCTTCCCCTCCCCACAACAGACACCCTGTGAGGTAGAAGAAGAAGAAGAAGAGATTTGATTTATACCCCGCCCTTCACTACCCAAAGGAGTCTCAGAGCGGCTGACAAACTCCTTTCCCTTCCCCTCCCCACAACAGACACCCTGTGAGGTAGAAGAAGAAGAAGAGATTGGATTTATACCCCGCCCTTCACTACCCAAAGGAGTCTCAGAGCGGCTGACAAACTCCTTTCCCTTCCCCTCCCCACAACAGACACCCTGTGAGGTAGAAGAAGAAGAAGAAGAGATTTGATTTATACCCCGCCCTTCACTACCCAAGGGAGTCTCAGAGCGGCTGACAAACTCCTTTCCCTTCCCCTCCCCACAACAGACACCCTGTGAGGTAGAAGAAGACGAAGAAGAGATTGGATTTATACCCCGCCCTTCACTACCCAAGGGAGTCTCTAGAGCGGCTGACAAACTCCTTTCCCTTCCCCTCCCCACAACAGACACCCTGTGAGGTAGAAGAAGAAGAAGAGATTGGATTTGTACCCCGCCCTTCACTACCCAAAGGAGTCTCAGAGCGGCTGACAAACTCCTTTCCCTTCCCCTCCCCACAACAGACACCCTGTGAGGTAGAAGAAGAAGAAGAGATTGGATTTATACCCCGCCCTTCACTACCCAAGGGAGTCTCAGAACGGCTGACAAACTCCTTTCCCTTCCCCTCCCCACAACAGACACCCTGTGAGATAGAAGAAGACGAAGAAGAGATTGGATTTATACCCCGCCCTTCACTACCCAAAGGAGTCTCACAGCGGCTGACAAACTCCTTTCCCTTCCCCTCCCCACAACAGACACCCCTGTGCGGTAGAAGAAGACGAAGAAGAGATTGGATTTATACCCCGCCCTTCACTACCCAAAGGAGTCTCCAGAGCGGCTGACAAACCTCCTTTCCTTTCCCCTCCCCACAACAGACACCCTGTGAGGTAGAAGAAGAAGAAGAAGAGATTGGATTTATACCCCGCCCTTCACTACCCAAGGGAGTCTCAGAGCGGCTGACAAACTCCTTTCCCTTCCCCTCCCCACAACAGACACCCTGTGAGGGAGAAGAAGAAGAAGAGGAGATTGGATTTATACCCGCCCTTCACTACCCAAAGGAGTCTCAGAGCGGCTGACAAAATCCTTTCCTTCCCCTCCCCACAACAGACACCCTGTGAGGTAGAAGAAGACGAAGAAGAGATTGGATTTATACCCCGCCCTTCACTACCCAAAGGAGTCTCAGAGCGGCTGACAAACTCCTTTCCTTTCCCCTCCCCACAACAGACACCCTGTGAGGTAGAAGAAGAAGAAGAAGAGATTGGATTTATTCCCCGCCCTTCACTACCCAAGGGAGTCTCACAGCAGCTGACAAACTCCTTTCCCTTCCCCTCCCCACAACAGACACCCTGTGAGGTAGAAGAAGACGAAGAAGAGATTGGATTTATACCTCCGCCCTTCACTACCCAAAGGAGTCTCAGAGCGGCTGACAAACTCCTTTCCTTTCCCCTCCCCCACAACAGACACCCTGTGAGGTAGAAGAAGACAAAGAAGAGATTGGATTTATACCCCGCCCTTCACTACCCAAGGGAGTCTCAGAGCGGCTGACAAACTCCTTTCCCTTCCCCTCCCCACAACAGACACCCTGTGAGGTAGAAGAAGACGAAGAAGAGATTGGATTTATACCCCGCCCTTCACTACCCAAAGGAGTCTCAGAGCGGCTGACAAACTCCTTTCCCTTCCCCTCCCCACAACAGACACCCTGTGAGGTAGAAGAAGACGAAGAAGAGATTGGATTTATACCCTGCCCTTCACTACCCAAGGGAGTCTCAGAGCGGCTGACAAACTCCTTTCCTTTCCCCTCCCCACAACAGACACTCTGGGAGGTAGAAGAAGAAGGAGAAGAAGAGACTGGATTTATACCCTGCCCTTCACTACCCAAGGGAGTCTCAGAGCGGCTGACAAACTCCTTTTCCTTTCCCCTCCCCACAACAGACACCCTGGGAGGTAGAAGAAGAAGGAGAAGAAGAGATTGGATTTATACCCCTGCCCTTCACTACCCAAGGGAGTCTCAGAGCGGCTGACAAACTCCTTTCCCCTTCCCCTCCCCACAACAGACACCCTGGGAGGTAGAAGAAGAAGGAGAAGAAGAGATTGGATTTATACCCTGCCCTTCACTACCCAAGGAAGTCTCAGAGCGGCTGACAAACTCCTTTCCCTTCCCCTCCCCACAACAGACACCCTGGGAGGTAGAAGAAGAAGGAGAAGAAGAGATTGGATTTATACCCCGCCCTTCACTACCCAAGGGAGTCTCAGAGCGGCTGACAATCTCCTTTCCCTTCCCCTCCCCACAACAGACACCCTGTGAGGCAGGCGGGGCTGAGAGAGCTCTGGCAGAAACTGTTCTTTTTCAAGGACAGCTCTGACAGAACCATGGCTTGCCTAAGGTCATCCAGCCAGGTGCAAGTGGAGGAGCGGGGAATCAAACCCGGTTCTCCCAGATTAGAGTCTGCTCACTTAACCACTACAATCGTGTCCCCCTCAACCTCGTCCTCTCCAGACAGAACATTCCAAATCCAAGATGGGCATACCCTGTCCGTCTGTCTGTAGCAGCGGAAAAGAACAGGAGTCCAGCAGCACCTTAAAAACGATATTTGGGGCAGGCGGTGAGCTTTCCTGAAGAAGGGAGCCGTGACTCACAAAATGCTCTGACCCTGCCACAAATTGTGTTAGTCTTGAAGGTGGTGCCGGACTCTCGCTCTTTTCGACATTCCCAAGAGGTCCCTCGGCCTTTCCCCGCAGGGCTTCTTGGTCTCCAGGCCCCCGATCATCCTCGTCACCCTCTTCTGCACCCGCTCCATTCTGCTCACATCCTTTTTAACGTGAAAGGCCTCCAGAACTGCACACAGGACTCGAGGTGTGGACTGACCAATGCGGCGCATGGCAGGACTGCGACATTTTATGATTTCGATGTTCTGGGTTTTTAATTTTTTTATTATTTTTTGTTTAATATTTTGTCCCACCCTCCCCCAGGGTGGCTTACAATATGTACCAATAAATATATACATTAAAACTCCACAATACTACAACAAATTTCAGTTAAAACTAGTATATATAAAACCATTGCTAGTAAAGGTAAAGGTTTTCCCTTGCTCGAAAGCCAGTTGAATCCGACTCTAGGGTTGCGGTGCTCATCTCCATTTCCAAGCCGAAGAGCCAGCGCTGTCCGAAGACATTTCCATGGTCACGTGGCCAGCATGACTAGACACTGAGGTGCATGGAACGCTGTTATCTTCCCACTGAAGTGGTACCTATTTATCTCCTTGCAATTTTTTGCTTTCGAACTGCTAGGTTGGGCAGGAGCTGGGACCAGAGACAGGAGCTCACTCCGCCATGTGGCACCCGGGTCTCGAATTCCTGAACTACCGACCTTCCAGCCTGCAATTCAGTGGCTTAACCACTTGAGCCACTGCAGTGCCTAAGACCATAACTACTCCAATATAAATACAATAGAAGATGGCAGCATTCTCTCATCAATTAGGTGGTCGCCTACCACTAACCCATGCTGTTGGTCGTCAGGCTGGCAGTAATGTTGATGTTAATATTAATATTAGGGCCAGGGCCATGATGTTAAAGGTGGCCCCCTAATCAAAAGCCTGGTGGAAGAGCTCCATTTTACAGGCCCTGCGGAACTGCAGAAGGTCCCACAGGGTCCTGATGTCCTCCAGAAGTTCATTCCATCAGAAAGGGGCCGCCACAAAGAAAGCCCCGGTCCTCATTATGGCCAGTCTGGCTTCTTTAGGGGCCTGGGAGAACCAGGCGATTTGGGGTTCCCGATCTCAGTACTCTCTGGGGGACACGTGGGGAAAGACAGTCCCTTAGGTGGATAGGTCCTTGATCATACAGGGCTTTAATGGTCAAAAACGGCACCCTGAAACGAATCCGGTATGCTATAGGCAGCCACTGCAGTGCTTTTTAGGGCGGGCTGGATGGGTTCCCGCATGGGGAGACACAACTACAGCCTCGCCGCTGCATTCTGCACTGGCTGCAGCTTCCAGATCTGGGACAAGGGCAGCCCCATGTAGACAGCGTTTCAGTAATCCAGTTTCGAGGTGACCATCGCGTGGATCACTGTTGCCAGGCGGTTGCGTTCGAGGAAGGGAACCAACTGCCTAATCAGCCGTAGGTGGTTAAAGGCAGACTTCGCAGTGCCTGCTAACTGGTTAAAATGCTTGGGGCTCTTCAGCTTGGAGAAACGACGGCTGAGGGGTGACATGATCGAGGTTTATAAGATTATGAATGGGATTGAGCAAGTTGAGAAAGAAGTACTTGTCCCCCTTTCTCACAGTACAAGAACTCGTGGGCACTCCATGAAATTGCTGAGCAGTCGGGTTAGAACAGATAAAAGAAAGTCCTTCTTCACCCAAAGAGTGATTAACACAGGGAATTCACTGCCACAGGAGGGGGTGGCAGCTACAAGCATGGATAGTTTCAAGAGGGAATTAGATAAACATCTGGAGCAGAAGTCCATCAGTGGCCATTAGCCACAGGGTATAGATGGGAACTCTCAGTCTGGGGCAGGTGATGCACTCTATTCTTGGTGCTGGAGGGGGCAGCAGTGGGAGGGCTTCTGGTGCCCTGGCCCCACTGCTGGACCTCCTGATGGCACCTGGTATATTTTGGCCGCTGTGTGACAGAGTGTTGGACTAGATGGGCCATTGGCGTGATTCAACATTGGCTTCTCTTATGTTCTTATGGGCCTCGATTGTTAAGGAGGCGTCCAGGAACACTCCCAGACTCCTGACCTCACAAGACTGCCCCCACCTATGGGCACGATCCAGCATCGAGTAGTGGTTAGACTGTCCAACTAGGAACTGGGAGGCCCAGGTTCGAATCCCCACTTGTGCCATGGAAACTCAGTGGGTGACCTGGGGCCAGTCCACACACTCCCACGCCCACCTACCTCACAGAGCTGTTGTGAGGATCAAATGGGAGGAGCGGAGAACCTCCACTGGGGAGGAAAGGCAGGGTACCACTGAAGCTGGGGTCAGCCCTGGTTAATAGTTGGATGGGAGCAGGGGTCTTTTCATAGAAAAACAGGTGCAGGAGCTCATTAGCATATGGTATGCTAATGAGCTATTAGGCTATTAGCATATGCCACACCCCCTGACATCACCGGGAAGTGATGTCAGAAGGGGAAGCAGAAGGGGGAGGCATCTTCAAAAGCCTCCCCCTTCCCTTCCCCATCTGGTCTGGGTGGGGGAGCTAAGAGAGAAGGGGTTTAAAGTTTAAACTCCTTCTCATGAGGAGTTGGGCCCCAGAAGGAGGAAAGAGCGAAGGAAAGAGAGAGAGTAGAGAGAAGGAAAGAAGGAAAGAAAGAGAAGGAAAGGGAGGGAAAGAAAGAGAGGGAAGAAGGAGGGAAACAGGGAAAGGAGGAAAAAGAGAAGAGAAGGTGGGAAAGAAAGAAAGAGAGAAGAGAAGAAGGAGGGAAAGAGGAAAAAGAGAGAAGGAAAGGAGGGAATAAGAAAGAAATTTGGCAGCGATTTGGCCCCATTATATCCTATGGGCCATTGAAGTCAATGGTGAAAACATAGGGTATATTCTGGGAGCTGGAGGGGAGGAGGTTTGAGGAGAGGCTCCAAACTCACAGGGTAGCTGATGGAGCCTCTCCCCAAGACACCTACCAAGTTTCAAGAACATTGGATCAGGGGGTCCAATTCTATGGGCCCCCAAACAGGTTGCCCCTATTCCCTCCATTGTTCTCTATGGTGGGAAAAAAGTTACTTTTTTCGGGTGTTTTAACTGGTTTTTAATCCTAGTATTGTACTGATGATTTTATGCCAATAAAGGCTGACTTGACTTGACTGACTCAGTGATGCTTGAATCTGGTTTCCTTGAGGGCGTGCTCACCTGCCCTCTTCCAAAGGGTGCGGAGAAAGGATCCCGGAGGGGCAGCCCACCCCACCCCTGTGCATCGGGGAGGGGGCTGCTAAATAAAACGCCCGGGACGTAGGTGAGAGGACAGAGTGGCGGATTCTTCCGCACGGCTTCAAGACAGCCGAGATAACAAGGACTCCGCGCTTAATACCTCTAACATCTGGAGCCTCATTCATCATCCAAGAGATACCAAGATTGCTTTGTACTCCGATAAGCTCTGGCATTTCAGATTTTTTATAATCCCCTCAGACATTTCTTTCATTTAGAAGAAGAGGGGGAAAGACAACGGGCGCCGAGCTCTCTGCATTCGTCTCAAGGCTTTCCTTGGAAGTCTTGCTGACACAGGAAGGAGCGAGAAACCGAACCTCCCCAGGACACGATCTTTAGGGACCCTCCTAAAGTACTTAAGAGCTCTCCAGACACTGGTGGTGGGAAATTCCCAGCTGGGGCAGGTTCCTGACTCCCCAGTTCCCCGTTAGATGGGGTAGCAAGCAGTGTTCCCTCTAAGCTGAGTGAGCGTGAGCTGGCTCACAGTTTCTTAGCCTCCAGCTCACACATTTTTGTCTCCGCTCAGGAAGGGATGGCTCCGGATCAAACTGATTTATGCAGCAGCCAAATCGCTCATTCACAGCTTTAATGCCAGGAGCTCACAAAGTAGAATTTTTGCTCACAAACAGGGCTGTTTTGGGGCAGGAACGCACAGGAACGGTGTTCCGCTGGCTCCCGAATTGGCCACGCCCAGCAGGAACTCATTAGCATAACAGGCCACACCCAACAGCAGAAACTCATTCGGATTGGCTATATTAGGGGGTGCGTGGCCTAACATGCAAAAAAGTTCCTGCTCCAAAAGAAGCCCTGGGTTTTGACAACAAACAAGGTAAACAGAATAAGAAGCAAAAGGTGGGTGTGGCTGGATGACCACACTTCTGGGAACATGGGGTGTGTGGCCTGATATGCTAATGAGTTGCACTGTCAGGGGTGTGGCCTAATATGCTAATATGGTTCTGCTGTTATGTATGGCCTCTTATGCTAATGAGTTCCTGCTGGGCTTTTTCTACACAAAAGCCCCGCTCACAAGACTTCACAGCTTAGAGGGAGCACTGGTAGCAGGGCCTCTAACTTCTGGTAGGGAAGGCCTGACCAGGACTGGGTGGGGCAGGGGGATGTGAATTCCCTGCCAATGAGCCTAAAAAACTAAGAAGAGCCCTGCTGGATCAGACCAGTGAGGGTCCATCCAGTCCATCTCATACAGCGTCCAACCAGTTCCCCCGGAGGGCCAGCAACAGGGCAAAGAGGCCGAGGCCTTCCCCTGATGTTGCCTCCTGGCTCTGAGATGCAAAGGCCGACTGCCTCTGAACCTGGAGGTTCCTCGAGTCACCACCGCTGGTAGCCGTGGACAGACCTCTTGTTGGAGTTTACAAGTCGCATGCATTTCAGCCACGATAGAGTTAACTTATAGAGGATTATTAGGTTGCTGGGGATTTTTAGGAAGGGAATTGAAAACAAATCAGCCAGTATCATCATGCCCCTATATAAATCATTGGTGCGACCTCATTTGGAATACTGTGTACAGTTCTGGTCGCCACATCTCAAAAAGGATATTATAGCATTGGAAAAAGTGCAGAGAAGGGCAACGAGAATGATAAAAGTGTTGGAACTCCTTCCCTATGAAGAAAGGTTAAAACGCTTGGGGCTCTTTAGCTTGGAGAAACAACGGCTGAAGAGTGACATGATCGAGGTTTATAAGATTATGAATGGGATTGAGCAGGTTGAGAAAGAAGTACTTTTCTCCTTTCTCACAATACAAGAACTCGTGGGCACTCCATGAAATTGCTGAGCAGTCGGGTTAGAACAGATAAAAGGAAATACTTCTTCACCCAAAGAGTGATTAACATATGGAATTCACTGCCACAGGAGGTGGTGGCAGCTACAAGCATGGACAGTTTCAAGAGGGAATTAGATAAACATATGGAGCAGACGTCCATCAGTGGCTATTAGTCACAGGGTATAGATGGGAACTCTCAGTCTGGGGCAGGTGATGCACTCTATTCTTGGTGCTGGAGGGGGCAGCAGTGGGAGGGCTTCTAGTGTCCTGGCCCCACTGCTGGACCTCCTGATGGCACCTGGTATATTTTGGCCACTGTGTAATGCAGAGTGTTGGACTAGATGGGCCATTGGTGTGATTCAACATTGGATTATCTTATGTTCTTATGTAGAGGTTGTTAGTAAACAACTGGACATTATGTAGTGTAGCCTGCAACCACTTAGAGATGAGTTTGTGCGGATAGGAAATGCTTTGATCTTGTATGCATGTACATAAGAACATAAGAACATAAGAGAAGCCAATGTTGAATCAGGCCAATGGCCCATCTAGTCCAACACTCTGTCACACAGCGGCCAAAATATACCAGGTGCCATCAGGAGGTCCAGCAGTGGGGCCAGGGCACCAGAAGCCCTCCCACTGCTGCCCCCTCCAGCACCAAGAATAGAGTGCATCACCTGCCCCAGACTGAGAGTTCTCATTCTATACCCTGTGGCAAATAGCCACCGATGGACCTCTGCTCCATATGCTTATCTAATTTCCTCTTGAAACTGTCCATGCTTGCAGCTGCCACGACCTCCTGTGGCAGTGAATTCCATATGTTAATCACTCTTTGGGTGAAGAAGTATTTCCTTTTATCTGTTCTAACCCGACTGCTCAGCAATTTCATGGAGTGCCCACGAGTTCTTGTATTGTGAGAAAGGGAGAAAAGTACTTCTTTCTCAACCTGCTCAATCCCATTCATAATCTTATAAACCTCGATCATGTCACCCCTCAGCCGTCGTATTCACAAGTTTCATTGCAGATCTCCCGTTCTTTGTCCTCCTGAGCAAGGAGAAGAAGGAGAAGTAGCAGCCATTATCCTGTTTTTAACCATGTAACTGTTAGGATGCAAGTTTAGTGGCCACGATGTGTTCTTGGTTTCTTTTATCCAGAAGTCCCCTGCCCTTTTATCTTTTTAGTAAGGTAATCTTTTCAATCAAATGCACGGCGTACGTCTCTTGTTTATGCGCTCAGCCTTTATTAAAAGGCGAAAAAAACCAACGCCTCCCCTCCGTGAATCTGTCTAATCCCCTTTAAAGCTGTTTATTCACATGGCCATCACTACGTCCTCCGGAAGCAAATTCCACGTTTTAATCGTGCACTGGGGTTTTGTCCGTCCTGAATCTACTGCCCATCAGCCTTGCTGGATGCCCTTGAGTCCTGGGTCCTTTCTGCATTTGCCTGCCACTCCATGTTCGAGTTTAGGCAATTTAAGTCAACGGCAAAACACCATCCAAATAATAAGAGGAGGAAGAGATTGGATTTATACCCCACCTTTCACTACCCATGGGAGTCTCAGAACGGCTTACAAACGCCTTTCCCTTCCCCTCCCCACAACAGACGCCCTGTGAGGTAGAAGAAGAAGAGATTGGATTTATACCCTGCCCTTCACTACCCCAAGGGAGTCTCAGAGCAGTTTACAAACTCCTTTCCCTTCCCCTCCCCACACCAGACACCCTGGGAGGTAGAAGAAGAAGAGGAGATTGGATTTATACCCCGCCCTTCACTACTCAAGGGAGTCTCAGAGTGGCTTACAAACTCCTTTCCCTTCCCCTCCCCACAACAGACACCCTGGGAGGTAGAAGAAGAGGAGATTGGATTTATACCCCGCCCTTCACTACCCAAAGGAGTCTCAGAGCGGCTGACAAACTCCTTTCCCTTCCCCTCCCCACAACAGACACCCTGGGAGGTAGAAGAAGAAGAGGAGGAGATTGGATTTATACCCCGCCCTTCACTACCCAAAAGAGTCCCAGAGTGGCTTACAAACTCCTTTCCCTTCCCCTCCCCACAACAGACACCCTGGGAGGGAGGCGGGACTGAGAGAGCTCTGACAGAAACTGCTCTTTTTCAAGAATAGCTCTTATCAGAACTACGGCTTGCCCAAGGTCATCCAGCAGGTGCAAGTGGAGGAGTGGGGACTCAAACCTGGTTCTCCCAGGTTAGAGTCGGCGCACTTAACCACTACACCAATAACCCGGACTGACAGCAGACTGTAGGGAGGTAAAGTAATGCAGAATGGGGGAAAACCCAGAATAAAAAGGTTGAACTTGATTTTAGTGCAAAATGGGGAGGGGGGACTGGACTAAAAAGAATGTTGATCTTAGTGCAGAATTGCTTTGAGGACACCGTGCAGAAAGGGCCCTGGCCTTTTGGAAGAGGGACTTCTCTCCGTCCACCTTCTCCACCCTATGTATGATTTGACAAACCTCCGCAAGGGAACCGAGATCCAAGAACAGGAGCGGCTAGGACTCCACCTGACTCTGGACAACAGCTCTGCGTCTGAACACCTGTGACGGGAGCACCTGGCCTGATCCTTCAGCCACCCAAATACTCATCGAGAGGGGAGGCCTCCTTTTGCAACCTCGGGCTGCCCGGCAGAAGACACCCCCAAGTTGCGATGGGTTGCACACCTTCCACGCACAGCAGCTCCTCGAACTCCTCGTGCGATGCTGCAACGCTGGCTTCCCTTATTCTTCACCTCCCCTGCCCTGGATGGCCCCGGCGAGCCCAGTCGCGTCAGATCTCGGAAGCCGAGCAGGGTTGGCCCCGGTTGAAGTTTGTACGGGAGACCTCCAAGGAATACCAGCGTCTTTACGCAGAGGCAGGCGGTGAACGTCTCTTGCCTCGAAAGCCCCTCGAAGGGTCGCCATAAGTCACCTGCGACTGGATGGCACTGCCGTTCTTTACCAGAACACCGTGGGTGCTGAGCCCTAGAATCACAGTTGGAAGAGGGGCCGTAGAGGCCATCTAGTCCCACGCCCTGCTGGATGCAAGATCGGCCTACGGCGCCCCCAGCGAAGTGTTTGTCCAGCCGCTGCTTGGAGACTGCCAGTGACACCAACTCAAGAGCACTAGAAGGGAAGGGGCCGTGTGGGCATGAAGCGGCGCTTGGCTGCTTCCCGAGTGCAGCCTTGAACACATGAATCTGGCTTACATGGAATTGGGACCTTTGGTCCGCCAAGGCCAGTGCTGTCTCCTCAGATGGGCTGAGGCTCTCCAGGGTCTCAGGGGCAGAGCAAGGTCTTCCCTATCACCTCGGACGAGACCCTTCCACTGGAGGTGCTGCCGGGGGCTGGACTGGAAACCAAGCAGGAGCCATGTCCTCTCACACTCCTTTCCCTCTCCCAGTCCCAGGGACTGGCTCCCAGCTGGGTGTCGTGGTTAAGTGCATGGACTGTAATCTGGGAGAACTGGGCTTGATTCCCCACTCCTCCACTTGCACCTGCGGGGTGACCTTGGGTCAGTCAGAAGTTCTCTCAGAGTTGTCCTTGAAAAAGAGCAGTTCCTGTCAGAGCTCTGTCAGCCCCGCCTGCCTCACAGGGTGTCTGTTGTGGGGAGGGGAAGGGAAAGGAAGTTTGGAAGCTGCTCTGAGACTCCCTCGGGTAGTGAATCTCTTCTTCTTCTTCTTCTTCTCTTCTGTGTGGGTTGTGTGAGTGGTTTGGGGGCTCTTTGGACCGTTTTGGTGCTGCTAATGGAGCTGCGGTGGCTCAAGTGGTTAAGACGCTGAACTGCAGGCTGTGGAAGGTCAGTCGTTCAGCAGTTCAAGACCCGTGAGTGCCGCATGACGGAGTGAGCTCCCGTCTCTAGTTCCAGCTCCTGCCAACCTAGCAGTTCGAAAGCAAGAAATTGCAAGTAGATAAATAGGTACCACTTCGGTGGGAAGGTAACAGCGTTCCGTGCGCCTTGGTGTTTAGTCATGCCGGCCACATGACCACGGAAACGTCTTCGGACAGCGCTGGCTCTTTGGCTTTGAAACGGAGATGAGCACCGCAACCCTAGAGTTGGAATCGACTGGCTTTTGAGCAAGGGAAACCGTTACCTTTACCTTTAATGAGCTTAGAGTGGCAGGTGAAAAACGGCCTCTTGATAGGTAGCCTAAGAGGGAGTTCTAAATCAAGGCGGCACCCAGCGGAAATCTCTCTCAACATGTCTTTTGCCAGACACCCCTTCTTGAAAAACACCATTTTTACATACTACCGATCTGTGACAAAGGGGGCTTCAACTCTCAAAAGCTCACCCCTCCCAAAAAAATCCAAGGCGCTCCTGGACTCTAATGAAGGAAGAAGAGGAGATTGGATTCATACCCTGCCCCTCACTACCCAAAGGAGTCTCAGAGCAGCGTACAGTCTCCTTTCTCTTCCCCTCCCCACAACAGACACCCTGGGAGGCAGGCAGGGCTCAGAGAGCTCTGAGAGAACTGCCGTGGAGAGAACAGCTCTGAGAGAACTTGTGACTGGCCCAAGGTTACACCAGCAGCTTCATATAGAGGGGTGGGGAATCAAACCCAGTTCTCCCAGATTGGGGTCCGCGCTCCCAACCACGACACCAGACTGGCTCCTAACCACTACACCAATCTAGCTCCCCTTAACGGAAGCCGCTCCGGGCTGAGGTCTCCAGCGGACAATGGAAAGGACCCCTAAGACACAGAAGGCTTTCCGCGGAAAGTGAAGGGGCGGGGAATGACAGGCCAACCTGTGTGTGTCCCCCCTCCCCGCGAAAACAAGCCAACCGCAATCCTCTCGTCTCCTCCGGCCACCAGCTTTGCAGTTCCTGGGTTAACAACGGAAACAACAGCCGTTCCGTTCTGCTGTGCCACCGGCAGCCGGGCAGCTTCCCGGGCGACGTGTTTTTGCAGAGATAAGGCAGGGAAGCTGCCGGCATGCAAATCTCCCTCAACGAGGCCCGGCCCTGCTTGACGGGAGCAGCTGCTCCGTGGCGCTGGCCATCATTAACCAGCGGACGGGAGCAGAGGGGAAGCCCCGGCAGCGGCAGATCTCACCCCCGCCCCAGCAGGGCACACCTGGAAGCGGCAAGCGGAGGAAGCATCCTGCCGGAGAGGAGGAAAGAGGAGATGAGACGGCGGTGGCGCCGTCAATACCTTTGGAGAAGGGAAAGAGCAGAGTCTCCCCCCGGGTTGGGGAAGCCGAGGTCCCGAGGGATGCTTGCAGGCTGGTTGGAGAGGAGGCAGGTGTGGCTGTGGGGCGCGGAAGGGTGCCAACCCTGTACGGGACAAGGGCGTTTGTGCCCCCCTTCCTGCAGGAGGGGAGGCGGCTGGTCTCGGCCCTGTTCCTCGTGCAGGCTGGAGATGGCGGGTTCCGTCTCTCCCCACCCGTTGCTTTGTGCAGCCTGGCCTCACTCAGTCGGCCCCCCTGCATCAGCTGCCCCTTGTTTTGTGATCAGGAACAGCTTGCCTCATCCGGGACAGAAAAGCAGAGGCCAAAGTGGGATGGGGGGATGCCAGGAGAAGAGAAACCGCAGGGGCTAGTCGGGGTTTTTCACCTGTGGAGGTGGCGGAGCAGGCCTCAAGGTTACCAGGGAAAGGGCCCCCGGGGATTCTGCACTGGGCAGAGAAACGGCCTCCCTGTTCCTGCTGGGCCAGGTTGCCAGGGCTGTACTGTAGGGTTGCCAGCCTCCAGGCGGGGCCTGAGGATCTCCTGCTTTGACAATTGATCTCCAGCTGGCAAGAGACCAGCTCCCCTGGAGGAGAAAATGGCTACTTTGGAGGGTGGACTCTATATGGCATTGCACCCTGCGGAGGCCCCTCCCCTCCCCAAGCCCCACCCTCTCTTGGCTCCACCCCCAAAGTCTCCAGGTATTTTCCAACCCGGACCTGGCGACCCTACTGTAATGTCATGGTGCCTGCTAACACCTCTCCTCACAATTGGCTGTGTCGGCTTTTAAACAGTGTTGCTCTGGTGGCGGCAGCTGCCGCCACTCCACAAAGATCTCCACTGGGTGACTGGAGGTCAGTGGCGGTGGCGGCGGCCATTTTGTGGTTGGTCTCGCCTCCGGTGGCAGCCATTTTGAGACTGCGCCCACCGCCCTGTGTCAGAATCCCAAAGTCGCCGGCAGGCTCAAAAAGTCAAGGAGAAGAGATCACGGGACAGGCTGAACTTTGTAGGAAAACAAACCGCGATACGATAAACGGAGTCGTGTTTAGGGGAAAAAAATATATCTTCTTTAATTATCCAGGGAGTAACAAACCAGTAAGGTTGTTTTCTTTGAAATGAATCGGTCTCGAGTCTTTCTGGCAGTCCAGCACTCAATAGACGGTTTCGCTCAAGGTTTCATCAGAATAGTTCCACTCTATTCTGCTCTGGTCAGGCCTCACCTGGAGTCCTGTGTCCAATTCTGGGTACCACAGTTTAGGAAGGATGTTGACAAGCTGGAGCGTGTCCAGAAGAGGGCAACCAGGATGGTGAGGGGTTGGAATCCAAGTCTTACAAGGAAAGGCTGAAAGAGTTGGGTCTATTTAGCCTGGGAAAGAGAAGGCTTAGAGGGGACATGAGGGCAGTCTTCAAATATCCGAAAGGCTGTCATGTAGAAGCTGGAGCAGATCTATTCTCTCTTGCTCCAGATTGCAAGACTAGATCTAATGGGTGGAAATTACAAGGGAGTTGTTACTGGCTAGATATCAGGAGAAACTTCCTAACTGTAAGAGAGGTTGAGCAGTGGAATGGTCTGCCTCGGGAGGTGGTGGATGCTCCTTCGCTGGACATTTTCAAGAGGAGGCTGGACGACCATCTTTCGGGTATGTTGTAGGGCTATCTTTTGGCTGTGCTCCTGCAGAGTGCAGGGGTTGGACTAGATGACCTGCAAGGTCCCTTCCAACTCTAACATTCTATGATTCTATGAGATCTTACATCTTTCATATTTTTTTCTGTTTGTTACTCACTGAATAATGAAAGAAGATATATTTTACCCTAAACACAACTTTGTTATCACATCACGGTTGTTTTCCTACGAAATTCGGCAGGCTCAAAAAGGCTGGGGTCCCCCCCACTTTAAGTGGTCTGTAGCGGCCCCCTCACCCTTCCCCCTCCCTGTTCAGCTGGGGGACACTTTCTGGGGAGTCAGGAGAACTCTCGGTCACGAGCCGAGACCTGAAGCCAGGCCTCCTATTCCAGCAGACAGGTCTGTGTTTGCACCACAGATAATCAGCTGCAAAACATCTCTTTCTTTCTTTCTTTAAAAAACCAAGAACTTTAATATCTCGAAAAGCCCAGAGAGGCTCCGTTTCTTCGGCGAGTCCCTCCACAGGTCACGGGTGGCGGCGTCCACGGATGCAGCTGAGGGCCAGGCCACCGCCCCCGACGGGGTCCTCAGAAGTTCTCCAGGAGCTCCGCAATCCGCTTCTGCTCGCTCTCCTGGAATTCTGGGTTCTTCCCGTCTCCGATGTTCTCCGCGTACTCTGCAGAGAAAGGAGAGAAGACGCTCAGCGAGGCCCCCTTGCTGCCAAGACTGCCCCGCACTCTTAGGAGAAGTCCAAGCCGGAGAGGCCTCGCCACAGAGTCACCCACAACCACCCTGGCACTGCCCGGCCCGCTCTTTGCTTCCCCTTTAAAGCCCTTTATGGCCCGGGACCTGCATAGCTGAGGGACCGCCTTTCCCTCATATATACCCCAGAGGACGCAGAGATCTGGGACCCAGAATCGGCTGGCACAGTGCTGGTATAACTTCTTAGCCTTCGTGGACACTTGTGCCCCACAGGGAGGTTTCATGGGCCCTGCCACCACCCATCCCACTAACCTGCTTTTGCTGCCCACCCGCCCCCTCCGATTTCCACATCGCCTCTGTCTGCACCAGAAGTCCCCGCTTCTCTCCCTTTCAAATGAACCGCGCCACGTCCCCCTTCCAGGCTTCAGCGGTGCATTTCCCCAGCCGACCTGGGACCGGCAGCAGACCCTCTCTCTGCGATCCGTACTGCGGAGTGGAACAAGATTGCCACTTGGGCCCGGGGTCCAGAGGATGCCGCACGGTCGGGAGTTCACACATTAACATTTACGGAAGCTGCACGGAGAGGGGCACCGGATCCTTTTGTACGAGGCTGGTGGAGGGGAAGGTTTTCCCCTCTCGAGCACGGACAAACAAAGCCAGGAATGAGCTGGCCAACAGCACTCCCGGGAGGAGAGCCCTGAATATTTATGAAGTCCGAGGCGAGCTGCTGCCATGGGGGGGGGCTGGGCCCTTGGGGACTTTGCCTGCTGCAGCTGGCAGGGCAGGGAGGCCGCCTCTGCTCCTTCGGGGGAGACTGGGGGGGGGCATAAGGCCAGGCGGCCTCATCTGCCACAGGGGATGCGCCGATCTTTTGGGCTTCTGTGACAAAGAGTTCTCTGGCTGCCTGGGGAAGGCCAGTGTGAGATCCGAAGCACTGATTGAGCCCTTAACCCTCCCGACGGGCGCCTGGGGCTAGTTGGTCCCCCTCCCTCCGACAGGGAATCTGACCGAAGAGGGGCTACCAGTTTGGTGTCGTGGTGAAGTGCGTGGACTCTAATCTGGGAGAACTGGGTTTGATTCCCCACTCCTCCACTTGCAGCTGCTGGTGTGACCTTGGGTCAGTCACAAGCTCTGGCACAGCTGTTCTAGAAAAGGAGTAGTTTCTGTCAGAGCTCTCTCAGCCTCACCTACCTCCCAGGGTGTCTGTTGTGGGGAGGGGAAGGGAGAGGAGTTTGTGAGCTGCTCTGAGACTCCCTTGGTTAGTGAAGGGCGGGGTATAAATCCATCCTCCTCCTCCTTTCCATGTCTGCCCTGGCTCTGGACCCCGGGCTGCTTCAAGACAACCCCGCCCCGAGAATGGAAAGCAGGAGATTTACTCAAATGAGCCCTTGGTGCGAATGATCAGGCCCCTATTTCTCAGTCCCGTTCCACCTTGCAAGGTTGTTGTGAAAAGTAAATAATCTCAATGCGGCAGAACAAATCACCCCAGAAGCCTGCCTGTATGCCTCCTTTCTCAGCCGGCCCAAGAAGGCGTCTCCTGCCGTGCACTCACATGGCCCTGGGAGCTGGGGACGGGGGACAGGGATTCCTCTGATGGGGTATGTGTCCCTCAGGGCCACTATGGTCTCTCCAGAGGCCAGGCACATCCCACACCTGCCCCATCAGGGCTCCCTGGCAGTCATGGCTGTTACAAAGAAGGATCTCCCGCCACGTCAGGGGTCCCCAGCGTGGCACCCCTGGGAGCCACGGTGCCCATGATATCTTTCCTGGCACCCACCAAGTGTTTTTAGGAAATAGGCAAGGCCAGGTGGGGCTTGATTGAAATACAGTGTTTCCCTATTGAAGAAACGGTCACAGACATCATGGCCAAGCCGCTCGACAAATTCAAATTTTGAGCATCTGTGCAAGAAGATGGACCAAACTGGCCCCAGGGGTCATTTCCTGCCGGAACGCGCCAGAATGGCGCTCTGGCAGTAAGAAGCCCAGGGGCGGGGCCCCCTACCTACAGAGCACCCCCACCACTTGGGGGGATTTAAATGGGGAAGGGCAGGGAACCCAGGCATATTTGTCAGGGGGTGTGGCATATGCAAATGAGCTCCTGCACCTCTTTTTCTACGGAATGACCCGATTGGCCCTACTCATGACTTAAATGTTGCAACTTGAAAGGGGTGTTGAAGTTGCAAGGTGCTCACATTTCAGTTACTATGGGGTTAAATGTTGTCGGTTAGTTAACAGGATGTTCCAACATCTGACATATAGCTTGTATGAGTAGAGTTCAGCCAAGGAGGGAAATTTTGTGGGAGTTGTTTACCCTAATTAAGTGACCTGTAACCTTTGTATTGGTCAGCGGGCATCTTGTTTGTAGGAACCGCTTCGATCTTCTATGCATGCATTCAGCAAGTTCATGGCTCTTTGTTTTGTTCCGCAACAAGACGAACAGAGCAAGAGCCATTCTGCATCTTCTCTCGTTAGCAGTGTAACTGATAACGATGTAGTCAGCTGCTAGTATGTAATCTTTAATTTCTTTTATCCAAAGTAAGGTAAAGGTAAAGGTTTCCCTTGGTCTAAAGCCTGTCAAATCTGAGTCATCTCCGTTTCCAAGCCGAAGAGCCAGCGCTGTCCGAAGACATTTCCATGGTCATGTGGCGGCATGACTAAACACCAAGATGCACAGAACGCTGTCGCCTTCTCACCAAGTGGTACCTATTTATCTCCTTGCAATTTCTTGCTTTCGAACTGCGAGGATGGCAGGAACTGGGGTCAGAGATGGAAACTCACTCCTTCACGCAGCACTCGAGTCTCGAACTGCCAAACTACCGACCTTCCAGTCTGCAGCTCAGTGTCTTAACCTCCTGAGCCACCAAAGTACCGTCCCCTTGTTTTCTTTAGTGAAGTTATGTTTCTTTTGAAACTTAAGCAGGAGTGGCTCTTGTCTTTGGATCCCAGCCTCCATTTAAAACAAAGGGCTTCTACTGCCTGCATCTGAAATGCCCTGTGCTAAGTTGGAGATGGGATACTGGACTAACCAGTTGCTCTCAACACATTACACCCACCAGTTTCTACAGCATAAGAGGCAGC
>JAPDNY010000442.1:0-39189 GCA_029375565.1 Gekko gecko
CAGTAAGTGACACAAGGAGTTCTGTGGCATGAAACTTACACTTCTTTTCAAAGCAAAGCATGAATGATAGACCAGTAATGGTTGATCCTTGGGCAGTCATTAACTGCGATTAAAAGATTGCCTAAAGTGCCTGTCAAAAAAGAGAAATAACTGCTGTTGAGAAGACCATGGCTAACCTTTTAGCTTGGAGTATGGCTGCAAGCAGGGACGATACCAGGCTCTTTGCGCTTTAGGCAAGGCTAACTACTTGCCCCTCCCCCCCGCTAACCAATTTTCAAAAACAGATGAACTGTAGAATAAATGAACAGCACAAAACTTGAAATAGTTTGATTTTCTTTCTCAAACAGAAAACAGTTTGGGCACACATATCACAAATCATTTTGAATAGTCCTGTGAAATGTGATGTTAAAATTCAAGCTTCTTGCATGTTTCCATTTCAGGCACATCAGAATCTCATTTTATATTCCTTTTCCTTTGAAATTTTGTCACCAGTTCCTTCAGGTCAAATGCTGATGCTTCTGCGTGTTCAATTGATATACTTGCCAAACAAAGTATTTCTTTTGCAGCATTGTTGCGCATATGTATGTTTTCGTAAGTTTGAGCTTTGAGAAACTGCATTAACCACTTACCACTGACACTGGAAGTGTGAGAAAGATCCCTAGGCACACTATCCAGGAGTTTTTGTTGCAGTATGAAGAGAAGTATTCCTTGTGATGGCATAGACTTTGGAAATGCTTCAAAAAAGATCCCAATAAAGGAAAACTGTATCCTAACTGCGCTCAATTAATTTTTTAAATATTAAAGTGAACAGAATACAAAAATTATTAATGAAGTACAAAAATACATAAGATGGGTACAAAATATATAAAGGTATTCAACAGTTATTACTTGTTGTTATTGGTTGTTAATGATGATCTCCAGAATGCTCAACCGTTTTGAAAGATATCTTCTTCTGAACAGATTAAGGAAAAAGAAAAAACCTTATGGAATAACATTAATAACAATACTGCATCAGAATCCATGGTAATTGTATCCATAATCAACAACATTATAATAATAAATCATTTCTTACATGTAACATCTCTGGTCAGTTTTTCAACTGGTACATTTCAAGAAATTCATGATTTTCTTTGATATGTCTATAAAACATGTCATCCATTTCCTTTTAGAAATTGTACAATCAAATAAACATTCATACAAAATGATTTTGCTAAAGGTATAAACTCACCAACACATTACTGAGAGGAAGTTCCTGATGATTCCACACAGGGCAAAATGCTGTAAGATGCCTTAACAGGTACATGTCATCATAGACTATTATACAGATACATTTGTATCTTGTCTCACTAACCTGTTACTATTTTTTGAGGGAGTGAACAAACATGTGGACAAGGGGGACCCAATAGATATTATTTACCTTGACTTCCGGAAAGCTTTTGATACAGTTCCTCATCAAAGGCTCCTAAGTAAGCTCAATAGTCATGGGATAAAAGGACAAGTCCTCTTGTGGATCAAAAACTGGCTTATAAATAGGAAACAGAGAGTGAGGATAAATGGGAAACTTTCTCAGTGTAGGGTGGTAAGCAGTGGGGTACCACAGGGATCAGTACTCGGTCCGATGCTTTTTAACTTGTTTATTAACAATTTGGAATTGGGAGTAAGCAGTGAAGTGGCTAAATTTGCAGATGACACAAAGTTGTTCAAGGTGGTGCAAACCAGGGAGGATTGTGAGGCACTCCAAAGGGATCTGTCGAGGATGGGTGAGTGGGTGTCAACGTGGCAAATGGGGTTCAATGTGGCCAAGTGCAAAGTGATGCACATTGGAGCCAAAAATCCTAAATATAAATATATGTTGATGGGGTCTGAACTGGCAGAGACTGACCAAGAAAGAGATCTTGGAGTTGTAGTGGATAACTCAATGAAAATGTCTAGACAGTGTGTAACTGCAGTGAAGAAGGCCAATGCTATGCTGGGGATTATTAGGAAGGGAATTGAAATCAGCCAGTATCATAATGCCCCTGTATAAATCATTGGTGTGACCTCATTTGGAATACTGTGTACAGTTCTGGTCCCCACATCTCAAAAAGGATATTATAGCATTGGAAAAAGTGCAGAGAAGGGCAACTAGAATGATAAAAGGGTTGGATCACCATCCCTATGAAGAAAGGTTAAAATGCTTGGGGCTCTTTAGCTTGGAGAAATGACGGCTGAGAGGTGACATGATCGAGGTTTATAAGATTATGAATGGGATTGAGCAGGTTGAGAAAGAAGTACTTTTCTCCCTTTCTCACAATACAAGAACTCGTGGGCACTCCATGAAATTGCTGAGCGGTCGGGTTAGAACAGATAAAAATAAGTACTTCTTCACCCAAAGAGTGATTAACATATGGAATTCACTGCCACAGGAGGTGGTGGCAGCTACAAGCATGGACAGTTTCAAGAGGGAATTAAATAAACACATGGAGCAGAAGTCCATCAGTGGCTATTAGCCACAGGGTATAGATGGGAACTCTCAGGCTGGGGCAGGTGATGCACTCTATTCTTGGTGCTGGAGGGGGCAGCAGTGGGAGGGTTCTAGTGTCCTGGCCCCACTGCTGGACCTCCTGATGGCACCTGGTATATTTTGGCCGCTGTGTGACAGAGAGTTGGACTAGATGGGCCATTGGCCTGATTCAACATTGGCTTCTCTTATGTTCTTAAGTACAGGTCCTGCAAAGACCTCTATTTCTCTAGAGTATATTTCTATAGGGTTGCCAACTATTTTCTATTCAAGCAACCTATTGGTGCCATGTCATAAAACAAAGATGTAATAATACTATTATTTAACCAGTATGAACTCAATGGAAGTTATAAGTAACATGCTAGATCCAAGGATGCATTCAAGCCAAATGGATAGCTTGTGTTAAATTTAAAAATCCAATAAGCCTTCCTGTGCAATAGGACTTTACGAATGTCTTTCCTACAATATTTGTTAGGCTCAATCACCTCCAGAACCACGAACTGGAAATCATCATATCTGTGCCCCTTGGATATAAAATGGTCCATGAGTGGTGCTTCTGCATGTTGATGTTTAATCTTTGATATATGCTGAAGAATATGAGTCTTTACAGCTCTCATGGACTCCCCAATGTACTTCAACCCACAAGGGCAGACCACGAGATAAATTACTCATTTTGTAAAACATGATGAATATGATGCCAACACTTTCCTATAATTAATTTTTGGGAAGTCCACGTATTTCGTTTCCCAACACAGGGTACATGCCACACACCTTGAGTGGCAGCTGGCGGGCCAATGGCTGACGGCATGCATTTTCTCTGCTCCCCATAGGCCAGCAGGGAAGGGAAAACTCAATTATATATAAGGAGAGATGTTCATAGATTTATTAAATGTCATTGTCATTTTTATCACAGTGTTTGTTTGTTTGATATATTTCCTTGTAACTGTGATCCCTTTTTTGGTTTACTCATTCTCCAGGTAAAGGCTGGAGATCACTCAGGATTAAAACTGCTCTCCAGATGGCAGAGATCAGTTCCCCTGGAGAAAATGGCTGCTTTGCAGGATGGACTCTGTGTCATTACACCCTGCTGAGGTCGCTTCCCCTCCTGTTTGGGTCCCACTGAGGAGGAGAAAGAATGTACTTTTCCTAGGTAGAGGCTCCAGGTCTAGGGGGGAGATGGAAAGCTGAAGTCAGAGCGGCACATAAAGGTAGGTTGATGGTTGGCTGGGAAGGAGGTAGGGTTGCCAACTCTAGGTTGGGAAATTCCTGGAGATTTGAGGGATGGAGCCTGTAGAGGGTGGGGTTTGTGGAAGGGTAGGACCTCAGACAGGTACAATGCCATAGACTCCACTCTCCAAATCAACCATTTCCTCCTGGGGAACCATTGTTGCCTATCTCCAAGTGAGGGCTGGAGATTACTCAAAATTACAACTGCTCTGCAGATGGCAGAGATCAATTCCCCTGAAGAAAATGGTGGGCTCTGTATCATTATACCCTGCTGAGGTGGCCCTCCCATGACAGCCAGTGTGACACAGCAGTTAGTGCTTCAGAGCAGGGTCTGCCAGACCCAGGTTCTTCCTGTGGAAGCTGATTGGATGATTTCAGACCACTCACAGACTTTCAGCCTAACCTACCTCACAGGGTTTTTGTGCAAATCAACAGTGGGAGAGGAGAATGATGTGAACTGCTTTGGTCCCCACTGTGGATAAAGACTGTACTTTTCCTAGGTAGAGGCTGCAGGGAGGGGGAGGAGATGAAAACCACCAATCACCGGGGGAGGGCTGGAGATCACTCAGAATTACAACTGCTCTTCAGGTGACAGAGATCAGTTCCCCAGGAGAAAACAGTAAGGTCTGTGTCATTATACCCTGTTGAGGTCACCACAGCAAATTGATGCTGAACGCCCAAGGCACCTGCCCAGAGCTTCTTTCTAGAGCTCATTGTATTTATTTCCACAACGGGCCTTATTCCTAGTCATTCCTAGTCTATTATAAATCAGTCACAAACTCTTGGCACCTTCCCTCAGCCACTCAAAGAGGTGGTAATCTGTCTGCTACTTAAATAACCATTTCTACAGAGACACGATATGGCAAATTATCACCCAATCTCTAATCTGCCCTTTGTGGGGAAAGTGATTGAGAGAGCAGTAGCTGACCAACTCCAGGTCTTCTTTCAGATAACTTATCTGCTCTAACCCGTTTTCAGTCTGGCTTCAGACCAGGCTATGAGACAGAGATGGCACTGCTAGCTTTAGTTGATGATCGCCATCTGAGTGTAGACAAAGGCCATGCCTCCTTGTTGCTTCTACTGGATTTATCCGCTGGCTTTGATACAGTAGCTTATACTGTCTTATTGAAGTGCTTGGAGGCAGAACTAGGGATCAGGCAATGTGTGCTGAACTGGTTCAAATAATTCCTAAAAGACTAGACTTGGAGGGTTGCTGTTGAAAACCAGTTATCATCAGTGGGGGAATTAAACCTAACCAGTGGAGTTCCACAGGTTCCATGTTTTTCAATTTTTAGTTAAGCCCGTAGGGCAAACCATTTGTACCTTTGGGGTAGATTGTAATCAATATGCAGATGATGATGATGCCCAACTCTATATATCCTTATCCAACTCTCCTGGTGATGTGATAGAGGTCTTAAATCCATTTCAATCAAACTTAATTGGTGTTTCAATTGTTTAATTTCTTTTAAAACTGTTTTTTAAAATGTCTTTATATGTTGATCTTCCAATATTTGGATTCTTTCTGTTATTTTCCTGGTTATTTCCATTTTCTCTCTCTTTTTCTTAGAAGTAATTGCCATGAGATTTCCTCTCATAAAAGCTTATCTTACTTCCCAGATTGTTGTTGTTGATACATCTTCTGTTGTATTCAATTTGAAAAACTCTTTCTGATCTTTTTTGCATTTCTCAATTATATCTTTTTGGAGTGAAAGATCATCATGTAGTCTCCACCCTGTTTTTCCCCATCTTCTTCCATGCCATGATATCCAATGTGGATTGTGATTGGCAAAAATCTTTGGTTGAATCTCAGCATTTTTAAGATGCGTAATTAAAGTTCTAGACATCCTAGCACACGTCAATCCGGGAATAGGTTTGATGTCTATCAGAATAAAATGTGTAGATTCTGGATTTGAGGTTAATTATTCTCCAAGCATCAATCAATTTTAGTAATTTCATATATCGTATAGCATACTTGGGAAGTCTGCCCCCTTTTGTCATTTTAGCTTTATCAGTTTGAGGATCCAGGACTCCATTCATATCTCCAAAAATCAAGATTCCCCCTTCTTGTAAGTCTAATAACTTTTGGGGAAAGTTCTCATAAAATTTTTCTTTAGTATTATTTGGGGCCTATAATGATAGCAACATATTACTTTTATCATCAGGAAACTGAATTTTTAGAATTAAATATCTCCCTTTTACATCTTTCAATTCTTCTGGGACACTAATTCATTGGTTTATTATATAAATCGCTGTGCTTTTTTTCTCGTTTGCAGAGCATTCCCAATTTCTTATTCTTAAGAACATCTTCATGTTGTTTCTTGATATGGGTTTCTTGTATACAAATGATATCTGCCTTTTGCTTTTTTAGTAAGTTGAAAGTTTAAGATTGTTTAGTAGGAAAATGTAAGCCATTGATGTTTAATGATAACACTTTCAAGTTGTCCATTTTTTAACATAACACTGTTGCTTGGTCTAACTTTCCTTCTTCATCTTCTGTGTTGTGCGATAATTCTTCTGCAAGTGGCTTGTTCAATTGTAGAAATAATTCTTCTGCCTTTTGGTAATTGTACTGCCAGAGCAAGTGGGATTCTCCAATGATATTTTATTTTCTTTTTGTAAAAATTGTCATAAGAAGTCAAAATATCTTCTTTTTTTCAAAAGAGTAGTCGGAAGATCTTGAAAGATTTGTGTTTCTGTTCTCTGAATTTTAAGAGAAGTGCTTTGTTCATTCAAAATAAAGTATCTTCAATCTTAAAATGGTCTTGCAACAATTTACAAGTCATTTTCAAGGTTAGTTTTGCCAAAGCTTTCCAGAATGGAACAAAACCTAAGATTACAGCTTCTATTCTGGACTTCCAAGGTTTCGATCCTTTGATTCACTCTAACCATCAAGTGGTCAAGCACTTCTTGACAGTGTTCTAGTTCTTTATACTGTCCTTGAATATGCAAAATCGTTTTGGTATTTTCTTGAATCTTTTTTTGTGTTTATTTCTTCTCTCAATGTAGTTATTTCTTCTCTCAAAGTTGAAAGTTGTTTTTTAATATGATCAAAGGTGTTTTCTTGACCTTGTTTTAGTTGCTTAATCTGCTTTGGATTCCTTGTTCTATTTGGGTCAATTTACAATGCATTCGGTACTCAGACACCTGCACCTGAGAGGAGAGTGTGTCTGTTTATTGTGTTCATCCGTACAACCAAATTATCCTGAAGTTTCTCCAACCATTCTGGCATTTCAGTCTTCTTCCTCCTCGGTCTTTCTTTTTTTCCTTTCCCTTCATCGTTCGGGTAGTCATTTTGTACCTGTATTTTCTATACAAGCTTTTCATTTACTTGTTACATCAATATTTATCTTAAGTTGTTATTGCAGCAATGAAATATTTAAAACTGCCCTTGAATCTTAAAGGTTAATGTATAACATAAAACAGATTATCAGATAGGTCTATACTACTGTACTCTGTGACATTAATTTCAGACATAAGAAAATTCGAATCCACACAATATCTTCTAATTCCATTATAATACTTACACTATTTCTATAAATGCACCAATTTATAATCTAAGAATAATAACAACAGCACACAAACAAAAAAAACCTAATAAGGCAAGAATATGTCTAATTTTGAAAGGTTGAAATCAGAAACATTAAAATAGTGATTATGAAGGATTTGTAGAGTTAGGAAAAGTATGAAATCAAACTGTCTATTAATATAGGTAAATATTTGTTAACTCTTGTCAAAGCTATATCACAAAAGAGATACACCAGATTAATTTTGTCAAACAATAATCTTGTTAAAAAAATTCTTCTTTGCCGAGGAAGAGAAGATCTTCACTTTACATATACAAATTGAAGAGAGAAAGCTGCAGTTATTTATGGTACCCACTAGATGGCAGAAAAGACCAATTCGTGAATTTGGCAGAAAAAGAAAAGAAAAAAATCAAATTCCCAGGAGGTGACATTAATTGTGATTTCCACAAGATGGCAGCAAAGGCCAATTCATAAATTGAACAGGTCTATGGAATGGATAAATAGTGTTAGGGAAGATTATTCAAATTCAGAATTTCTGAAATCCTCTTCCACCCAAAGGTTTATTTTAATACAAAAAAATCCAGATAGAGCACTGGTGACTTTTTAGACACCCAGATCAGGAAATGATCTCAAGGTAAGGGATCAGTCCAAGAGAAAAGGAGGAGTTGAAAAATGACCCCGGATGGTCAAGAAATTTTCCTCTTAAAAAGAGATTTCTTCTCCAGGCTGAGCATTTAAAAATGCTTATTTCAAAGCTAGGTCAGTTGCAATCTTTCCCTTAGTTTAAAGTGAGATACAGTTGTCAAATTAACTTGATTACTGGCAAAGTAAAAATGAGAGAAAACAAGTCAATGGTTTCTCTCAAAGTCTTTATGCAAGCAAAAGTATATAAAGATGCCCAATGAATATATATATATTTTTTAAAAGGGTAAGAAAGGAAAAATCTCGGGAGGGCCAGATAGCCCATTACCTTGATACAGCTGATCTGGCCCCCTGAATCCATGCTATAGTAACATCGAGATTAGACTACTATAATGCAGTGTACGTTGGTCTCCCCTCAAAATTAATTCAGAAATTCCAATTGGTGCAGAACACCATGGCTCAGCTATTATCCAGAGCTAGACAGAGCACACATATTACTCCCAATCTACAGTCACTCCTCTTGCTGCCCATCAGTTACCGGGGTCAATTTAAGTTATTGGACATCACATACAAAGCCTTTCATGGCCTTGTACCCACATATCTGTGAGAACGTCACTCCCTCTATGCACCATGACAGCTCCATTCATCTGAGCAACACCTTCTGCAGCTACCAAGCTGCAAGTGGACAAAATCAACAACTACCCGTACACGTTGTGGCCTCCCCCCACCTTGTGGAATGGCCTGCCTGAGGAGGTCAGGTGGGCTCCCCCTCTCCTGGCTTTCTGCAAACTATGCAAAACTGAGGGCTTTTCTACACAGGCAATAGAGTTGCATTGTACTAAATGATTCACAGTTATTTGGATAACTTGTGGGACTGTGGTCTATGCTACTGTGTTTAGCTTGCTGAAACTAGGATTCTACTATATAATTTGTGCACCATTTAATGTTTCAGATTTAGATACACTTATGCTTCACTTCCATTCTGTTTTTAGACTGCTGAGTGGTTCTGCGGCCCTAATCCTGTTGTACTGTTTGCTGAATGTCCCATCCTGTTGACCATATTGACTCACTCTGTGTAAGCCCCTTGAGTCCAAGTGGTGAAGGTGGACTATAAATAATGCAAATAAATAAATAAACAGAGTGTGGTTCAAGCAATAAGCAGCTATCGTATACCCTCGACCGAAGAATGGTACACTCCTATCTGGGATGGTCGTCCTCTTTGACCGAGCGCGCCACTTTGGGAGGGATGCACATGGAGCGGTGAGGGAGGGAGGGGACGCCCACCTAGCCAGCCAGATCAGCCGAATCAACCCTGGCGATCAGTGGGGTGACAGATGTCGCAGCCAGATTGCCCTCACATCCAATAAGCAGATATCATTTTTCCATGGACTCCTGCCTCAGATTTCCAGAGAGCAGCCATTGCAGTCCCTTTCCGTAGCTGTAACCCCAGTTCAGTTAACTTCAGCTAAACCCACTGCTCCTTCTTTTGCAACCTGAAAGTGCAAACCGGCTCCAGACTGTTTCTGTGCTTCCAGCACAAACAGCTTTACAAACTACATTGCTCTCCAAAAGCAGGAGAGAGATTTCCAGCAGTCAACAGAATATCTCTTGTCATTTGCTCCAATTGATGGAACATAAACTGATCAGCATTTTGTTATTTCTCAGAATAGTAAACAATGGCCGCATACATTTCAGTATAGTTATATAATGTTTGATTATTTTGGGGGGGTTGGATATAGAGGGAAAATGTCCTTCTGATAAAGGTTTAATTAAAGAAAATAGGCAGTTCAAGCTTTTCATGGCAAGAAGGTAATTAGCAAGGACAAAAAAAGGGGGGAGGGGAAAAAACTGAACCTAAAACCTAGAATCCAGAATCTGACAAAGGTTAGTCAAATGTAGGAAAGGGGCCAATGTTAAAAACTTGATAAAGGAAATATAAAAATACATGTATTTATTGATCACAACTTTAAAAATATATAAGGGCCCAGTCACACGTTATGTATAAATAACAAACGATAAAACACAAGGGCTTATAAATCTGACCTGATGCGTTATAAATCTGACCTGATATTAAAGGGACAGGTAGGGGCACTAGTTTAAAAATTAGGACAATTGCAGATTCAGTCTGCTTTTGGTGGCAAGGAGGAGAGTATTTCAACACTGGAACTCTTGTTACTCGGTTCTTGCTGATCCTCGATAAAAGGCATGCTTATAACAGGGATTTATTTTACTCAGAGGGATTTTGTTGATTTGATTCCATTCTTTCTTTTCCAATTTCCATCAAGTCAGGGAAATCAAGATGAGCCTCTTTTTATTTGGGGCTCTGCTTCTATTTGGCTTGGTCCCTCTCCCCACCCCAACTACGCCCTGCATTTTAATATATTGATTTAAAATTGCAGAAAATTCATCATGATTCAGGTTACCTAGATTCAAAGTCGTCCCTCCCCCTTTTGACTTTGTTTGCTTTGCTACTGGAATGCTCTCAGACAGGCCTGTAGCTACTGTGGGGCCCACAAGGCCCAGCCCCCTGTGATTCTTACAGGCCCCTGCCCCTGGGTGGGATGGGCTTACCTACCACTAGGAGCCCACTCAGAAAGGGCAGCAGGAGCCACAGGCCCCCCGCCAAGCCCCCCATTCTTACTGCCTTCGCCAAGGAAGGAGAAGTCCAGTGCAGAGGGAGGTCCGGTCCAGGCAGCTATGGGAGCAACAGCGGGGGCCGGGCAGAGGTGCCGGAGTCAGTCGAAGCCAGGTCCTGCCCCTTTGGAGGGGGGTGAAAGAGGACGGGCCAAGGCAACCAATAAGAAAAGGTTCCTGGTGCTGACCTGGCTATTGCCAGGTAGAAGAGCCCCAGAACGCTGCTGGAGTGGCAGAGGGGCGCAGAGGAGAATATCAGTTGAACTCCAGCAGCTTCTCATTTCTCGTGCTGCTTCTTAGACTCCCCCCCCCAGTCCCAGCTGGGCATTTGTGATGGCTGCATTCCTTCCCCTCCATTTGGATGGGACCCCCTTGTGCCAAAGAAGACCCCCTGGAAATACCCCTAGCAAACAGAAAGAGGAGCGGAGCCTGAGTCCCCACCAGTGTTCCCTCTAAGCTGGGTTAGTGTGAGCTAGTTCGGTTTTTTAGCCTCCAGCTGACCCATTTTTGTCTTAGCCCAGGAGGAATGGCTCCAGAGCAAACTAATTTATGCAGCAGCCGAACTGCTCGCTCACAACTATAACGCAAGTATCATTATTTATTACTTATTGCATTTATTATTTAGGAGTATGAACATGGCATGGCAGTACTGCACAGACATATAACGGCAGGACCCCTGAGAAAAACACTGCCCCACCCCCCGAGCAAAAAGTTGTTAACTACGGGGGCTGCTCTCAGAGGAATCATTCAGCCTGCAAAAGATTGTTCTTTAACAATAACCTCCAAGCGCTGGGTAATTTAATTTCAGCTTTGAAGTAAAATGAATGGGGAAGACAAAAAAAAACCAGTGCATGAAATGGTTTAATCTGTGAGCAATCAACCCAAACTAGCCCATGAATCACTATGGTGCCAGCACACCATTGGAGATGCCGATAGTTATGAAGGGCACCACTGGAAGTGCCAGTAGGGGATGAGGTTTTCAAACAGAGGCTGGATGGCCATCTGTCAGCAATGTTGATTCTGTGGACTTAGGCAGATCATGAGAGGGAAGGCAGGGAGGGTTCCATCAGTGCTTTATTTTTGTGGCCCTTCTTACATGCCCAGGGAAATGCTGATTGCCACTTTGGGGTCAGGAAGCAATTTTCCTCCAGGCCAGTTTGGCCAGGGATCCTGGAGCCCCCCCCCCCATCTTCTGAGCATGGTACAGAGTTCACTGGAGGGGTGGGGAAGGTATTTGTGAATTTCCTGCATTGTGCAGGGGGTTGGATTAGAAGACCCTGGAGGTCCCTTCGAACTCAATGATACTATGATTCTAAATCAGATCATTACAATTCACAGTGACAAAAAAGGATGTCTTGTCAAAAACTGGAAAAAGTAATTGCAGGGAGCAAAACTAAGAAGGTCTATTTAGAACTAAGTCCTGCTTTATTCATTGTGGCTGATGCCCAGGAAAATCTTCTCAAGATTGCAGCCTGAGTCACCTAAACTTTATATTGGTTTTATCATGGAATGGATCTCTGTCACTGACATTTTTAAAAATCCCAGTGAGTGTGAAAGGTTCTCTAGCATTTCCTCTACTAGAACGGTGATTTCCTGCTGACAGTGCACCATCAGAACTTTACTAAAGTCTCCTGAAAGGATGTGGCTGTTCATCTGCTCCTTGACCTCAAATATGAGCTATCTCATCCTTATGTAATTTTGTTCTCCGGGCTAGCTGCAAGCATCAATTCTAGCAGCAGAAGCCAGTTTGGGGTAGTGGTTAGGAGTGCAGACTCTAATTTGGGAGAACTGGGTTTGATTCCTCACTCCTCCACATGCAGCTGCTGGGTGACCTTGGGCAAGTCACAGTTCTCTCAGAGTTCTCTCAACCCCACCTACCTCACAGGGGAGGTTGTGGGGAGAGGAAGGGAAGAAAATGGTCAGCCACTCTGAGAATCCGAGT
The DNA here is from genome assembly GCA_029375565.1 of Gekko gecko. Classification (NCBI taxonomy): domain Eukaryota; kingdom Metazoa; phylum Chordata; class Lepidosauria; order Squamata; family Gekkonidae; genus Gekko; species Gekko gecko. The sequence continues at coordinate 12,470 of JAPDNY010000442.1, forward strand.
GAAGGGTGAGGTATAAATCTAATCTCTTCTTCTCTTCATCTTGTAATCCATTTTAGGATTCTGACCTAACATTTGGGAATTACTTAGGTGTAGGGCTCTTTTTGTAGCAGGAACTCCTTTGCATATTAGGCGACATACCCCTAATGTAGCCAGTCCTCCAAAAGCTTACAGTAGCCCCTGTAAGGAGACCTCTGTAAGCTCTTGGAGGATTGGCTACATTAGGGGTGTGTCACCTAATATGCAAAGGAGTTCCTGCTACAAAAAGAGCCCTGACTAGGTGTCTTTTAATTCCTCTTCTGCCAAGTAGGACTTGCTTATCTGTGAATGGATCCCATGTGGCTGGAGGATCACATGATGCCGGAGATCTGAGATTAGTATATCCTATGTAGATTTTTAATGCAAAATTAGTGAATCTGACCCCTGCTCCCTCACCATTTTTTGACGGAAATTCACCCCTTCCCTTTTACGTTTTGTCCTTCAGAAGAAAAGATACTGGCAGTATATATGTACCTTTTCCCTATTTGAAAAATAGCAGTTGGGGGACAATTGGCATTCCCCCTCTCCATCTCACCATGCTGCTGTCCTTTCTATGTTAGGAAGACTGGGGCTGCTTTTGCTTTCAGCGTTAGAACTGGTGTGGCGTCGTTCTTAGGGGACTGAACTAGGATTTGGGACAACAGTGCTCAAATCCCAACTCTGTTCTAGAAGCTCCCTGGGTAACTCTGGGGCCCTCACAATCTCTCGGGCTAACCTATTTCACAGGGTTGTTATTGTAAAGATGAAGTGAGTGCCCAAGGCCGGGAAACCCGCTCAGAGCCTCTTTTCTAGAGCTCCTTGTATTTATTTCCACAACGGGCCTTATTCCTAGTACACAATAAATACACCAGAGAAAAAAGAATGGGGCATATAGCCGGCACACAAATCTAAAGTCAAGCTTAAAGGCTTGGCCGCTCGGATTCTCTGCAATAAGCTGTCCGTGCATAACGGGCCTAAAACATGCATCTCACAAAATTCCTAGGGACAATTGCCTGATAAACATTTATTAAAACTTTAAAACTGCCAATCTTGCCTAATATTATATTGGCAATGGGATCAATGAGTTTTGTGAAACAATCTTTAAAAATTGAAAGCTTTCCTAAAAAAAATAATAAAGTGCTGTAACATTTTCTGCCCCACTTTGCTTCTGAAACCTTTAAAAACCCACAGAATAACAAAGACAAGCAACTGTAACAAACCAAAACAGCCAAAGCCACTAGACAGAAAAGCTGGTCTTTTCCCAAACAGAAACTATACACATGCACCCCATTCTCAGGATCATATCCCTTAATAAGTTGCCTAGAAAGATCATATAACCAGGAAGTATCTTTTGTCCAACTTATTTCCTTCTTTGTTGTCTTATGTCTTTGGAAAAAGAATCAGACACATCACATTGTTCCATGGAGGGGTGTATGAATGCAGCTTGTACATTTCTGCTTACAGATGTCCTAAAGAGGTCAGACCCAGACGCAGAGAGGAAGTTTGCTGCAGGCAGATAGACTGATGGACAGGAAGAGGAAGCCTGGTTGAATGTTGTCAGCTGCAAGAGAACTTCCTGACTTTTGATTGTTTTTCACAAAACAGCATTTTTGTCCCAGCTGTTCCAAAACCCAGCCATGTCACCTTCCCTGAAGTGTTTGTCTGTTTACAATTCAGTCAGCTACTAAACCAGAAAACAGGCTGACAGCGCTTTAAGATGAAATAAAGTACAATTTCTCTACTATATTTAACAAAGTTATTTTAAGATAGTTGTTCACATATCCACGTTGTTGTATATTCTTTTTCCATAAGCACACCATAAGTACAGAAAAAAGTGGGTTGACGAAACTCCCCGGAGTTGGCTTTTGTTTCATTCACACCTTCATCTGAACACACTGAAGCACCGTGGTAATCTCTCTTGAAAACCTACTATTCATACTGTCTTCACATGATATTCCACGCCATGCTCTCAATTGCTAGAATGTATCCTCATCCATTTTACTGGAAAATCTTGTCCTGGGCATACAAACAAATCAATCTGTTTGTATGCCTGGGACACGATTTCCCAGTAAAATGAATGAGGATACATAAAAAGAATATACCACAACGTGGATATGTGAACAACTATCATAAAATAACTTTTTTAAATATAGTAGAGAAATTGTACTTTATTTCATCTTAAAGCACTGAGTGTCAGCCTGTTTTCTAGTTTAGTAGTTGTCCTGGGCTGTTACCATTTATATTGTTTTGTACAATTCAGTCAGAACATATTACTTTAGTTTCTAACATACCTCTGCAAACTAAAAGCAGGAACTTTACTAAGTACAGTTGTTAGAGCTATGGGGAAATAATGTTTCCTATTTGGTCTTAGAGACATAATTATCAGCCTGCTCTGTTCTGGGAACTTGGCTGTAGAGTTTGCTGACTCTAGATGGAGCCTGAGGATCTTCTGGAATTACAATTGATTTCCAGACGACAGACATTAGTTCTAGGGTTGCCAGGTCTTGTTGGCACACTGGTGGGGGTGGGAGGGAGCCTTTCAGGAGTGGGGTGGGACTCCATGACCTGATGATGCCATGCAGAAGTGACTTCATCAGATCAGGGACATTGCACGGTGACCCTCTGGTTTGAGGGCATAACTCTATGGTAAAATTACCTTCAAACCATAGAGCTTTGCCCTCAGCACTGCCACACAACAACCCTGAAATGATGATGTCACTTCTGCATGACATCATTGCACCAGGGATGTAACCTTGCAGCATCACCGTTTGGGGGGCGGGGTTTCCCCTGGAGTCCAACTGGCCGGTGGCAGGCAGAAGCCCCTACCTGGACCTGTAGAATGGCAACCCTAATTAGTTCCCTTGGAGGAAATGGCTGCTTTGGAGGGTAGGCTTTAAGCATTATACGCCACTGAGTTTCCTCCCCCAAACCCCCTCTTCCCAGCCTCCGTCCCTCAAATCACGATGAATTTTCCCACCTGGAGTTAGCAGCCCTACTGTCAGGCAGAGAATTTGATAGAGAGCCTGGATTAGGAGAGAAAACAGGTGAAAATAGGCCCAAACAGTTAGTTGCCAGGAAGAAAAAAGGACCACATATAAGTGCAACATGGTACAGTTTTTAAATTTATTACAAAAGATCATGTTGTAAGGAACTTCATTCCAGCTATTAATTGCGCAAAACAAAGCATTCTACCAATTAACACAACCAATAAAGGTCATAATTCCAAATGAAAGCAATGGAATGAGATTTTCAGCCGGATTTACAAGCATGGTTATTCAAAAATAAACCCACCTGTATTCATGCCAATGTGTCTTGTACATGAAGGGTTGCCAGCTCTGGTCTGGGATATTCTTGAAGATGTAGGGGGAGTTTGGGAAGGGAAGGGAGCTGAGCGGATATGAGATGCCACAGACTCTGCCCCCCCACACCCCAGCTATCATTTCCTCCAGGAGAACAGATCTCTGTAGTCTGGAGATGTTTTTATACTGTGGCAACCCTACCTTGAAGGCTGGTGACCCTATCATAGAAAACCATTTTCAGTGAAAGGAAATTTGGTGACTGCATCTACAAAGAAAAATATTACATTCAGAAGGCAGGAAGATATATATTGGGATGAGATTCCAAACCCAAACCCTTTTTCTTTCAATCTGCATGTACACTGTGTACCCTCTGAGAGTACATTTTACATAGCAAGAAACATGGCTTCCCAATGGAATAGAGGAGCTGTTGATTGGACCCCAAATATGGTTACTGGCTTTTCCCCTAGCCCTGCTCCTGTCAGCTACCTGCCATCAATGCTGATTTTTGGGGGGCGGGGGGTTGAGCCTGAGTTCCTTGGAATGTGTTGTTTTGATTCTCCTCTTGCTGTACTGATGCCTACTTATCTGTATGGTTTATGTGCATGACCTTGGTCTCTGGGTTCCTAGCTTGTGGACTGGGTCTCTGAGTTCCTAGCTTTCCCACGATGGCCGAAAAAGGACTGAGGGAAAGGTGCCTCCCCCTCCCCTCATCACGTGACCAAATGGGCGGGAAAAAGGCTTCACTAATCTCCTCCATGAGGGGAGGGGAGTGAATACTCTTTATAGAAACTCTTGGAAAGTTCTCCCGCGGCAGGCCTGCCTACAGGCAGCTCCCATGTGGGACTGCACAGAAGACATGACGATGAAGCAAAAAATTCCTACCTGGCCCCAACAGGTGGCCAGCAACAACCTACACTAAGAACAGGGTGGGAGGGTGGGTGAGCATGAGGAGCAACTGATTTGGGGCGGGAGCAGAGCCCTGCCTTTACAGGGGTGGCTCCGCCCCCAGTCACGATGCCTGGTCTTGTGGCGCTGTTGCTCCCCCTTCCTCCAGGGCAGCAAAACAGCCCCCGGCCTCCAGCGGCCTTTCCGGGAGGCCGGGAGCTCAGTTGTTAAGGATAAATACTGGCTCTGTTTCTGAATGTATGGTTGTTAAAATCTGTATATTTCTTCCCTATAGAGGATAGAACAGTTCCTCTTAAGTTTAAAGTGCTTTTTTTATTTACTACTGATACTAACCTGTTTATGAGCTGATGTAAGCTGTTAGGTATATGACATGTTCATGTGCATAATAATGCCTTTTCTGTTATTTAAATACTGTCAGTTGGCTGTATTAATGTATCAAAACCAACATTGTTCTTTTTATCATGTTAAAAAATTTTTTCCACAGAGTAATAGAAAAACAAAATCCAAGTAATTATTCTTTATTAAGACCAACCAAAGTGGCACAAAAACAGTGTGTAGGTTTTCAAGACCTTCAGCACTCTTAAGAGGGTTGGGTGTTAAAAACAGCAACAAAAAATGGTGGAGGGGAAAAATAGATCAGGCTCTGATGAGAGTCTACCTGGAACTTCTGTCTAGTCTGAATTGAGCAGATAGGAAAATCACCTGGGAAAAGACGGCTGTCTAGGTAATATTACCCAATTGTCAGGTAGCCTTTCATGGAACTGAAATGTAGAGAGAGTACCCTCAGTCATAAGAACATAAGAACATAAGAGAAGCCAATGTTGAATCAGGCCAATGGCCCATCCAGTCCAACACTCTGTCACACAGCGGCCAAAATATACCAGGTGCCATCAGGAGGTCCAGCAGTGGGGCCAGGGCACCAGAAGCCCTCCCACTGCTGCCCCCTCCATCACCAAGGATAGAGTGCATCACCTGCCCCAGACTGAGAGTTCCCATCCATACCTTGTGGCTAATAGCCACTGATGGACTTCTGCTCCATATGTTTATCTAATTCCCTCTTGAAACTGTCCATGCTTGCAGCTGCCACCACCTCCTGTGGCAGTGAATTCCATATGTTAATCACTCTTTGGGTGAAGAAGTATTTCCTTTTATCTGTTCTAACCCGACTGCTCAGCAATTTCATGGAGTGCCCACGAGTTCTTGTATTGTGAGCCTCTGAATTCTCACTGTCTGTATGTTATCATGCCTCTGACCTTGTGTATTCCAGCTGCTGGAATACTACGATGGGAACCAACAGTTTCTAGATTGTTTTGCTTGCTTTGCCCATGCACAAATTATACTCATTGGCTTCAGCTTGGTGGGGGGTTGCTTGAATGTAGTATAATTTAGAAGGCCCTGGTATGCATGGCCATTCCTGACATAAGCTGTACACGTGTCTTTAGTTATGATTCACCAATAAACACTTTCTTCTGAAGAAGCCCTGTGTTGCGTGACCTGACTAGAGAGTCTGACACCAATTTGACTCCCAGTGATTCTTTACCTACTGCATCAAATTAATCTGCAATATTGTGAATATAAGAACTACAACTCTTCCCCTCTGTGCTCAACCTTTTATGGGTCTTTGGTGACATTTGACTAACCGCTTTTTAAAATATTATATATCTAATCTATATCTATATAAATAATGAATCACCCAACCCCTGTATAGAGAGGGCTCTGGGCGATGTACAACAAAAGTTAAAAACATCAAACAAAAAAAGTTTTCAATGGAGGTTATTAGGGCTATTTTTGGGCAGGAACACACAGGAACGGAGTTCCAGCTGGCTTCAGAGTTGGCCATGCCCACTACAGCCAAAACCTCTGCGTGTGGCTACAGAGGGAAGGCCTGGAGAGCGACCCCCCCCCGGCAACTCTGAGGTGGACAGGGCAAAGGGGGCCAAGGATTGGGGAGGCATTTAAATGCCTCTCTGTGCCTTCCCCGGCCTGTCCAAGGGCCGGCTGGCTTGCCTGGGCACCCCACAGCTGCGCGGCACCCAGGCAAGCCAAGGGAAGGCAGTTTAAACTGCCTCCCCTCCCCTCCCCTCCCTCCCTCCAAGGACTGGCTTGCCTGGGCTTCCCACAGCCACAGGGCACCCGGGCAAGCCATGGGAAGGCATGGGGTGTGGCCTAATATGCTAATGAGCTGTGCTGTCAGGGGTGCGGCCCGATATGCTAATGCATTTCTGCTGTTGGGTGTGGCCTATTATGCTAATGTTTCCTGCTAGGCTTTTTCTACAAAAAAAAAGTCTTGGAGGTTCTCATGGTCTTCTCACAAGGCCAAAGTTGCCTGATAGCAGCTCTGTTCTGTGCCCCAGCACTTCCTATGTCCTCAGGACTCTCTACCAGGACCAGACTAATGGCATCGAGATCATGGCCTGAAATAACCTTTCCTCCCTTCCTCCTAGTTTTGCATGTTCACCATCCAGTGAATTCTAGAGAACTCAATGGTTTGCACACTGTTATATGTCATCTGGGCTGGTCTTAATTAAGTGCATTATATAGATTTTGCTTTTCCATATTTTTTGGACCCACGGGGCTTCCTGAAATGTCTGTTGAATAATATATATAATAATATATATGTTATAAACACTTTTTAATATACATTATCATAGTAACCCTTACAATAGGCTAGCTCTGTTACTTCCCAAGCAAGTTATTTTAATGGCAGTGTTCCTTGGCAACAGGAATTAATGGAGTTATAGGTCATTATAGATATTTTTGTGCAACGGGAGGCATAAGAAATTTCTAGTCCACACACATTGAATCTACATGGGTATACAGTGAAAAATAATTATTTCGCTGATGCCCCCACTCTCTGCACCAGATTCCACTCCTGCTTGGAAACAATTATGTTTAAATAGTTTATAGGCATCCTGAGGGAACAGTCTGCTGAATGAGCCTCTAGAAGTGAAGGGGTAGATTGAAAATATAGCTTGGGAGAACTAATGGATTTGGGGTATAGGGACTGTGTGTGGCAGGTGTCAGAACAGTATATGATGGAACATTAAATCAATGTACAAGATGGGGATCAGCACAAAATGGATTGTCACGGAATAGCAGACTGACAATTAGCTGGACATTCTCTTTAAATCAGTTTTGATTTTTGGTCCAATATTTATCAAATTTTAGTGCAAAAAACACATAGATTTTAGATGTACATGAATTTTAATAGTTCCAGGAGGGCAGCTGTGTTGGTCTGAAACAATAAAACAAAGTTAGAGTCCAGTAGCACCTTTAAGCCAAACAAAGTTTTATTCACAGTATGTAGCACGCATACTTCCTCAGATACACTGAAATGGAAGTTAACAATTCATATATGTAGGCAGATGCCTCTACATAGGTGAACAGAAAACTCTCACACATATGTGAAATATTTTATACACACACACACACACACACACACATTTCTGACATAACACTGCACCCGCATCTAAGAAAAGAATGCTGTTAGTTAACCCCATGCTTGAGAGCTCAATGGAGCATAACAACAGAGCCTCAGTTTGTTACTCTTTACAGTTAAGGATAACTTTACACATCTGTCTTCTATTTTGACATATTTATTCCTACACAGTTTCCCCTCCCCCTAATTAAATCCAAACAAATGGTGACCTGGTGACCGTATGTACTTAGCTTGTTATTACTCTTTGGCCTTTGCATATGTCAAAACATCTTCATTAAGTTGTATGCTATTTGCTATTCACCCATGTAGAGGCATCTGTCTATATATATGAACTGTTATCTTCCATGTCCATCTATCTGAGGAAGAGTGCGTGCGTGCACACAAAAGCTCATACCTTGAATAAAACTTGGTTGGTCTTAAAAACTCAGACTTTGTTCTATACATTTTTAACACATCTATACATGTGAATAGAGCTAGAAAGGCATTTTGGTGTCTTAATCAAAACATTTGAATATAGCTCTCTCTGCCCTTCCAGTTTGACAAATAACACGTACCTAAACAAAGCTATACCCTTCTAAACCCAGAGGTTTTCGAAGGGTGTAACTCTGTTTGCAAGGCAAGCCCCCAGTCACTGCCCACGTATGATCTATTAACCACTGGTTCCAAGGCCTGGGTCCCATTCAGTTGTTTGTGGACTGGCAACAGGTTTCATATGTAGTTGTCAAGTCCTTAGCATCCCAGTCCTTAAGATTCATTGGATGGGCCCTGGTGATGGAATAACAATACCAACAGTTATAGTGCCCCATGCCACTAGGAATTGCACTAGAAACTAGATTTTATACATTAATATGTACAGTTACAATTGCATGGCTTTGAAAGGGTTTGTCATGGGCCAGCCAGCTGCCACCTCCTTGGAGGAATTGGAAGAATCAGACCCCACCCTGACAGAACCCTCACCTGAGCAGCCGGATCCGAGGGAAGCATCCGGAAGCGAGAACACTTTCCAGTCACAGCCTGGCTTAGGGTTGCCAAGTACTTACTGTAATTCGGTGGGGGACACACAGTCCCCAGCCAGAACATTCCTCTGTGGAACACCCACACCACACAATGCCGTTGCCAGGAAGTGACACCGGGTGACACTCTGGCAATGGGGCTGGAAACTCGATGGTACCATCGAATTTTCAGCCCCATTGCCAGAGCGTTACCCGGCGTCACTTCCTGGCAACGGCATCGTGTGCCATGTCTTTTCCCCCTGGGAATGGTCCTGCCATGACGTATCCATCCCCCGCTGAATTACGGTAAATTCTTGGGAAGCCTGGCCTGGCTGCTCTTTTATCCAGGCAAAGAAAGGGAGGCCACAGAGGCCGGAGTCCTCTCCAGCCTCGGGTTTTTGTTTTAAAAAAATTAATATAAATTTAATACCTGCTCAAATGCAATACAGTACAGTAGGCAAACACAAAAAGAAAGAACATCCTCTTGCAGTATAGATTATTTCACCGTGCCATACAACAATAAGGTCTCATCATATATATATTTGACCTCTGATATACTAACTGTCCTTAACTAACATGAAACAGATGTCTCCATAAAGCACCTGACTTACAATTCCAGCTGTCTAGTCTTAATAGGCATACTATTGCCCTAACTGTTGTTGACTGACTTATCTTCACCATACGTTAAAAGCTTAAATTTAACTTCTTTCAAGTGTTCCCAATCAAGCTTGTCAACTTCCAATTTGTCTAACATCGGGTACCATTTGTCCAATGGGTTTAAAAGTTCACTATCATCAACCTCCCTGTTATTAATCATTGAAATTTTTTCTAATAAGTAGAAATCCCAAGTTTTATGTAACCACTGCTGTAATGTGGGGAGTTTGGGCTTTCCAAGACTGCGCAATCACTACTTTAGCTGCTATTGTTAGCAGATTGATCAGCTGCCTTCTTTTAACAGGTGGACTGTCTCCTGGCCATAGATGCAGTAGGATCAAAGCTGGATCTAGGGGTTAGGGTATACCCTGTTAAGAGTTCTATTTGATGTAAAACCTGTTTCCAGAATTGCTGTATAGCTGGACACTCCCACCAATTGTGATAGAACATCGCTCTGTTTCCGCACTGCTTCCAGCAAAGCGGGGAAGCTTGAGGGTAGATCTTTGATAGTCTGACAGGGGTGAGGTACCATCGGTATAAAACTTTAAATGCAGCTTCCTGGATTGTCTGAGATTGAGAAACACGGGCATGCATGTGCCATATATCCTCCCACTGGGTGGGTGAAAGAGGCTGCTGGATGCTTTTTTGCCATAAACCCCAGTAGCTTAAGTTTTTGTTGTTATGATCACCTAGCAGTATTTGATAGAGTTTGGATATCAGTCCTTTTTTATGCTTATTTTCATAAAGGAGCTGCTCAAAACTGGTGAGCTTCTTTTCGAGGTTAGGTTTTATTGCTGGATCATCTAGGCGGTGCTGGATTTGGAGGTATTCGAACCATGCCAAATTGGTATTGTATTTTCGTTCCAGATCTGTTTTAGGTATTAATTTACCCTTTTGGAGTACATCTACAATCCTGGCGATGCCTGCTTTTTTCCAAGTTAGAAAAGAATCACATTTCAAGGTTGGTATAAACCAGCTTTGACTGATGAAAGTACTGAGGGTCCTCCCCAGCCTCTTCTGAGCCAGCAGAGTGTAGAAAGAGAAGAGAGTGCTTGACAGCTCAGGAGAGATGAAGAAGCGCCCACCTGGCTGCTAAGCAACTATCAGTGTTAATTCCTAGAGCAGAGTCCTTTCAGGACCAGGACTGACAGGCTGACAGGGAAACAATAAAATACCTGCACCTGTAGGAAGGTGAACGCAACTGTAAGGAGTGACACCTGGGCCTTGGGGAATGAGTCAGCAAAAGAGGCAGATAAAAGAAACACATTGAGCAAGGTTGGTGTGGAAGCAGTCTTGCTTGCTATTCCTCTGTGTGCTGACCTGCTTAGCACATAGAGCTTTAACCCTGATCCTGCTGCCTTGCATCCGGTAACCTGTGCTTGCTTCCTGAAGCCTGGGACCCAGGCCACTGTAACCTGCACCTGTTCCCAAGCCTTTGAACTAGACCCCTGCACCCTTGACCCTCCTTACCCTGACCTCTGGACTGCACATTTGGATTTTTGACTCTGGATTGGTTTGTAGACCTTGCTCCCTTACCTTGGTATTCTTGTTGTCATTGTATTTGTGTATCCTGGAAACCCAGGGTAGAGCAACAGTGCCAGGTTTAGCCCTGAATGTGACAGGGCTGACTAATCACAAGGAGGGGGGAAAATAAAAACTACAAGTATGTGCTTTCAAAGAAAAGAGAAGTCAGTGTGAGACCAAAGAGGAAGTCAGTAATACTGGGAATTTCTGGTCCATCATATGCACTCTGTGATCCAGTAACATTTGAAATGATTTCCAAGTAACTTATTTACTTTTATGTGCTAGTTTCTGATTCCTAATTCCTTGTTTAGCACCAAAGTACATAAGCCTCCTGAACTGGATCAACAAAGCTGTGGACCAGAGACAATTCTAGAGCACCTAGAAGGAGACATATTACATACTGGGTTATAGACACATGGCAGTGATCAGCTCAGGTTTATTCAGTGATTTCAACAAAACTACAAGGCAAGACTCCAGAGCCTCTGCTCTGTTATATAGCAGGCAATTGCCACATCCAAACAAACCCCACTCCCAGTGATAGGCGATTTACATAACATTACTACTTGATTGGTTTCATCCAGAGTCTTGGTCAGCTATTGTTCTTGTGCTTCAAGCCACCACCCCATCTATAGGGGGTGGTGTTCAAGCTCAGCCAGTCTTTGGGGTGATTTAATCAGGGATGATTCAACCCCAGAACACAACAAGGCAGTTGCCAACTGATGAGATTACATAATTGGAGTTGACCCTAGCTTCTATTGGGGGTTGACAGGAGGAACAAATTCCCTAGTTCATGGCTAATGGCAAAAAAGTAATATAGTTGGTTTGGGCACATCATATCTGAGTGACTTGTGCAAAAACAAAATTTAGGGCTGGCTAAAATCCTAGAGCACCTGGAAAAAGTCAGTTTAGGGGTGTACGATTTACTAAAATATTATTTTAAAGAGTAGTAGTATATCAGTTTGAGTTCTGAGTTCAAGCTGGTTGAGTATCTCTGTGGTGAAGAAGAAACTGAGAACCAGGATTCAATTTCAGTTTGAATGCTGACCATAACAAACCACTCTCTGATGCTCAAACATAAACATGGATACATCTGCCAGTTTCCCTTTTTTGAAAAAACTGTACACACAAAGAGAAAATTGCATGATATCACCTGAGTCCTTTCTTATTTCCCTTCAGCCTTTGAAGCTTCTACAGGAAAACTCTGATCAAAGTCAACAAGTGAGCTGGCCCAGTCTGGAACATTGCACGGCTAATTGTATGTGACACCAGCCAGTTTCATTCATCCCTGAAGGCTGTCAGAAAAATGCATTTGATGTTTCTCACTGAATCCATTGTTGTATGTTTTCCTACCCCCGCTATGCGCTTGCGTAGGTATGCAGGCAGAAACGTGGGAGCTTCTTCCCTGCCGCTTTTCCTTATCACGGTGGCCTTGAATGTAGGCTTTGGACTATTCTTGTTTCGCTGAGAATTTTCCAGTCCTGGGAAGGCAAGGGGAGGGGGGAGTAGTCTCCCGCTCATCAAGTATTTCTCCCGCCGGGAGTTCCCGCGCGAGTGCTCAAGTTTTATTCGCTAGGCGCTTCATTGCATCACACTATAAGTTGGCTTGCTTTGCTTTGCCCCCTATTCCTGACAATGACCTCCTACTGTGGGTTTATAGCAAGATAATCCAATAAACCTTTCTTTGTGCAAGAATGACTGGATCTACTTGATTTTAACCTGACAGAAATTGTCAGGAAACCTTCATTCCCACTACCGTCAGTTTCCGCCGTCTACCAAGATGAGCGGAGCGGGTACGGGAGCTACGGGCGCAGCCCCAGCGACTACTCCTTCGGGCGCAGCGGCAGCAGCAACCGCTCCAGGGGCCACGGGCGCAGCGGCAGCAGCAACTGCTCCAGGGGCCACGGGTGCAGCAGCGGCGACGGCCACTCCAGGAGCCACGAGTGCAGCGGCAGCTACTTCAGGAGCCACGGTACCTGTTACTACTGTGGCGGCTGCAGTGGTCACCCTCCCGACCACCACCGTTGTTCCAGTGACTACTACTACGGTTTTGGCCGCACCAGCATTACAATCGGGAACCGGATTAGCGACCCCGCCATTAATCAGCACATTGGGGGTTCAGTACGCTCTCCCAGTCTATAGCCCGGCTGGGCAATTACCGAGTCAGGGAGGAGCGATTCCCCGAACCTATGTGCCAGGAGTCCCAACGCCATGGGATAAAGGGGTGACCTATCGTAGGTCACGCGATTGGACTAAGAACTTGTTGGATACTACCCAGTCGACTTGGACCATGCCGGGAAGCCAAAGCCGAGACAGTCTGTTGGATCCTAGAGGTAGTTTTGGGCTTCCCCAAGGGAGGGTACCTCGAGGATCTCCTAGAACTGGGTCTGGGCCAGACACAGATGCTCGCATGGACTCTATTCAAGAGGATACTCGACGGCTGGTAAGGGACATGAGCAAGCTGATGCAATCCCTACCACAGATGATGGACCAAGCTATTCGGGCTCATCCGCTGACACAGCCTAGACCGGCACCAGCCCCGGCACCACCACTGCTACCGGGACGACCACCTCCTGCTCCTCCGGGCCCGAGGCCGGGCCAACCAGCACCTCCGGGTCCAGGGCCAGGCCGGCCGGCACCAGCCCCACCTCCACCGGTCGTTCCAGCACCAGGACCAGGGCCGGGCCAACCAGGGCCACTCCAGCCGCCCGCTGTGCCTCCGCCTCAACTCCCTGCCCCGGCACCTCTCATGCAGCCGATCCCGGTCATGGCGCCAGCCCCCCAGTAATCCGTCCTAAGGACATGCTTGAGATCACATTTGATGGAGATCCAGAGACTGTGTCCTTTTTCATATTGCAAGTCGGGAAATTTGTGCAAAGATGGGGCTATGTTTTCCCAGATGAAGAACAACAGGTGGAGTTTATCGCATCCAGATTTCGAGGGAGTGCTACCAGCTGGTATGTAGCTCTTCATGATCTGGAGGCTGCGGAGTTGGGGAATGTAGATGACTTCATGTGGGCTCTGAGAAACCGTTTCGAGGACCCGGGGCGGCCGAAAAGGCAGAAGCCTTCCTTCGTACCTTTAGACAAGGCAAACTCTCAGTGCGAGAGTACTCAAGGGAGTTTCAAAGGCATGCTGTGAAAATTCGGGACTGGACTGATGCAGTCTTGGCCCAGCAATATCGAATGGGTCTAGCTGTGGACATTCGCAATAATATCCTCAGCTCTCAGCAACCCCGCACCCTCCAAGGTTGGATGGAGGAAGCCGAGAAAGCTGAGAGCCGCCTACGCATGATGAAACTGGATTTATCGTTCGGTAACAATCGTCCAAGTTCGGCGGCGGGCCAAGCCAGACCCAAACCGGTATCTACCCCAAGTGGAATGAGAGATCAACGGATGCGACAGGGTCTCTGCCTGCGGTGTGGGGAGAAAGGGCATTTCGCCGCCGCCTGCCCGAAAGGAGACCCCAACCGGGCTCTACCACAAGAAGAGCCCAGAAGGTGGATAAGCCCTACCCCAAAGAAAGGCACGGCAAAACCACGCAATACACGGGCTCTTTTCGCGGGTCCTGACCAAGTGGATGCTTTGTTGCTGGAGGAAGAGAATGAGATGCAGGGAAATGAAATGGTCCTGTTTGTGAATGGCGCTACACATCAGGACCCAACACCTGAGGCGCCTAAATTGGTGAGCAATTACCCCTCTCTTTTCTTTGTGACTGTCCTAGTAATGAACCCAGCAATGATGACACACATTCGGGTTCGAGCCCTCATTGACTCAGGGTGTGGGAGGGACCTCATCAACCCGTCTATGGTTGTAGGGTTGGAGGCAGCCGTGGTCCACCTGAAAGACCCAATAACTTTCACACAAATGGATGGGTCTCCAATGAAAGAGCCATGCCGATTTGAGACTGTTCCTTTAAGAATAGGCATTGGTGATCACTGGGAGCTACGTTCGTTTGTGATAGCGCCTCAAGCCCAATTTCCCTTAGTGTTGGGTAGCCCTTGGTTACATGGACATAACCCTTACATTCTATGGGAGGAAGGGAATGTTCAATTTATCTCACCTAAATGTACAGAACATAAATGGGACCCAGAGTGGGAAATCCTCCCTGCAATGAACCTCCACGCGCTTGTTTAGCAATGGAGGACCTTAACCGCATCCCTAAGGATTATCAGTATTTGAGTAGGGTTTTTGAGGAGGAGGAGGCTGATGAACTACCTCCCCACCGTAACTCTGACTGCGCTATTGAGATTCTTCCGGGACAGAAATTACCAAAAGGGAAAATTTATGCCATGAGTCCCAGTGAGAAGGAAGAACTGCGCCGCTTTATTGATAAAAACCTGGCTCGTGGATTTATTAGGCCAGCATCATCCCCTTTCGCAGCACCTGTATTGTTTTGTAAAAAGAAGGATGGTGGGCTCAGACTATGCACGGATTACCGGGGACTCAACGCAGTGTCTGCAACCAATGCCTACCCGATGCCTCTTATCAAAGACTTATTAGCAGAGGTGGCAAAAGGGAAAGTGTTCTCTAAACTGGATTTGAGGGATGCCTATTTTCGAGTTCGCATCAGAGAGGGGGATGAATACAAAACTGCATTTAATACCCCGCTAGGGCAATTTGAATATCGGGTTATGCCATTCGGTTTGCAGGGGGTGCCAGGGGTATTCATGAACTTAATCAATGAGGTCCTACACCCCTACTTGTTCAAGGGGGTGGTCGTTTACTTGGATGATATCTTGGTCTATACCCCGGACCTAAAATCCCACACCATTCTCATGCGAAAAGTATTGGAAAGGCTATTAGATCACAAACTGTTTGTTAAATTGTCGAAATGTGAATTTCACCAGGAGTGTATTGACTTTCTGGGGTACCGCATATCCTCTGAGGGGTTGGAAATGGACCCAAAAAAGGTCCAGGATGTTGTAATGTGGGAGCCCCCCAAAACCAGACGACAGCTCCAAAGTTTTCTCGGTTTCGCCAACTTTTACCGTCAATTCTTGCCACACTTTGCCCAAGTAGCCCTACCCCTCACTGAACTGCTAAAGACTAAGGGGAAGGGATCCAAGGCTTCAGTGCCAGGGGCTCCTTTGAACTGGACCCCGCAATGTCAGTTCGCGTTTGAACAATTGAAACGGCTGTTCACGTCGGAGCCGATACTAGCACACCCCGATGAGACAAAAAATTCGTGGTCCAAGTAGACGCATCGGATACTGCTATGGGTGGGGTGATTTTGCAAGAGAACTCTCAGGGACAACTACAACCCCTAGCTTATGTATCACGAAAATTCAATGATACCGAGAGATTCTGGCCCATTTGGGACAAAGAAGCTGCGTCTATACGTTTGGCATTAATCACTTGGAGACACTGGTTAGAGGGGTCCCAAGTACCTTTTGAAATATGGACTGATCATAAAAACCTTGAGGTACTGCGAAAACCCCGGAATCTAAATGCTAAACAATTCAGGTGGGCTGAGTTTTTCTCCAAATTCCAATTCACTCTTCACCATTTCCCAGGGAAGGCTAATCATTTGGCAGATGCTCTTTCCCGCCTTCCCCAACATGTCTCTAAGAGAGTGGAGGTACAAGAGTCTATGTTCACCCCAGAACAACTGGTTGGTGCAGTTGTAACCCGTAAAGCCAAGCAAACATCAAAGAACCCTATCCAGACATTCCCCTGGGAAAAACAATTTCTCACTGACATCACCTCACAAGAAACAAGTGAGTTACAAGTCAGGGACGATGTGAGATGTGGTCCAAACGGCTGCTGGTTTAAGGGAAATAAAATGTTTGTTCCTGAAGCTACCCGGTCCCAAATGTTGCAGACAGTCCATGACTCTAAATCTGCGGGACATTTTGGCTTTGTGAAATCCTTAAGACTTCTGCAACGTGGGTTTTGGTGGCCCCGAATGAAACAGGATTTATCGCTCTATATACAATCATGCCCAACATGCAACCGGTGTAAAGCCAGGCCGGGGAAACCTCCAGGGCTCTTGCAGCCTCTACCCACCCCGAGCAGACCCTGGGAAGTAATTTCGATGGACTTTATCACTGATCTTCCCCCTCTAAACATATGACGGTCATTTGGGTGGTAGTGGACTTGTTCTCAAAACAAGCCCACTTTATACCGTTCCCCGGGTTGCCAACCGCCAAGGCGTTAGCCAAAGCATTCCTTCAACACATTGCCAGACTACATACTTTGCCGCTCAAAATAATATCCGATAGGGGGAGTCAATTTGTTTCTAAGTTGTGGTCGGAGCTAATGACCCTAATGGGTATTGAGCGTGCTCTTAGTACTGCCTATCACCCTGAAACCGATGGGCAAACAGAGAGAGTAAACCAGACATTAGAGCAATATCTAAGATGTTTTTCTAATTATCAACAAGACAATTGGGTTGATTTATTGCCATTAGCGGAGTTTGCATACAACAATTCTTGGCACGCTTCAACAAAGATGTCACCATTCAAAGCTGCCATGGGTTATGATAGCCCCCCTCTCCCCTTCTTGAAGCCTGGTGAAAACGTGGGGAAAGCTTCGGCATGGTGTAAGACTTTCCGCGATTCTTGGCCCCTAATTGTTGAGACGTTGAATGATGCCAAGTTACAGTACAAAAAACAAGCAGATAAAAAAAGGGCAGGGGGCTGGAATCTGAAACCAGGGGACTCTGTCTATCTGTCAACCAAGAATCTGAAGCTGACGCAGCAGTCCAAAAAACTTGCTTGGAAATATATTGGTCCTTTCAAGGTGCTAAGATGTATAAATCCAGTGACTGTACAGCTAGATCTGCCTAAATCTCTTAAAGCAATACATCCAATTTTCCATTACAGCCTCCTCAAACCAGCGTTACCCCCGACTAAATGGCAACCTGCGATGCCGGAGCCTCCCCCCCCTCTGATGGTTGACGATGAGGAGCACTATGAAATTGCGGATATTCTAGACTCTAAGATTCTACGTGGACAACTCCTGTACCTGGTTCAATGGATACACTTTGGGCCCCAACATAGGGAATGGGTGAAAGTTTCAGATATCAACGCACCTGATCACCTGAGAAGCTTTCACACTCGATACCCTAACAAGCCTGGGGGCCCACGTTCTCTCCTTCCTGAGTGGTGGGTGGGTGGTATTTTGGGAAGGGCAGAATGTCAGAAAAATGCATTTGATGTTTCTCACTGAATCCATTGTTGTATGTTTTCCTACCCCGCTATGCGCTTGCGTAGGTATGCAGGCAGAAACGTGGGAGCTTCTTCCCTGCCGCTTTTCCTTATCACGGTGGCCTTGAATGTAGGCTTTGGACTATTCTTGTTTCGCTGAGAATTTTCCAGTCCTGGGAAGGCAAGGGGAGGGGGGAGTAGTCTCCCGCTCATCAAGTATTTCTCCCGCCGGGAGTTCCCGCGCGAGTGCTCAAGTTTTATTCGCTAGGCGCTTCATTGCATCACACTATAAGTTGGCTTGCTTTGCTTTGCCCCCTATTCCTGACAATGACCTCCTACTGTGGGTTTATAGCAAGATAATCCAATAAACCTTTCTTTGTGCAAGAATGACTGGATCTACTTGATTTTAACCTGACAAAGGCAAACTCAAGAACATTCAAAGTAAGGAAGATTCTGAAGCCAGGCAACTACAGAAAATTCAACAGTATTTGAGTCATGCAAGAGAATTTAGGAAATCTGCATTTGCATGACTACATTGCAAACACAGAATATTGCTGAAATGTGAACTCAAGCAGATTGTCTGACCTCTTAAAAGTTTCAGCTTTTATTTTTAAAAAATCACAAAACCTCCAACATGTTTTTTATCCCTCCCAAGGTTTGGGAAAATACTCAAAACTTTTATGTTAACATAGAAAAGAAACCGGGACTTTTCATGACAGTACCAGACTACTTCATTTGGCTTATCTTCCAATCTGCTTTTAAAAAAATGATTCTCAGGTCTGAAATTAGAATTATTTTGATATACATTCTGGACATTCTCAGAAAAATATATAATTTAATTCAGCCAACACCTGAGTTTTGAGACAAACAATTCTTGTATTTGTCAGCCATGATACAACTTTGGTTCTAATATTTAAAATGACTTGATCTGGCAACTAATCTGTATCACTTTTTTCATTCTGTAATATGAATAATAGCACCCTGGCCTCAGCATTTCCACATGTGAACTAGATTTTTTCTGTGTTAGTGCAATTAAATACTGTGTGCAATGATATAATGGCTGCAATTCTAAGTATATTTACTTGGAAGTAAGTTCCAGTCTCACTGAAATAGATGGGGCTTATTTTCAAGTAAAATGCTTAGTGAGCAGAACTAGGAAAGCCTCCTAGTTCATGACACTGTTCCAGCAAAAAGAACAGAGGCAGCAGATTAGTTTTCAGAAACTGAATGGAATCAACAGTGGGTTTCAACAACAGGAAAACAATGGACATAAACAGTCTGAAGCAACTTCCGCTTTTCCAGCTGATTTAGGAGTAAATCTGTTTTGTGGGTTAGTTTTGTGTTAGTGGAGGTTTCCTGTAAAAACTGGACGCTGTACTAAATTGTGAAAGGCAGAGCTTCGGTGGAAGTGATGAGAACATCGGACGTCAGGAAAACCCCACAGGAAAAGGCGTTAAAAGAAAAAAGTTTGTGCTTCTTTCAGCTCATTTCCAAAACACACAGCTAAGAAAATAGGTCAGCTGAGAGTTACTTGACACTATTAATACAAACATGAAATGCTTCTGTTACTCCTAGTATATTGCCTGTAATACACTGGATCCATATCACTATCATAGCAAAAGAGAACCACTTTCCCAGATGCAAGAACAGGAACTGATACCTGCATCTGAAAGTAACCTGAGAACAACGGCTTATAATTTTACCTCTTCATAGAGGCTAGTTCTGAGTCTGACTAAGATGGTAAACCTGTGTCTGAGCTGCCCTGATTCATGTGGTGAGGGTCTTATTACTGGATGTCTCTCCATGCAAACGTTTCCTTTCATACACAACACCATGCTTCAGGAATCCTTTCCAGTCATTACATTTCTGGAACCTCGAGTACTGGGAGACAGTGCCACCCACAATCCTCCTGATACAGGGGACTGAGTGAATAAGGGAATGTGCATATTTGTAGTCTTCAGTACATGCATATGTGTACCCATCAGTGTTCCCTCTAAGTTGAGTTACTGTGAACTAGCTCAGAGTTTTTGAGTCTCCAGCTTACACATTTTTGTCTTAGCTCAGGAAGGATGGCTCTGGAGAAAACAAATGTATGCAGGAGCCAAATCGCTCGGTCACAACTTTAATGTTTAGTGTAGTGGTTAAGTGTGCAGACTCTAATCTGGGAGAACTGGGGTTGATTCCCCACTCCTCCACTTGCACCTGCTGCATGACCTTGGGCAAGCCATAGTTCTGTCAGAGCTGTCCTTGAAAGAGCAGTTCTCTCAGCGCTCTCTCAGCCCCACCTACCTCACAGGGTGTCTGTTGTGGGGAGGAGAAAGGAAAGGAGTTTGTAAGCCACTCTGAGACTCCAAGGGAAGGGGTGGAATATAAATTCAATCTTTTCTTCTTCTTCCTCTTCTTATGCCAGTAGCTCATGAAGTAGAATTTTTGCTCACAAGACTCTACAGCTTAGAGGGAGCATTGGTACCCATTAAAAACAACAACCAGGATTTCTAATCATGCACATTGAAGCTGGAAAATGTGCATGTGGCCCTATCCGTAGTGGCATTTGTCCATATTGAAACCATCAAGCATAGTTTGCTCTCCTAGTAGATAGAATAGTAGTGCCAAAAACTTCACAACTGAAAAGGGATTAGGGAAAAAAAGACTTCTAGCTCAGCCTTCTCCATGGCACACGGGCTTTCTGTGTGCAAGTAAAAACACTCTATCTTATGTGTCCCCCACCTGCAGACTAAAGTAATATAGCCCAGTCACGGATTTATTACCACAAGAAGCGACTACCTTAGACTTAAACAGGAATGATAAACTTTTAACAAGAAGATGGCAGCCAAAGGCACCTCTGGGATTGTGCCTGAAAGATCAAAAAGGGTGGAGTTACTTTTCTGACAGCATGACAATAAGCAAATTTATTTTCTCTTTACCGTCTGGGTTATTGGTAAAGCAAATATGAAGGCATAAGGTTTGCACTTTTCCAATCTATTTTTAGAACGGACAAGCCAACATGCTTTGTTAAACATGGTTTTTCTTAAACAAAAAAATCATGTTCCATTGCCAACATCTTTTTCTTCTTCTTTAAAATAAAGAAAAAAACATACCGAACAATTATAGGCCAGGACATATAAAATAGGCTACATGGCTTGTGACTGGGTGATAAAATGCACTTTGTGAGGAAATGTTCCCCAGTGGATCTCTGAGGACCACACCATCAGTGGTGCTGGGAGACCCATCAGAAGATCTCCCCAAGCATGTTCACAGTATAACAGCCACGCAGGGCTTTGACTTCCATTGGAACTGTGGCGTAGGAGGAGAAGTGGCTTAACCCTTTCCTCTTACATTGTTTCACTGATAAAAACTGAATCAATCCTGCCGAGCTTCTATCAGCTTTGGAAGGGAAAAAGTCTTGCAAACAATATTTTGCCTGCCTTTTTCTTGGGCTTATAGGTGACTAGGCTGATACCCGTGCTTCACTATGGTATTTAATTTCTGTAAATCCAGTTATAATACTGATGATGTGAAGTTTGAAATGTACCATTTGTTATAGGAATTCCAGTGGAGAACATTGGAATGTTGTTGTTCAGTCGTACAGTCGAGTCTGACTCTTCGTGGCCCCATGGACCACATCACTCCAGGCCCTCCTGTCTTCCATCATGCTCCAGAATCTACTTAATTTCATGTTCGTTGCATTGTTAACCCTGTCTAACCATCTCATCCTTTGCCGTCCCCTTCTTCTTTGACCTTCAGTCTTTCCCAGCATCAGGGTCATCTCCAGTGAGTGCTCCCTTCTCATTTGGTGGCCAAAGTATCTGAGCTTCAGCTTCAGGATCTGGCCTTCCAGGGAACAGTCAGGTTGATTTCTTTTAGGATTGACTGATTTGATCTCCTTGCAGTTCTGCTTGAAAGTTTTGTTATGTAATCTCTCATATTTGGAGACAGGGTGGGAAAGTGACTGTTTACTCTTACAGCCAAATTAGTCAGCACTGGGAAATCTGTGAATGCATTTCCCAAGTGAGTTTTATTGGCAAATAACAGCCATGTACAGCCCTGATTTGAGATTGTGGTATGGGAGAGAAGTTGATATTCTACCACTGAGGCATTTTCCTTACCTCAGATTTCCTCTTCCCACAAGAGCAACTATTTGTCACAGGCTACATGCAATCAGTAGGGCACAAACAATACCTCTAGGGGCATATCTGAAGATGGAAAGCAGTGTTGGGGGCAAGAATTAACCTCCTCTCCTGTACTACAACTTCAATGTGAATTAGGTTTCCCTGTGGCCATTACTTCCCAATTAGAAATGCATGAGAGATCCATCCATGGCTCTCTCACCTAGAGGCTCATATAGTTTGGCCCTCATCAGTGAAGGAAAGATGCTAACATTTCTCAAAAGTCCTAATATTCAAGTTCAAGGGTTACAAAAAAAATGTCTTGCTCACTTGTGGTTTTTCTAAACTCCACCTGGTCTAAGATAACTAATCATATTTTTTGTTGCTGATAGCTGTTTGTTCAGCTGGCATGGGTCTATGCAATGTGGCCATGTATACATTTACAGGAGAGATAGCAGTGCTTCTGTCAAATCTCTCTAGCTGTTGGATGAGAATGGACTGCTTTTTTAGAAACTGAGGAAAAAAAGTTGTACACAGTTGTACTGGTCCCAATCCCATCATGCAGGTGCTCAGAAAAACCTTCACTGGCTAGTGATGAGGTGGCCAATTACAGGCCAGTCTCCAATTTACTTTTTAAGGGAAGGTGATACAGCATCTGGTGGCAGAGCAACTCCAGGGTTTCCTGGATGACACACCTGCCCTTGACCGATTATGGTTTCAGGCCTGGGTTTGGTACTGAAATGACCTGAGTTGCACTCCTGGATGATCTTCATTTAGAGTTGATGGGACAATCTTCCCTGTTGATACTCTTGGACCTTTCAGCAGCCTTTGACACAACTGACCACTTCGTTCTGATCCATAAGGAATGAATATGAAGTTAGTAAGGGCATAGCCCTTTGGTGGTTTCACTTTTTTCCTGCACTTTAAAAGCAGGTTTCATAGTGCAGCTAAATCAGAGAACTGGGAGATTAAGAGGTAGCTCTTCCCTAGAAGGGAGCGCTTGAGTGACAGGCTGCTCCTCTTCTCTGATTGGTCAGTGCTAGTGGAGGAAAACATATGATCAGCTGAGTGCTGAGGGGCGTGGTCAGTTGTCAGTCTGGAGATTACAGTTTAAAGTTGGAACCAATCTGAAGGCAGTCATCCGGTTTCTGACAGAGTTTTGGTGTGAGTCTGATAAGTGACCTGTAGAGTGAAAGTAAAAGACTCCTTGCCTTAACTGTAGTATTCCTAACCCGAGACTTTGAATTCTTATCGTTCTTCCTAAGTGTCAACATAAACTGAAGTCTGCTTTATATAGACCCCAGAACTGGGAGAGAGATTTGGCAAGAGTGATTGCGGTAGTGTGTGGAAACTCCCTTTGCAAGCCAAAAGGGAACACAGTTAATTCCTTTAAGATTAATCCCTCTGAGGGTTTAGCTCTGAGGAGGACCCTAGTCTATTCTAAGGGAAAACAGTTTCAAACAACTCAGGAAATAAAAATAATCCTTGGTAAACTTGAGTTAGAGTCACAAAGTCAGTGACCGACTCCAAGAAACCTGAACTGCCAGAGGAAACTCTCTGATGAAATATTGTTGCTGTAATTAAAATACTAAGTAAAACACTTCATACAATAAGAACTAAGAATCCCTGAAAATAAGATTTAATAACATTATTTTGCCTGCTCAAAGAAGTGAATTCTGTATTATCAACAAAGTTTACTTCAGCAATCCCAATCCCTGACTCCCCGATTTAATCCCTTCCTGTTGAATAATCTTGTTCTTTTGTTTTACTGTTAAACTGACTCCAGGGCCATGTCAAAAGGGAAATAAAAAGAGGGTTTCTGCTTTTCCACAAATAATTTGGTCTGGGCTAAAAGCTAAATTATATTCTGTGGGACAGGGTGGGAAAGAAATTCTTTCAAAAACCTCTGTTAGAATCATAGAATCGGAAGGGACCTCCAGGGTCATCTAGTCCAAACCCCTGTATGGTCTATTAAGTGTATGGTCTATTAAGACCACTAGATCCTTTTGCACATACTACTGCCAAGACAAGTCTCCCCCATCCTATAATTATGCATTTGATTTTTCCTACCTAAATACACATTTATCCCCACTGAGGTTAGAAAAGGCACAAATAGGTATAGAAAAAAGCCTGCATGGTCAACAAAGTAATGGAAGCTGTAAAAGGTAAGAAGGATTCCTTTAAGTGGTGGAAAGCTAGTCTCAGTGAGGTTGATAAAAGGGAGCACAGGCTGTGGCAACTAAAATGCAAGTCTGTGATCAGGCAGACAAAAAGGGAATATGAGGAGCATATCACGAAAAACATAAAGACCAACAATAAAACTTTCTTCAAATACATTAGAAGCAGGAAACCAGCCAGGGAGGCAGTGGGGCCCTGGGATGACCAAGGAGTAAAAGGAGAAGTGAAGGATGATAGGGAAATGGCTGAGAAGCTGAATGCATTTTTTGCTTCTGTCTTCATTGTGGAAGATGAGAAGTGCTTGCCCACTCCAGAACCACTGATTTCAGAAGGGGTATTGAAAGACCTGAGTCAGACTGAGGTGACAAGAGAGGAGGTCCTACAATTGATAGACAACTTAAAAACTGATAAATCACCAGGCCCGGATGGCATATATCCAAGAGTTCTGAAAGAACTCTAATGTGAACTTGTGGATCTCCTGACAAAAATATGCAATCTTTCATTAAAATCTGCCTCCATTCCTGAGGACTGGAAGGTAGCTAATGTCACTCCTATCTTTAAAAAGGATTCCAGAGGAGATCCGGGAAATTACAGGCCAGTCAGTCTGACATTGATACTGGGTAAGTTGGTGGAAACTGTTATTAAAGAAAGAATTAGTAGGCACATTGATGAACAAAATCTATTGAGGCAGATTCAGCATTGGTTCTGTAAGGGAAGATCTTATCTCACTAACCTGTTAGTTTTTTTTGAGGGAGTGAACAAACATGTGGACAAGGGGAACCCACCCAATAGATGTTGTTTATCTTGACTTCCAGAAAGCTTTTGATAAAGTTCCTCATCAAAGGCTCCTAAGTAAGCACAATAGTCACGGGATAAAAAGACAAGTCCTCTTGTGGATCAAAAACTGACTAATTAATAGGAAACAGAGTGAGTATAAATGGGCAATTTTCTCTGTGGAGGGTGGTAAGTAGTGGGGTACCACAGGGATCAGTACTCAGTCTGATGCTTTTTAACTTGTTCATAAATGATTTGGAGTTGGGAGTAAGCAGTGGAGTGGCTAAATTTGCAGATGACACAAAGTTGTTCAGGGTGGTGAGAACCAGGGAGAATTGTGAGGCACTCCAAAGGGATCTGTTGAGGATGAGGGAGTGGGCGTTAATGGAGTTCAGTGTAGCCAAGTGCAAAGTGATGCACACTGGAGCCAAAAATCCTAAATATAAATAAACATTGATGGGGTCTGAACTGGCAGAGACTGACCAAGAGAGAGATCTTGGAGTCGTAGTAGATAACTCAGTGAAAATGCCCAGACAGTGTGCAACTGCAATAAAAAGGCCAACGCTATGCTGGGGATTATTAGGAAGGGAATTGAAAACAAATCAGCCAGTATCATAATGCCCTTGTATAAATCAATGGTGCAATCTCATTTGGAGTACTATGTACAGTTCTGGTCACCACACCTCAAAAAGGATATTATAGCATTGGAAAAAGTGCAGAAAAAGGCAATTAGAATGATAAAAGGGTTGGAACACTTTCCCTATGAAGAAAGGTTAAAGTGCTTGGGGCTCTTTAGCTTGGAGAAACAATGGCTGAGGGGTGACATGATTGAGGGTTATGAGATTATGCATGGGATAGAGCAGGTTGAGAAAGAAGTACTTTTCTTCCTTTTGTCACAATACAAGAACTCGTGGGCACTTCATGAAACTGCTGAGCAGTCGGGTTAGAACAGATAAAAGGAAGTACTACTTCACCCAAAGAGAGATTAACACATGGAATTTGCTGCCACAGGAGGTGGTAGAGGCTACAAGCATGGACAGCTTCAAGGGGGAATTAGATAAGCATATGGAGCAGAGATCCATCAGTGGCTATTAGTCACAAGGTATAGATAGGAACTCTCAGGCTGGGGCAAGTGAGGCTCTGTGTGTTGGGGGGGTCAACAGTGGGAGGGCTTCCAGAAGCCTGGCCCCACTGCTGGACCTCCTGATGGCACCTGGTATTTTTGGCCACTGTGTGAGAGTGTTGGACTAGATGGGCCATTGGCCTGATCCAACATTGGCTTTTCTTATGTTCTTATATTGGGTGGAGACTGGCGAGGGACTGAATCAATAGAGAGAGACCATAGTTCTTAAACAAAACCAGTTTATTACAATACAAGCTTCTTAATGAAAGACAGCACTTAAGCACTTACAAATCTTTTAGGATAAAAACATAACATTTCCATATTCAGCATAGACTACTTCAATGCAAACATGTATGAAATACTTGAGTGCCCTGGTCTAGCCAACAAGAGCTCACAGAGAGCTGACTGATGACCAGCCCAGAGCAAAGAAGTCTTCAACAATTTATATACCCTCTGTACTCATAGGTTCAGCCCACATGGATGATGTAAGGTTAACACAGTTTTAGCAGAAGAATATTGAAATAAAGAGAACAATTTTCACTCTGAACTCATACACTACTTAC
>JAPDNY010000443.1:0-39189 GCA_029375565.1 Gekko gecko
TATGGTGCCTTACATAAGAACATAAGAGAAGCCAATGTTGAATCAGGCCATCTAGTCCAACACTCTGTCACACAACGGCCAAAATATACCAGGTGCCATCAGGAAGTCCAGCAGTGGGGCTGGGACACTAGAAGCCCCCTCCCACTGCTGCCCCTCCAGCACCAAGAATAGAGTGCATCACCTGCTCCCAGACTGAGAGTTCCCATCTATACCCTGTGGCTGATAGCCACTGATGGACTTCTGCTCCATATGTTTATCTAATTTCCTCTCCTTCCAGCGAGACGGATCAAGATGCGTAGCCATGTGAGTCCGTGGGTGCGTTCAGACGCTCCGTTTGAACCGCTTTCGGCACGCTTCAGTAACGGATTTTATGTGCATGTTCACACACCCAACATCTGTGCACCGTCCCCAGCCGTTGCTTTCTGAATCAACCCCCTTTAAACCGGAGTATTTTGAGACCAGGTCCCCAAGTGGTGTTTTCCTGATTCTCCGGTTCTAGCCGCACTTTTCTGACGTCTGATTGCTCCTGTGGTGTCAAGCCACTTCCAGGCGCTCTCAACCCCTCCCCTCTGAAAGCTGCCGCGAAGCCCAAGGCTTCCGCTTTTCGTCCAACATTTTTTTCCGTCGCACCTCGGCGGTGTGCGCATAGGCGGAGCTCCGCTCCTAAGTTAATAAAACCAAATTTTAAACGGTGACTAGTTTTAGCGTTTAGACGAGTTCGGGATCTCACGGAGGCCAGTTTTGGGGTAAAGGTTTAAAGGGAAGTGTTCATTTAAAGCTTAAAGGGAAGTGTGGAAATCGCTGTTCTGCGCATGCGTGAAAATTCTAGTTCTACGTGATGGCCGCCCGTGCACATGCTCAAACGGAGAGGAAAAGGAAAGACACCGACCGCACGCTCCCGCCTGTGGACGGCAGGGAGCGATGTGGCTGTGCAGCGATCCGGAACAAGTGTGATCGTGATTCTCGGGGTTTAACAAAACATGCATCAGGACCGGAGCAATTTAAAGCGCTCCCAGCACGCCATCTGACCGCAGCCTGTGAGACACAGAGAGTCCTCCATCTTTCTGTGTTATACCCAGGCCTTTTTGGTAGAAAAAGCCGAGCAGGAACTCGTTAGCACAATAGGCCACACCCAACAGCAGAAACTCATTACCATATTAGGCCACAACCCCTGACAGCACAGCTTGTTAGCGTATTAGGCCACACCCCCAATCTTACCAGAAGTGTGGCTCATCCAGCCGCACGCACCTTTGGCTTCTTATTCTGTTTACCTTGTTTGTTGTCAAAACCCAGGGCCTTTTTTGTAGCAGGAACTCCTTTGCATGTTAGGCCACACACCCCGTAATGTAGCCAGTCCTAATGAGTTTCTGCTGTTGGGTGTGGTCTATTATGCCAATGAGTTCCTGCTGGGCGTGGCCAACTCAGGAGCCAGCCGGAACTCTGTTCCTGTGCCTTCCTGCCCCAAAATAGCCCTTGTTATATCTCTGAGGATGGCGGTCACAGCTGCTGGCGAGACGTCAAGTCCTACAGTCCCAAGACCACGGCCAGGCAACCTGGAAAATCTACAACAGCTACATGTGAGTCTGTCTGCAGCAGCAGAAAAGGCCAAGAGTCCAGAAGCGCCTGAAAGACTAGCAAGATTTGTGGCCGGGGAGCAGCTTTCGGGAGTCATGCTCACTTGCGTCAGATACAGATAGAGTTGGGAGTCCATGTGTCCTTATATCTTAGAGAGTGGAGTGATTTCAGATGCCAGATGACAATTTGCAGGCGTATGACAATAGCAAGTGAGTGAAAACAGAGAGAAGAGAAGAGGTTGGATTTATACCCCGCCCTTCACTGCCCAAAGGCGTCTCAGAGTGGCTGACAAACTCCTTCCCCTTCCCCTCCCCACAACAGACACCCTGTGAGGTAGAAGAAGAGAAGAGATTGGATTTATACCCCGCCCTTCACTACCCAAAGGATTCTCAGAGGGGCTTACAAACTCCTTTCCCTTCCCCTCCCCACAACAGACACCCTGTGAGGTAGAAGAAGAAGAAGAGATTGGATTTATACCTCGCCCTTCACTGCCCAAAGGCGTCTCAGAGTGGCTGACAAACTCCTTTCCCTTCCCCTCCCCACAACAGACACCCTGTGAGGTAGAAGAAGAGAAGAGATTGGATTTATACCCTGCCCTTCACTACCCGAAGGATTCTCAGAGGGACTTACAAACTCCTTTCCTTCCCCTCCCCACAACAGACACCCTGTGAGGTAGAAGAAGAGAAGAGATTGGATTTATACCCTGCCCTTCACTACCCAAAGGATTCTCAGAGGGCTTACAAACTCCATTCCCTTCCCCTCCCCACAACAGACACCCTGTGAGGTAGAAGAAGAAGAAGAGATTGGATTTATACCCCGCCCTTCACTGCCCAAAGGCGTCTCAGAGTGGCTGACAAACTCCTTTCCCTTCCCCTCCCCACAACAGACACCCTGTGAGGTAGAAGAAGAGAAGAGATTGGATTTATACCCTGCCCTTCACTACCCAAAGGATTCTCAGAGGGGCTTACAAACTCCTTCCCCTTCCCCTCCCCACAACAGACACCCTGTGAGGTAGAAGAAGAGAAGAGATTGGATTTATACCCCGCCCTTCACTACCCAAAGGATTCTCAGAGGGGCTTACAAACTCCTTTCACTTCCCCTCCCCACAACAGACACCCTGTGAGGTAGAAGAAGAAGAAGAGATTGGATTTATACCCTGCCCTTCACTACCCAAAGGATTCTCGAGAGGCTTACAAACTCCTTTCCCTTCCCTCCCCACAACAGACACCCTGGTGAGGTAGAAGAAGAAGAAGAGATTGGATTTATACCCTGCCCTTCACTACCCAAAGGATTCTCAGAGGGACTTACAAACTCCTTCCCCTTCCCCTCCCCACAACAGACACCCTGTGAGGTAGAAGAAGAGAAGAGATTGGATTTATACCCTGCCCTTCACTACCCAAAGGATTCTCAGAGGGGCTTACAAACTCCTTCCCCTTCCCCTCCCCACAACAGACACCCTGTGAGGTAGAAGAAGAGAAGAGATTGGATTTATACCCTGCCCTTCACTACCCAAAGGATTCTCAGAGGGGCTTACAAACTCCTTCCCTTCCCCTCCCCACAACAGACACCCTGTGAGGTAGAAGAAGAGAAGAGATTGGATTTATACCCTGCCCTTCACTACCCAAAGGATTCTCAGAGGGGCTTACAAACTCCTTTCCCTTCCCCTCCCCACAACAGACACCCTGTGAGGTAGAAGAAGAGAAGAGATTGGATTTATACCCTGCCCTTCACTACCCAAAGGATTCTCAGAGGGGCTTACAAACTCCTTCCCCTTCCCCCTCCCCACAACAGACACCCTGTGAGGTAGAAGAAGAGAAGAGATTGGATTTATACCCCGCCCTTCACTACCCAAAGGATTCTCAGAGGGGCTGACAAACTCCTTTCCCTTCCCCTCCCCACAACAGACACCCTGTGAGGTAGAAGAAGAAGAAGAAGAGATTGGATTTATACCCCGCCCTTCACTGCCCAAAGGCGTCTCAGAGTGGCTGACAAACTCCTTTCCCTTCCCCTCCCCACAACAGACACCCTGTGAGGTAGAAGAAGAAGAAGAGATTGGATTTATACCCTGCCCTTCACTACCCAAAGGATTCTCAGAGGGGCTTACAAACTCCTTCCCCTTCCCCTCCCCACAACAGACACCCTGTGAGGTAGAAGAAGAGAAGAGATTGGATTTATACCCTGCCCTTCACTACCCAAAGGATTCTCAGAGGGGCTTACAAACTCCTTCCCCTTCCCCTCCCCACAACAGACACCCTGTGAGGTAGAAGAAGAGAAGAGATTGGATTTATACCCTGCCCTTCACTACCCAAAGGATTCTCAGAGGGGCTTACAAACTCCTTTCCCTTCCCCTCCCCACAACAGACACCCTGTGAGGTAGAAGAAGAGAAGAGATTGGATTTATACCCTGCCCTTCACTACCCAAAGGATTCTCAGAGGGGCTTACAAACTCCTTCCCCTTCCCCTCCCCACAACAGACACCCTGTGAGGTAGAAGAAGAGAAGAGATTGGATTTATACCCCGCCCTTCACTACCCAAAGGATTCTCAGAGGGGCTGACAAACTCCTTTCCCTTCCCCTCCCCACAACAGACACCCTGTGAGGTAGAAGAAGAAGAAGAAGAGATTGGATTTATACCCCGCCCTTCACTGCCCAAAGGCGTCTCAGAGTGGCTGACAAACTCCTTTCCCTTCCCCTCCCCACAACAGACACCCTGTGAGGTAGAAGAAGAAGAAGAGATTGGATTTATACCCTGCCCTTCACTACCCAAAGGATTCTCAGAGGGGCTTACAAACTCCTTCCCCTTCCCCTCCCCACAACAGACACCCTGTGAGGTAGAAGAAGAGAAGAGATTGGATTTATACCCTGCCCTTCACTACCCAAAGGATTCTCAGAGGGGCTTACAAACTCCTTCCCCTTCCCCTCCCCACAACAGACACCCTGTGAGGTAGAAGAAGAGAAGAGATTGGATTTATACCCCGCCCTTCACTACCCAAAGGATTCTCAGAGGGGCTTACAAACTCCTTCCCCTTCCCCTCCCCACAACAGACACCCTGTAAGGTAGAAGTAGAGAAGAGATTGGATTTATACCCCGCCCTTCACTACCCAAAGGATTCTCAGAGGGGCTTACAAACTCCTTCCCCTTCCCCTCCCCACAACAGACACCCCTGTGAGGTAGAAGAAGAAGAAGAGATTGGATTTATACCCTGCCCTTCACTACCCAAAGGATTCTCAGAGGGGCTTACAAACTCCTTCCCCTTCCCCTCCCCAGAACAGACACCCGTGTGAGGTAGAAGAAGAGAAGAGATTGGATTTATACCCTGCCCTTCACTACCCAAAGGATTCTCAGAGGGGCTTACAAACTCCTTTCCCTTCCCCTCCCCACAACAGACACCCTGTGAGGTAGAAGAAGAGAAGAGATTGGATTTATACCCTGCCCTTCACTACCCAAAGGATTCTCAGAGGGGCTTACAAACTCCTTCCCCTTCCCCTCCCCACAACAGACACCCTGTGAGGTAGAAGAAGAGAAGAGATTGGATTTATACCCCGCCCTTCACTACCCAAAGGATTCTCAGAGGGGCTGACAAACTCCTTTCCCTTCCCCTCCCCACAACAGACACCCTGTGAGGTAGAAGAAGAGAAGAGATTGGATTTATACCCTGCCCTTCATTACCCAAAGGATTCTCAGAGGGGCTACAAACTCCTTCCCCTTCCCCTCCCCACAACAGACACCCTGTGAGGTAGAAGAAGAGAAGAGATTGGATTTATACCCCGCCCTTCACTACCCAAAGGATTCTCAGAGGGGCTTACAAACTCCTTTCCTTCCCCTCCCCACAACAGACACCCTGTGATGTAGAAGAAGAAGAAGAGATTGGATTTATACCCGCCCTTCACTGCCCAAAGGAGTCTCAGAGAGGCTTACAAACTCCTTTCCCTTCCCCTCCCCACAACAGACACCCTGTGAGGTAGAAGAAGAGAAGAGATTGGATTTATACCCTGCCCTTCACTACCCAAAGGATTCTCAGAGGGGCTTACAAACTCCTTCCCCTTCCCCTCCCCACAACAGACACCCTGTGAGGTAGAAGAAGAGAAGAGATTGGATTTATACCCCGCCCTTCACTACCCAAAGGATTCTCAGAGGGGCTTACAAACTCCTTTCCCTTCCCCTCCCCACAACAGACACCCTGTGATGTAGAAGAAGAAGAAGAGATTGGATTTATACCCCGCCCTTCACTGCCCAAAGGAGTCTCAGAGAGGCTTACAAACTCCTTTCCCTTCCCCTCCCCACAACAGACACCCTGTGAGGTAGAAGAAGAGAAGAGATTGGATTTATACCCTGCCCTTCACTACCCAAAGGATTCTCAGAGGGGCTTACAAACTCCTTTCCCTTCCCCTCCCCACAACAGACACCCTGTGAGGTAGAAGAAGAGAAGAGATTGGATTTATACCCCGCCCTTCACTACCCAAAGGACTAACAAAATATGTGGCAGGAGCAGGAGGAGAAGAAGAAGAGGAGATTGGATTTATACCCTGCCCTTCACTTGGAGTCTCAGAGCAGCTTGCAAACTCCTTTCCCTTCCCCTCCCCACAACAGACACCCTGTGAGGTAGGCGGGGCTGAGAGAGCTCTGACAGAAACTGTCCTTGAGAGAACAGCTGTGCCAGAGCTTGTGACTGACCCAAGGTCACATCAGCAGGTGCGAGTGGAGGAGTGGGGGAATCAAACCCAGTTCTCCCAGATAAGAGTCCGCGCACTTAACCACTACACCAAATAGCAGGCATGATTGAATTCAGTGTGATACGCAGAAGGGTCTTGGGTGTGCAGAAATCAGCATCGGGACTCTCTCTGGTCCTTTCAACTGGAGACGGAAACACAGAGATGGAAGGGACCTCAAAGGTCTTCTAATCCAACCCTCTGCACAGTGCAGGAAATTCACAGCTCCCAGTGACCCCTGCTCTATGCACAGAGGAATGCAAAAAAAATAAACTCCTCCAGGATCCCTGGCCCAGGCTGGCCCGGAGGAGAATCCCTTCCCGACCCTAAAGTGGTGATCGGCATTACCCGGGGTCAATGTTCCCTCTAAGCTGTGGAGTCCTGTGAGCAAAAACTCTACTTTGTGAGCACCTGGCATTAAAGCTGTGAGCGAGCCGATTTGGCTGCTGCATCAATTAGTTTGCTCTGGAGCCATCCCTTCCTGAGCTGAGACAAAAATGTGTGAGCCGGAGGCTAAAAAACGGTGAGCTAACTCACACTAACTCAGCTTAGAGGGAACACTGCCCGGGGCATGTCAGAAAGGGCCCCGAGAACTGAGGTCGGACTCATCCCTTCCCCGCCCGCCTTCTCGCAGTTTGCCTAAAATCACGGGATCTGCTCAGAATCACAGGTGCCGGGGATTGACCGGTTGGGAATGAGGTATGTGTTACTTGCTGTCAAGCCGCTTCAAAGTTACGGTGGCCTTATGAGTTAAAGGTAAAGGTAAAGGTTCCCTTGCTCGAAAGCCAGTCGAATCCGACTCTAGGGTTGCGGTGCTCATCTCCGTTTCAAAGCCGAAGAGCCAGCGTTGTCCAAAGACGTTTCCGTGGTCATGTGGCCGGCATGACTAAACACCAAGGTGCACGGAACGCTGTTACCTTCCCACCGAAGTGGTAACTATTTATCTACTTGCAATTTCTTGCTTTCGAACTGCTAGGTTGGCAGGAGCTGGAACTAGAGACGGAGCTCACTCTGTCTTGCGGCACCCGGGTCTTGAACTGCTGAACTACTGACCTTCCACAGCCTGCAGTTCAGTGTCTTAACCACTTGAGCCACCGCAGCTCCTTCTTATGAGTTAATGACCTCCCAAACGATGAGCTCATCTCCGTTCCCATCACAAAATGACAACAGAATTAATAAAGGTAAAGGTAAAGGTTTCCCTTGCTCGAAAGCCAGTCGAATCCGACTCGAGGGTTGCGGTGCTCATCTCCGTTTCCAAGCCGAAGAGCCAGCGCTGTCCGAAGACGTTTCCGTGGTCATGTGGCCGGCATGACTAGACACCGAGGTGCACGGAACGCTGTGACCTTCCCTCCGAAGCGGTACCTATTTATCTACTTGCAATTTCTTGCTTTCGAACTGCTAGGTTGGCAGGAGCTGGAACCAGAGACGGGAGCTCACTCCGTCATGTGGAACTCTCGGGTCTCGAACTGCTGAACTACTGACCTTCCACAGCCTGCAGTTCAGCGTCTTAACCACTTGAGCCACCACAGCTCCCTGAATTAATACAAGCCCCCAAAAAAAGCAAAGAGAAGGGAGGGGAGGTATCCTCTGAAGAGCTGTGCTGGATCAAAAGAAGAAGAGAAGAAGAAGAGATTGGATTTAGACCCCACCCTTCACTGCCCAAAGGTGTCTCAGAGCGGCTTACAAACTCCTTTCCTTCTCCTCCCCACAACAGACACCCGGTGAGGCAGGTGGGGCTGAGAGAGCTCTTGACAGAAACTGCTCCTTTTCAAGAACAGCTGTGCCAAAACTATGGCTTGCCCAAGGTCATCCAGCCAGGTGCAAGTGGAGTGTGTGAAATTTTCTCTTTTAGTAAATTTCACAAGGATGGCTTGGGCATTTGAGAGGAGCGCAGAGGCGGTTCTCTGGTGCGTCACTCTGGTGCGACTCATTCCTGGACTGCCTCTTCATCAGTATCACAGGCACACATGAAGTTGCCTTACCCTGAATCAGACCACTGGTCCATCAAGGTCAGTCTTGTCCACTCAGACTGGCAGCCGCTCTCCAGGGCCTCAGGTCTTTCACATCACCTCCTGCCTGGTCCTTCCAACTGGAGATGCCGGGGATTGAACCTGGGACCTTCTGCATGCCAAGCAGGTGCTCTCCCACTGGGCCACCGCCCCTCTCCATGGCTCTCCAGGATCTCAGGCGGAGGTCTAACATCACCTCCTGCTTGGTCCTTTTAACTGGAGATGCCGGGGATTGAACTTGGGACCTTCTGCATGCCAGGCAGAGGCTCTCCCACTGGGCCACCGCCCCTCTCCATGGCTCTCCAGGATCTCAGGCAGAGGTCTAACATCACCTCCTGCTTGGTCCTTTTAACTGGAGATGCCGGGATTGAACTTGGGACCTTCTGCATGCCAGGCAGAGGCTCTCCCACTGGGCCACCGCCCCTCTCCATGGCTCTCCAGGATCTCAGGCGGAGGTCTAACATCACCTCCTGCTTGGTCCTTTTAACTGGAGATGCCGGGGATTGAACTTGGGACCTTCTGCATGCCAGGCAGAGGCTCTCCCACTGGGCCACCGCCCCTCTCCATGGCTCTCCAGGATCTCAGGCAGAGGTCTAACATCACCTCCTGCTTGGTCCTTTTAACTGGAGATGCCGGGGATTGAACTTGGGACCTTCTGCATGCCAGGCAGAGGCTCTCCCACTGGGCCACCGCCCCTCTCCATGGCTCTCCAGGATCTCAGGCGGAGGTCTAACATCACCTCCTGCTTGGTCCTTTTAACTGGAGATGCCGGGGATTGAACTTGGGACCTTCTGCATGCCAGGCAGAGGCTCTCCCACTGGGCCACCGCCCCTCTCCATGGCTCTCCAGGATCTCAGGCGGAGGTCTAACATCACCTCCTGCCTGGTCCTTCCAACTGGAGATGCCGGGGATTGAACCTGGGACCTTCTGC
Source organism: Gekko gecko (assembly GCA_029375565.1). Classification (NCBI taxonomy): domain Eukaryota; kingdom Metazoa; phylum Chordata; class Lepidosauria; order Squamata; family Gekkonidae; genus Gekko; species Gekko gecko. The sequence goes on from JAPDNY010000443.1 coordinate 9,225, forward strand.
ATGCCAAGCAGGTGCTCTCCCACTGGGCCACCGCCCCTCTCCATGGCTCTCCAGGATCTCAGGCAGAGGTCTAACATCACCTCCTGCTTGGTCCTTTTAACTGGAGATGCCGGGGATTGAACTTGGGACCTTCTGCATGCCAGGCAGAGGCTCTCCCACTGGGCCACCGCCCCTCTCCATGGCTCTCCAGGGTCTCAGGCGGAGGTCTTTAACATCACCTCCTGCTTGGTCCTTTTAACTGGAGATGCCGGGGATTGAACTTGGGACCTTCTGCATGCCAGGCAGAGGCTCTCCCACTGGGCCACCGCCCCTCTCCATGGCTCTCCAGGGTCTCAGGTAGAGGTCTTTCCCATCACCTCCTGCCTGGTCCTTCCAACTGCAGATGCCGGGGATTGAACCTGGGACCTTCTGCATGCCAAGCAGAGGCTCTACCACTGAGCCACAACCACTTCACATGGCTTTCCAGGGCCTCGTGCATAGGTCTTTCACATCATCTAGTGCCGGGTCCTTTAAAACTGGAGATTCAGTCGACATGAATGGTGACCAGATGCACCTGGCTTTTAAGAAGGCAGAATAAATAAATAGAGGCGCAGTATTTCAAGCAAACCATCCATTTCTTTCAGGTGGGTCGCCGTTTTGGCCTCGAGCAACAGCACAAAGTTGGAGTCCAGGGGCACCTTTAAGACCAACAGAGTTTAATTCTGGGTATAAGCTCTCGTGTGCACACAAACTCCAGTTTGGTGTAATGGTTAGAAGCACAGGCTCTAATCTGGGAGAACTGGGTTTGTATCTCTGCTCCTCCACGTTGCAGTCGCTGGTGGGACCTTGGGTCAGTCACAAGTTCTCTCAGAGCTGTCCTCTCAGGAGCAGTTCTCAAGAGAGCTGTCTCAGCCCCACCGACCTCACAGGCAGTGTTCCCTCTAAGCTGAGTTAGTGTGAGCCATCTCACAGCTTTTTAGCCTCCGGCTCGCACATTTTTGTCCCAGCACAGAGAGGAGGGCTCCAGAGCAAACTGATTTATGCAGCAGCCAAATCGCTCGCTCACAACTTCAATGCCAGGAGCTCACAAATTTTTGCTCACAGGACTCCACAGCTTAGAGGGAGTATTGCTCACAGGGCGTCTGTTGTGGGGAGGGGAAGGGAAAGGAGTTTGTTCGCTGCTCTGAGACTCCTTCGGGTAACGAACGGCGGGGTATAAATCCAATCTCTCCCTGAGAGAGCCAGTTTGGTGTAGTGGTTAGGTGCGCGGACTCTAATCGGGGAGAACCGGGTTCGATTCCCCACTCCTCCACTTGCAGCTGCTGGTGTGACCTTGGGTCAGTTACAAGTTCTCTCAGAGCTGTCCTCTCAGGGTCAGTTACAAGTTCTCTCAGAGCTGTCCTCTCAGGGTCAGTTACAAGTTCTTTCAGAGCTGTCCTCCCAGGGTCAGTTACAAGTTCTCTCAGAGCTGTCCTCCCAGGGTCAGTTACAAGTTCTCTCAGAGCTGTCCTCTCAGGGTCAGTTACAAGTTCTCTCAGAGCTGTCCTCCCAGGGTCAGTTACAAGTTCTCTCAGAGCTGTCCTCTCAAGGTCAGTTACAAGTTCTCTCAGAGCTGTCCTCTCAGGGTCAGTTACAAGTTCTCTCAGAGCTGTCCTCTCAGGGTCAGTTACAAGTTCTCTCAGAGCTGTCCTCTCAGGGTCAGTTACAAGTTCTCTCAGAGCTGTCCTCTCAGGGTCAGTTACAAGTTCTCTCAGAGCTGACCTCTCAGGGTCAGTTACAAGTTCTCTCAGAGCTGTCCTCTCAAGGTCAGTTACAAGTTCTCTCAGAGCTGTCCTCTCAGGGTCAGTTACAAGTTCTCTCAGAGCTGTCCTCTCAGGGTCAGTTACAAGTTCTCTCAGAGCTGTCCTCTCAGGGTCAGTTACAAGTTCTCTCAGAGCTGTCCTTCCAGGGTCAGTTACAAGTTCTCTCAGAGCTGTCCTCTCAGGGTCAGTTACAAGTTCTCTCAGAGCTGTCCTCTCAGGGTCAGTTACAAGTTCTCTCAGAGCTGTCCTCTCAGGGTCAGTTACAAGTTCTCTCAGAGCTGTCCTCTCAGGGTCAGTTACAAGTTCTCTCAGAGCTGTCCTTCCAGGGTCAGTTACAAGTTCTCTCAGAGCTGTCCTCTCAGGGTCAGTTACAAGTTCTTTCAGAGCTGTCCTCCCAGGGTCAGTTACAAGTTCTCTCAGAGCTGTCCTCCCAGGGTCAGTTACAAGTTCTCTCAGAGCTGTCCTCTCAGGGTCAGTTACAAGTTCTCTCAGAGCTGTCCTCCCAGGGTCAGTTACAAGTTCTCTCAGAGCTGTCCTCTCAAGGTCAGTTACAAGTTCTCTCAGAGCTGTCCTCTCAGGGTCAGTTACAAGTTCTCTCAGAGCTGTCCTCTCAGGGTCAGTTACAAGTTCTCTCAGAGCTGTCCTCTCAGGGTCAGTTACAAGTTCTCTCAGAGCTGTCCTCTCAGGGTCAGTTACAAGTTCTCACAGAGCTGTCCTCTCAGGGTCAGTTACAAGTTCTCTCAGAGCTGTCCTCTCAGGGTCAGTTACAAGTTCTCTCAGAGCTATCCTCTCAGGGTCAGTTACAAGTTCTCTCAGAGCTGTCCTTCCAGGGTCAGTTACAAGTTCTCTCAGAGCTGTCCTTCCAGGGTCAGTTACAAGTTCTCTCAGAGCTATCCTCTCAGGGTCAGTTACAAGTTCTCTCAGAGCTATCCTCTCAGGGTCAGTTACATGTTCTCACAGAGCTGTCCTTCCAGGGTCAGTTACAAGTTCTCTCAGAGCTGTCCTTCCAGGGTCAGTTACAAGTTCTCTCAGAGCTGTCCTCTCAGGGTCAGTTACAAGTTCTCTCAGAGCTATCCTCTCAGGGTCAGTTACAAGTTCTCTCAGAGCTGTCCTTCCAGGGTCAGTTACAAGTTCTCTCAGAGCTGTCCTTCCAGGGTCAGTTACAAGTTCTCTCAGAGCTGTCCTCTCAGGGTCAGTTACAAGTTCTCTCAGAGCTGACCTCTCAGGGTCAGTTACAAGTTCTCTCAGAGCTGTCCTCTCAGGGTCAGTTACAAGTTCTCTCAGAGCTGACCTCTCAGGGTCAGTTACAAGTTCTCTCAGAGCTGTCCTTCCAGGGTCAGTTACAAGTTCTCTCAGAGCTGACCTCTCAGGGTCAGTTACAAGTTCTCTCAGAGCTATCCTCTCAGGGTCAGTTACAAGTTCTCTCAGAGCTATCCTCTCAGGGTCAGTTACAAGTTCTCACAGAGCTGTCCTCTCAGGGTCAGTTACAAGTTCTCTCAGAGCTGTCCTCAGGGTCAGTTACAAGTTCTCTCAGAGCTATCCTCTCAGGGTCAGTTACAAGTTCTCTCAGAGCTGTCCTTCCAGGGTCAGTTACAAGTTCTCTCAGAGCTGTCCTCCCAGGGTCAGTTACAAGTTCTCTCAGAGCTGTCCTCTCAGGGTCAGTTACAAGTTCTCTCAGAGCTGACCTCTCAGGGTCAGTTACAAGTTCTCTCAGAGCTGTCCTCTCAGGGTCAGTTACAAGTTCTCTCAGAGCTGACCTCTCAGGGTCAGTTACAAGTTCTCTCAGAGCTGTCCTTCCAGGGTCAGTTACAAGTTGTCTCAGAGCTATCCTCTCAGGGTCAGTTACAAGTTCTCTCAGAGCTATCCTCTCAGGGTCAGTTACAAGTTCTCTCAGAGCTGACCTCTCAGGGTCAGTTACAAGTTCTCTCAGAGCTATCCTCTCAGGGTCAGTTACAAGTTCTCTCAGAGCTGACCTCTCAGGGTCAGTTACAAGTTCTCTCAGAGCTGACCTCTCAGGGTCAGTTACAAGTTCTCTCAGAGCTGTCCTCTCAGGGTCAGTTACAAGTTCTCTCAGAGCTGTCCTCCCAGGGTCAGTTACAAGTTCTCTCAGAGCTGTCCTCCCAGGGTCAGTTACAAGTTCTCTCAGAGCTGTCCTCCCAGGGTCAGTTACAAGTTCTCTCAGAGCTGTCCTCTCAGGGTCAGTTACAAGTTCTCTCAGAGCTGTCCTCCCAGGGTCAGTTACAAGTTCTCTCAGAGCTGTCCTCCCAGGGTCAGTTACAAGTTCTCTCAGAGCTGTTCTCTCAGGGTCAGTTACAAGTTCTCTCAGAGCTGTTCTCTCAGGGTCAGTTACAAGTTCTCTCAGAGCTGTCCTCTCAGGGTCAGTTACAAGTTCTCTCAGAGCTGACCTCTCAGGGTCAGTTACAAGTTCTCTCAGAGCTGTCCTTCCAGGGTCAGTTACAAGTTCTCTCAGAGCTGACCTCTCAGGGTCAGTTACAAGTTCTCTCAGAGCTATCCTCTCAGGGTCAGTTACAAGTTCTCTCAGAGCTATCCTCTCAGGGTCAGTTACAAGTTCTCACAGAGCTGTCCTCTCAGGGTCAGTTACAAGTTCTCTCAGAGCTGTCCTCAGGGTCAGTTACAAGTTCTCTCAGAGCTATCCTCTCAGGGTCAGTTACAAGTTCTCTCAGAGCTGTCCTTCCAGGGTCAGTTACAAGTTCTCTCAGAGCTGTCCTTCCAGGGTCAGTTACAAGTTCTCTCAGAGCTGTCCTCTCAGGGTCAGTTACAAGTTCTCTCAGAGCTGACCTCTCAGGGTCAGTTACAAGTTCTCTCAGAGCTGTCCTCTCAGGGTCAGTTACAAGTTCTCTCAGAGCTGACCTCTCAGGGTCAGTTACAAGTTCTCTCAGAGCTGTCCTTCCAGGGTCAGTTACAAGTTGTCTCAGAGCTATCCTCTCAGGGTCAGTTACAAGTTCTCTCAGAGCTGACCTCTCAGGGTCAGTTACAAGTTCTCTCAGAGCTGTCCTCTCAGGGTCAGTTACAAGTTCTCTCAGAGCTGACCTCTCAGGGTCAGTTACAAGTTCTCTCAGAGCTATCCTCTCAGGGTCAGTTACAAGTTCTCTCAGAGCTGACCTCTCAGGGTCAGTTACAAGTTCTCTCAGAGCTGACCTCTCAGGGTCAGTTACAAGTTCTCTCAGAGCTGTCCTCTCAGGGTCAGTTACAAGTTCTCTCAGAGCTGTCCTCCCAGGGTCAGTTACAAGTTCTCTCAGAGCTGTCCTCCCAGGGTCAGTTACAAGTTCTCTCAGAGCTGTCCTCTCAGGGTCAGTTACAAGTTCTCTCAGAGCTATCCTCTCAGGGTCAGTTACAAGTTCTCTCAGAGCTATCCTCTCAGGGTCAGTTACAAGTTCTCTCAGAGCTGACCTCTCAGGGTCAGTTACAAGTTCTCTCAGAGCTATCCTCTCAGGGTCAGTTACAAGTTCTCTCAGAGCTGACCTCTCAGGGTCAGTTACAAGTTCTCTCAGAGCTGACCTCTCAGGGTCAGTTACAAGTTCTCTCAGAGCTGTCCTCTCAGGGTCAGTTACAAGTTCTCTCAGAGCTGTCCTCCCAGGGTCAGTTACAAGTTCTCTCAGAGCTGTCCTCCCAGGGTCAGTTACAAGTTCTCTCAGAGCTGTCCTCCCAGGGTCAGTTACAAGTTCTCTCAGAGCTGTCCTCTCAGGGTCAGTTACAAGTTCTCTCAGAGCTGTCCTCCCAGGGTCAGTTACAAGTTCTCTCAGAGCTGTCCTCCCAGGGTCAGTTACAAGTTCTCCTCAGAGCTGTTCTCTCAGGGTCAGTTACAAGTTCTTTCAGAGCTGTCCTCTCAGGGTCAGTTAGAAGTTCTTTCAGAGCTGTCCTCTCAGGAGCAGTCCTCCAAAGAGCTCTCTCAGCCCCACCTGTTCCACAGGGTGTCTGTTGTGGGGAAGGGAAGGGAAGGGAAAGGAGATTGTCAGCCGCACCCTGAGACTCCTTCAGGTAGTGAAGGGCAGGGTATAAATCCAATCTCTTCTTCTCTTCCTTCAGATACCTCAAATTTAATTCTGGGTACAAGCTTTTCTGTGCATGCACACTACTTCAGGTATCTGCAGAAGGGTGCATGCACACGAATACTCATACTCAGAATCAAACATCTGCACGTTTTCCTGCAAAACCTCTGGCCGTGCCATCCATATAGTTTCACAGGCATTTTGCAGAGTCCAGAGCTAGACCGACCTCGCTAGATCTCAGAAGCTAAGTAGGGTTAGATAAAAGGAACAGATAAAAGGAAGTCCTTCTTCACCCAAAGAGGGATTAACATATGGAATTCACTGCCACAGGAGGTGGTGGCAGCTGCAAGCATGGACAGTTTCAAGAGGGAATTGGATAAACATCTGGAGCAGAAGTCCATCAGTGGCTATTAGCCACAGGGTATAGATGGGAACTCTCAGTCTGGGGCAGGTGATGCACTCTATCCTTAGTGCTGGGGGGCAGCAGTGGGAGGGCTTCTAGTGTCCTGGCCCCACTGCTGGACCTCCTGATGGCAGCTGGTATATTTTGGCCGCTGTGTGACAGAGTGTTGGACTAGATGGGACATTGGCCTGATCCAACATTGGCTTCTCTTATGTCCTTATGTAACTGTGTCTGTGTGTTAAGTGTCGTCAAGTCGTTTCCAAGTTGTACAGTGACCCAATGGATTAATGACCTCCGAAGCATCCTATCGGTAATAGCCTGTATACATCTGGGAAGAATCTGGGACGGCAGAAAAACAGACCGAGGGCCGTGGCTTCCTTGATGGAGTTGATCCATCTCATGTTGGGTCTTCCTCTTTTCCAGTTGGGTGTCGTGGTCAGGAGCACAGACTCCAATCTGGGAGAACCGGTTTTGGTTCCCCACTCTTCCGCATGCAGCTGCTGGTGTGACCTTGGGTCAGTCACAAGTTCTCTCAGAGCTGTTCTCTCGAGGGCAGTTCTCTGGAGAGCTTCTCTCAGCCCCACCTGCCTCACAGGGTGTCTGTTGTGGGGAGGGGAAAGGAAAGGAGATTGTAAGCCGCTCTGAGGCCCCTTTGGGTACTGAAGGGCCGGGTACAAATCCATTTTTCCCAGCACGATTGACTTTTCCCACGACTCTTGTCTTCTCATGATGTGACCAAAGTACAAATACTACACTGGGGATTATTAGGAAGGGTATTGAAAACAGATCAGCCAATATCATCATGCCCCTGTATAAATCATTGGTGTGACCTCATTTGGAATACTGTGTACAGTTCTGGTCATCACATCTTAAAGAGGATATTATAGCATTGGGAAAAGTGCAGAGAAGGGCAACTAGAATGATCAAAGGGTTGGAACACCTTCCCTATGAAGAAAGGTTAAAGCGCTTGGGGCTCTTTAGCCTGGAGGAACGACGGCTGAGGGGTGACATGATCGAGGTTTATAAGATTATGAATGGGATTGAGCAGGCTGAGAAAGAAGTACTTTTCTCCCTTTCTCACAATATGTGGGCACTCCATGAAATTGCTGAGCAGTCGGGTTAGAATGGATAAAAGGAAGTCCTTCTTCACCCAAAGAGTGATTAACGCATGGAATTCACTGCCCCAGGAGGTGGTGGCGGCTACAAGCATGGATGGCTTCAAGAGGGGATTGGATAAGCATATGGAGCAGAGGCCCCTCAGTGGCCATTAGCCACAAGGTATAGATGGGAACTCTCGGTTTGGGGCAAGTGAGGCTCTGTATTCTTGGTGCTTGGGGGTGGGGTCAACAGTGGGAGGGCTTCTCATGTCCTGGCCCCACTGGTGGACCTCCTGATGGCACCTGGTATTTCTGGCCACTGTGTGACTCCGAGTGTTGGACTGGATGGGCCATTGACCTGATCCAACAATTGGCTTCTCTTATGTTCGTATGATAACCTCAAGTTTAGTCATTTGAGCTCTTGAGTTCAGGCTTGATTTGATCTAGAACCCGCTGATTTGTCTTTTTGGCAATCCATGACCGTCTTCCAGCATCACATTTCCAAAGAATCAATTTCCTTCCTGTCAGCTCTGTTCATCGTCTGACTTCCACTCCGGTACATAGTAAAAAATGCCAACTGCCAAGAAAAGATACCTAGAAATGTGACGGCATCTATCAGATTCGTTATAGCTTAATGACAAAAATGACTGTTTGGTCTCTTAGCAAAACAGCAGGGGCCTCATCTCTGATAATGCTCTTTTTTATCTAGTCGCCAATCACCGTCGGCGGGTGAATGGGGAGGCGGGAGGTACCGATTGGCTTCGACGTGCCCTATGAAAATGTGTTTCTGGACTGCAGCTGGAAATCGGCATTCCGAGCGTGAGGCGAGGCCCGCTGGCCGAATCTCCGTAGAACGAATTTGGAACTGGGCGCGGGGGGGGGGGGGCAGGGTCCTTCCACCCACCATCTCCTGTCGCGATGGCCAGTGGCCTGAAATTAACAGGCACTGGGGGGGAAGGTGGGTGGTAAGAGAAGCCAATGTTGAATCAGGCCAATGGCCCATCTAGTCCAACACTCTGTCACACAGCAGCCAAAATATACCAGGTGCCCTCAGGAAGTCCAGCAGTGGGGCCAGGACACCAGAAGCCCTCCCACTGCTGCCCCCTCCAGCACCAAGAATAGAGTGCATCACCTGCCCCAGACTGAGAGTTCCCATCTATACCCTGTGGCTAATAGCCACTGATGGACTTCTGCTCCATACGTTTATCTAATTCCCTCTTGAAACTGTCCATGCTTGTAGCTGCCACCACCTCCTGTGGCAGTGAATTCCATGTGTGAATCACTCTTTGGGTGAAGAAGGACTTCCTTTTATCTGTTCTAACCCGACTGCTCAGCAATTTCATGGAGTGCCCACCTGAGTTCTTGTCTTGTGAGAAAGGGAGAAAAGGACTTCTTTCTCAACCTGCTCAATCCCATTCATAATCTTATAAACCTCAATCATGTCACCCCTCAGCCGTGGTGGGGAGCATCGTTGGCGGTTTCCAGCCGGGCATCCTCTTCAGAGCCCCGCACACATTTGCCTCCAGTTCTCTGCACGTGCCAGAAGATTTGGGTGGGGCTGGAATGGGCGGTGGGGTCTCCTTAGTTTCCTGCAGGGCATCTTCATAGTTGGTGAGAAGAGAAGGTGTGGTTGGTGTTGGAGATCCGTCACCATTGGTGACGTGGCAAAGGGATTTGCAGGGGCCGTGAAATGGCATTGTATTATATATGAGTATGCCGTGATGTACATGTCTAGTGTACGGCTGGCCTAGATGAGTTTGACAGAGTATTGTATACAAAAGGAAGATGATTGTGGACCAGTTTGGTGCAGTGGTTAAGTGCGCGGACTCGAATCTGCGAGAACCCAGTTTGATTCCCCACAATTCCACTTGCAGCTGCTGGATGACCTTGGGTCAGTCACAGGTTCTGGCACAGCTGTTCTTGAAAAAGAGCAGTTTCTGTCAGAGTTCTCTCAGCCCCACCTGCCTCACAGGGGTGTCTGCTGTGGGGAGGGGAAGGGAAAGGAGTTTTTAAGCTGCTCTGAGACTCCGAGTGAAGGGCGGGGTATAAATCCAATCTCCTCCTCCTCCTCCTCTTTCTTTCCAGCTATGTGGAGCTCTTCTTCAGTCAGTTCGTTTGGTTTATCTGTGTCACAGGTTTTCAGATTATTCTGGGAAGCCCCAGGATTCCTCAGGACTTCATTAGGGTTCTTTGCAAGATCAGTAATGCCCAGCAAGCTTCCCTTGGCCGACACTTTCTCTGCAATACACAGACGAGCCTCCGCATTCACAGACAGTCTATCTGTAAATACCAGTTTCTTGGTAAGGGGCAACAACAGGTGCAGTCTTTGATCACATCGCCTACTACATGGTTTTATATTTTTAAACTGGAGATGCTGGGGATTGAACCTGGGACCTTCTGCGTACCAGAGAGATGCTCTTCCACTGAGCTGCAGCTCTTCCTTTGAAATTACGACAGCCCTGTTTAAATGAGTTCTTGGCAGTGCCTGAAGATGTTGCTGTTTGGGGTGGGTGGATTTTGGCCAGTTGGTGACTAGGCTGTAATGTTTTGGCTCTGGTTATTTCGAGGCTTTTGGTCTGGGTTTTGGCCTGTTCACCACCCTGGGCCCCTGTGAAAATACAGAATGTGAATGAGTTAATAAGTGCCTGGAAACCTGCCCCAGAATCCTCTGCAACCTGATGGGTTTTCAGCGGAGGGGCTGATGGGAAGTGTGGAAGGCCTCGACCCAGACGAGTGGGACGAGGCCCGATCCGCCGGCACGCTCCAGCTGGCGACACGGAGTTGGCCAAATCGGGATGCTCGCTCCCAGTGAATTCATTAATGCAGATTTGCTTTCAAGTGGATTAAAAAGCAGAGCGGATTATATTTCCCCACGAGGTCGAGCCTCATTCTGTCTCTCTGTCACTCGCTGTTTTCCCCATTCTGTGCTCCCCCCCCGACACACAGGCAGGCACAGAGTTCTGGGGGAGGCCGCCTGTCTGTCTCTTCTGCGTATGCGTGGGCTTAGCTCTCCGGTGCTGGAGTCGTCTTGTCAAAAAACGAGAGAAGCACGGATGGAGCGATGGATGCTTTTTGCTTGCCGAAGGGGCTGTTCTTCAGGACGGCTCTGCCGGTGATCGATACGTGCATCTGTCAGTGATTTCATTTAGCCAGTGATTGGGCCAGGAGAGCTGTGGAGTAGCGGCTCGGGCAGCTGGCGTTGTGTCGGGAGGTCGGTCGCCCAATGTCAGGCGGGTCCTCTGTGAATGAATCTGGTCTCGTTCAGGTTTTTCCTTCTGGATGGCGCTGTGTGTCTCTGGGAAGGTGTGAAAGGAACTGTAGAATCCTAAAGCGTAAACCAGGCGGCACGTTTAAATGCTCATCGGAATCCCCCACAGAGAGGCAGCGACTGAAAAGTCTACGGGTGGCGGTGGGAATGGAGTGGTCTCTATTTTATTGACACGCCGGTTTTCTCCCCAGTAAGAACCCAAAGCGACTGATGACATTCTCCCCTTCTTCTCACAACAACCCTGTGAGGTGGGTTGGGCTGAGAGTGTGTGACTGACCCAAGGGTCACCCATAGGGGTAGGCATGAACCAAGAAAATCTGGTTAGTCGTTTGTGGTGTGCGCGGTTCGCAAACCACAAACCGTTGCAAACTTTTCGGGGCCAAATGAACCGGTTTGGTTCTTGAGGTTCACGAGATGGTAGGTCAGTCCTCCCTGGTGTGTTAGAGACACCAAACTCACAGTGGATCTCAAGATGACTCTCTTCTACCTGCTCTCCAAGTTTGGTGAGGATTGGATTTACGGGGTCTGAGTTACGGCTCCCCAAAGGAGCCCCCAGGAAAGTGCTTTCTGGAGAAATGACAGGGCTAGATTCAGGAGGTTCAGGAGTGTACAGAATTAATCCTACGTAAGCTAGAGACATCAAAGTCACAGGGGACATTTTGCCAGATGCGCCTCTATGTGCCCTCCAAATTCTGCCTCTCCTGTTGCTTTGTAGTTTGGCAAACATTGAGATCGAGCAGAGACAGTCTGTCTGGAAAAGTCTCAATTCAGGAACCACCGTGAACAGCTTGACAGTTCGTGGACAGTTCAGTGCCGGTTGACTGGCCATAAACTTCACTTTGCGAACCACGAAACCGCCCAAAATTCATCAAGAACTTTCATTCGTGAGCTGGTTCGTGCCCATCCCTAGTCACCCAGTGAGATTTTGTGGCAGAGTGGGGATTTGAACCTGGGTCTCCCAGATTCTAGTCCAACACTGACGACTATACCACGGGGGCTCTCTTCTCTCTTTTCACTTCTCAGTTAAAAATTACAGCCTACTTTTTCTTTTCTTTTCTTTTAAATGGGACTTGTGTTATGCAAGAAGTTTGCCTCTGAAAAAACCCTATTTTTGGGCTCCAGACCACGAGCTTGCTCTTGGTGCTACGGACACGGCAAATAGTGATGGTGCGAAGTTTCTAGTCCACATAATTTTTTTAACAACAGAGGAACGTCTCTGTGGCCTTCCACCTTTCTCCATTGCCTCTTCCAGCAAATACAGATCACCATGTATGTTCAGTAATGTCATTCGGTGATGCCTGGTGAAGCTACAGAGTGAAGTGCGAATATCCGGACTTCCCAGGAGCCAGAGGCAAGTAGGCCCTGCAGGCAGAGCCAGTTTGGTGTAGTAGTTAAGTGCGCAGACTCTAATCTGGGAGAACCGGGTTTGATTCCCCACTTCTCCACTTGCACCTTCGGGAGGACCTTGGGCAAGCCATAGTTCTGGCACAGCTGTTCTCGAAAAAGAGCAGTTTCTGTCAGAGCTCTCTCAGCCCCACCTACCTCGCAGGGTGTCTGTTGTGGGGAGGGGAAGGGAAAGGAGTTTGTCAGCTGCTCTGAGACTCCTTTGGGTAGTGAAGGGTGGGGTATAAATCCAGTCTCCTCCTCCTCCTCCTCCTCATTTGGGTGCCTGATGGGCAGAAGTTGTTCATGGGGCACAACCTGTAGGGAAGTTCTCTTGTGCAAATTATTGGATCTGCGCAAGAGTACAGTTGTTCATTTCAGTGGGGCTTCTGCAGGAGAATTTCTTCATGGATTACACCCCGTCTTAGAAGAGAAGAAGAGATTGGACTCATATCCCACCCTTCACTACCCAAACGAGTCTCAGAGCGACTTACAATCCCCTTTCCCTTCCCATCCCCACAACAGAGACCCTGTGAGGTAGGTGGGGCTGAGAGAGCTGTCTTGAGGACTGCCCTTGAGAGAACAGCTCTGAGAGAACTTGTGACTGACCCCAGGTCACACCAGCAGCTGCATGGGGAGGAGCGAGGAATCAAACCCGGTTCTCCCAGATTAGAGTCCGCTGCTCTTAACCACGGACACCAAACTGGCTCTTAGTAAATGTGACGGGTTTTCCATTTGGCTGTTCTGTCTGTGGGCCGTCTGCATCTGTATTGTTTAAGGTGGCACGCCCTTCTGACATCGGTCAGATCAAAACCCTCTTTTCCCAAGCCCTGCCTGGGTTGTTCTTTCAGCTCCTCTCTTCATAGGAGCTGTGCAGTGGCATCTATTTTAGGTCCCTTGAAACGGTTGGCAGAGAAACTGGGGCACCCCCTCCCACCTTGATCTTGACAGTCAGTTTGGTGCAGTGTTTAGGAGCACAGACTCTAATCTGGGAGAATCGGGTTTGATTCCCCCACTCCTTCTCCACATGCAGCTGCTGGTGTGACCCTGGGTCAGTTGTAAGTTTTTTCAGAGCTGTTCTCTCAAGGGCAGTTCTTGAAAGAGCTCTCTCAGCCCATTTACCTCACAAGGGTGTCTGTTGTGGGGAGGGGAAGGGGAAGAAGTTTGTAAGTCGCTCTGAGGTGCCTTTGGGTAGCGAAGGGCAGGGTATAAATCCAATCTCTTCTTCTTCCTCCACGTGCAGCTGCTGGTGTGACCTTGGGTCAGTCGCAAGTTCTCTCAGAGTTGTTCTCTCAAGGGCAGTCCTCAAAAGAGCTCTCTCAGGCCTGCCTACCTCACAGGATGTCTGTTGTGGGGAGGGGAAGGGAAAAAGGGATTGTAAGCCACTCTGAGACTCCGTTGGGTAGGGAAGGGCGGGGTATAAATCCAATCTCTGATCGGGGAGAACCGGGTTTGATCCTCCACAGGCAGCTGCCGGTGTGACTTTGGGCCAGTCACAAGTTCTCCCAGAGCTGTTCTCTCATGAGCAGTCCTCGAAAGAGCTCTCTCAGCCCCGCCTACTTCCCAGGGTGTCTGTTGTGGGGAGGGGAAGGGAAAGGAGATTGGGAGCCACTCTGAGACTCCGTTGGGTAGGGAAGGGCGGGGTATAAATCCAATCTCCTCCTCTTCCTCCTCCTTCTAAGTTACCCATCCGGTTATCATGGAAAGCAGAGTTGAGGTGACGCTGTTTTGTCCAGCACTTGTCAATTTCTTCCTGTTGGTTTTTTCCCATCTGCCTTTTCTCCCTTTTTTAAAAAGAGAGAGAGGGAGGGAGGGAGAAGATGCTGTCCCTGATAAGCTGTTTCCCAGACTCGGTTCTTTGCAATCAGTTCCCTGCAACCTCGTTTTTAAAAAAACCCTCAGCAACTCAGATTGGAGAGAGATTCATTTACCGCCGACACTGCCAGAGGCGAGCTGCGACCTACCTGGAAAATACAACAGACGTGGAATTTAAAAGGCAAACAGTTAAAATCCACAGTGACCAAGGGCGGCCGAAAAATAGTAGGGGTAGCGCCGTAATTTAAAGTTAATCAAGCCGAGGAAATAAAATCGCCAATTATCCGGCGGCAGATGGTCGACCGCGTAAAAGAATCCGGGAGAGCTGTAAAAATCCTCCAGATGAAATATGGCAGCAATATTAAACACTGTATGTGTGACGGCTTCATCAAGTAACTATGTGGGTAGTCAAAGGGCGGGGGGGGGAGTGGAAATCCACAGCGCAGCCCAATGAAAACATAAAGAGCAACCGGAAAAGTAGGTCGGGATTATTACAAAAATGTCTTCACCTGGCTAAAAGAAGAAGAAGAAGAAGAGTTTGGATTTATACCCCGCCCTTCGCTGCCCAAAGGCGTCTCAGAGCGGCTGACAAACTCCTTTCCCTTCCCCTCCCCACAACAGACACCCTGTGAGGTAGAAGAAGAAGAGGAGATTGGATTTATACCCCTCCCTTCGCTGCCCAAAGGCGTCTCAGAGCGGCTCACAAACTCCTTTCCCTTCCCCTCCCCACAACAGACACCCTGTGAGGTAGAAGAAGAAGAAGAGATTGGATTTATACCCCTCCCTTCACTGCCCAAAGGCGTCTCAGAGCGGCTCACAAACTCCTTTCCCTTCCCCTCCCCACAACAGACACCCTGTGAGGTAGAAGAAGAAGAAGAGATTGGATTTATACCCCGCCCTTCACTGCCCAAAGGCGTCTCAGAGCGGCTGACAAACTCCTTTCCCTTCCCCTCCCCACAACAGACACCCTGTGAGGTAGAAGAAGAAGAAGAGATTGATTATACCCCGCCCTTCGCTGCCCAAAGGCGTCTCAGAGCGGCTCACAAACTCCTTTCCCTTCCCCTCCCCACAACAGACACCCTGTGAGGTAGAAGAAGAAGAAGAAGAGATTGAATTTATACCCGCCCTTCACTACCCAAAGGAGTCTCAGAGCGGCTGACAAACTCCTTTCCCTTCCCCTCCCCACAACAGACACCCTGTGAGGTAGAAGAAGAAGAAGAGATTGGATTTATACCCCGCCCTTCGCTGCCCAAAGGCGTCTCAGAGCGGCTCACAAACTCCTTTCCCTTCCCCTCCCCACAACAGACACCCTGTGAGGTAGAAGAAGAAGAAGAGTTTGGATTTATACCCCGCCCTTCACTACCCAAAGGAGTCTCAGAGCGGCTGACAAACTCCTTTCCTTCCCCTCCCCACAACAGGCACCCTGTGAGGTAGAAGAAGAAGAAGAAGAGATTGGATTTATACCCCGCCCTTCACTACCCAAAGGAGTCTCAGAGCGGCTGACAAACTCCTTTCCCTTCCCCTCCCCACAACAGACACCCTGTGAGGTAGAAGAAGAAGAAGAGATTGGATTTATTCCCCACCCTTCACTACCCAAAGGAGTCTCAGAGCGGCTGACAAACTCCTTTCCCTTCCCCTCCCCACAACAGACACCCCTGTGAGGTAGAAGAAGAAGAAGAGATTGGATTTATACCCCGCCCTTCACTACTCAAAGGAGTCTCAGAGCGGCTTACAAACTCCTTTCCCTTCCCCTCCCCACAACAGACACCCTGTGAGGTAGAAGAAGAAGAAGAGATTGGATTTATACCCCGCCCTTCACTACTCAAAGGAGTCTCAGAGCGGCTTACAAACTCCTTCCCTTCCCCTCCCCACAACAGACACCCTGTGAGGTAGAAGAAGAAGAAGAGATTGGATTTATTCCCACCCTTCACTACCCAAAGGAGTCTCAGAGCGGCTGACAAACTCCTTTCCTTCCCCTCCCCACAACAGACACCCTGTGAGGTAGAAGAAGAAGAAGAGATTGGATTTATACCCCGCCCTTCACTACTCAAAGGAGTCTCAGAGCGGCTTACAAACTCCTTTCCCTTCCCCTCCCCACAACAGACACCCTGTGAGGTAGAAGAAGAAGAAGAGATTGGATTTATACCCCGCCCTTCACTACTCAAAGGAGTCTCAGAGCGGCTTACAAACTCCTTTCCTTCCCCTCCCCACAACAGACACCCTGTGAGGTAGAAGAAGAAGAAGAGATTGGATTTATACCCCGCCCTTCACTACTCAAAGGAGTCTCAGAGCGGCCTCAAACTCCTTTCCCTTCCCCTCCCCACAACAGACACCCTGTGAGGTAGAAGAAGAAGAAGAGTTTGGATTTATACCCCGCCCTTCACTGCCCAAAGGCATCTCAGAGCTTTCCCTTTCTCCTTTCCCTTCCCCTCCCCACAACAGACACCCTCCTTTCCTTTCCCTTCCCTTCCCTTCCCTTCCCTTCCCTTCCCTTCCCTTCCCTTCCCTTCCCTTCCCTTCCCTTCCCTTCCCTTCCCCAAAACAGACAGTGGGGCTGAGAGAACTTCTGACAGAAACTGTCCTTGAGAGAACAGCTGCGCCAGAGCTTGTGACTGACCCAAGGTCACATCAGCAGGTGCAAGTGGAGGAGTGGGGAATCAAACCCGGTTCTCCCAGATTAGAGTCCACGCACTTAACCACGACACCAAACTGGCTCTCTTAAAAGATTTAAGGCGGAAGCGCTACCGGCGAGCAGAAAGTCTGACCCGGGGCTTTTATTTATTTATTAAATTAGATTTGTTAGGCGGCCCTTCCCTTCAAGTAGGGCTCAGGGCGGCTTACAGCAAAATATTATACACATCTCAGGTTAAAACTCAATTAAAACAGCCCACTAAATACCAATACGTAAAGCAGCACAGACGAGACGGCGAAAACGCAGCGTATATAAGATGGCGGGTAGGGTTCCGGCTTCCCAGCCTCCCTAGGGGGAGGTGTTATTAGGGATGGGAACTTGTGTAAAAGTGCCAAAGGATGCCCCCGTGTTCCCCGTTCTGGATGGAATTGCACTCTCCTCGAAGGAACCGGGTCGTAGTCTGGGGGAGGTCTTGGACCCTGGGCCTACGGCTCAATAAGCAAGTGGCGGTGGCGGTGGCGGTCTCGAAGCGCCTTTTACCAGTTGCAGCCTTTCCTGGGCAGAAAAAAAAGGTCTTGCCACTGTGATGCCTGCCCTGGTTTACATCTAGACTAGATTATTGCAGTGCACTGTACATGTCGGATCAGGCCAGCGGCCCCTCCAGTCCAACACCCTTGTATCACACAGCGGCCAAAACCGGGGGGACATCAGAAGGTCCACCAGCGGGGCCAGAACTCCAGAAGCCCCCCCACTGTCGCCCGCCCCCCCAAGCACCAAGAAGACAGAGCATCACTGCCCCAGATACAGTATTCCCTCTATAAAAAGGTAAAGGTTTCCCTTGCTCTGAAAGCCAGTCGAATCCGACTCTAGGGTTGCGGTGCTCATCTCCGTTTCCAAGCTGAAGAGCCAGCGCTGTCCGAAGACGTTTCTGTGGTCATGTGGCCGGCATGACTAAATACCAAGGTGCATGGAACGCTGTTACCTTCCCACTGAAGTGGTACCTATTTATCTACTTGCAGTTTCTTGCTTTCGAACTTTACACGTTGATGGGGTCTGAACTGGCAGAGACAGACCAAGAGAGAGATCTTGGAGTCGTAGTGGATAACTCAATGAAAATGTCTAGACAGTGTGTAGCTGCAATAAAGAAGGCCAACGCTATGCTGGGGATTATTAGGAAGGGAATTGAAAACAAATCAGCCAGTATCATCATGCCCTGTATAAATCATTGGTACGACCTCATTTGGAATACTGTGTACAGTTCTAGTCACCACATCTCAAAAAGGATATTATAGCATTGGAAAAAGTGCAGAGAAGGGCAACTAGAATGATAAAAGGGTTGGAACACTTTCCCTATGAAGAAAGGTTAAAATGCTTGGGGCTCTTTAGCTTGGAGAAACGACGGCTGAGGGGGGTGACATGATCGAGGCTTATAAGATTATGAATGGGATTGAGCAGGTTGAGAAAGAAGTACTTTTCTCCCTTTCTCACAATACAAGAACTCGTGGGCACTCCATGAAATTGCTGAGCAGTCGGGTTAGAACAGATAAAAGGAAATACTTCTTCACCCAAAGAGTGATTAACATATGGAATTCACTGCCACAGGAGGTGGTGGCAGCTGCAACCATGGACAGCTTCAAGAGGGAATTAGATAAACATATGGAGCAGAAGTCCATCAGTGGCTATTAGCCACAGGGTATAGATGGGAACTCTCAGTCTGGGGCAGGTGATGCACTCTATTCTTGGTGCTGGGGGGCAGCAGTGGGAGGGCTTCTAGTGTCCTGGCCCCACTGCTGGACCTCCTGATGGCACCGGGTATATTTTGGCCGCTGTGTGACAGAGTGTTGGACTAGATGGGCCATTGGCCTGATTCAACATTGGCTTCTCTTATGTTCTTATGTTGTTATGTTAACTGCTAGGTTGCCAGGAGCTGGAACCAGAGACGGGAGCTCACCCCGTCATGCGGCACTCTCGGGTCTCGAACTGCTGAACTACTGACCTTCCACAGCCTGCACTTCAGCGTCTTAACCGCTTGAGCCACCGCAGCTCCCTCTATACCTTGTGGCTAATAGTCATTGATGAACCTCTGCTCCCTACTTGATCCATTCTTAATGAGCCAGTACATTACCTGGGCCGGCATCAATAAGGACTGGAGAGAGGAGGGCCGTGGCTCAGTGGCCAGAGCCTCTGCTCGGCATAAGAACATAAGAACATAAGAGAAGCCAATGTTGGATCAGGCCAATGGCCCATCTAGTCCAACACTCTGTCACACAGCGGCCAAAATATACCAGGGGCCATCAGGAGGTCCAGCAGTGGGGCCAGGACACTAGAAGCCCTCCCACTGCTGCCCCTCCAGCACCAAGAATAGAGTGCATCACCTGCCCCAGACTGAGAGTTCCCATCTATACCCTGTGGCACATTGAAGTGCAGGGTGTATTTTGGGGTGTAAACGGTTTCATTTAGGAATTAGTTAGGAATCACTTCCATCCAGGTCCTGCCTGGGCTCAGACTGAGATGTAAACTGTATTAAATCCCTGTAAGGATAACTGTATTGAAGCAACACTTGGAACGAAACCTCCCCAGGACTCAACAGGGATATTGGTTTCTTATGTCATTACATATGCTAACTCATTCAGTACTCACATATGTATTCTCATACTGAGAAACTATACATCCTCTGTATTATAGTGCATTTCTTTTTCAGAATAGTATATTACAATACTGAGTGTAATACAAGGAACATTGGAATGTTTGGCTGACATACAATTCTCCCACCTCAAAAGAGAAAGTAAAAATGCTGTTTAGTGACCTCCACACTCTGAGGGTGAATGGAGTCTCAGATTTATTTTGACTATTTATTGCTTTACAACTGTTGACCTTATAACCTTAGCTTGTTATTGAATTGTTTTTGCATATCTTAAAACATATTACATGTTAATTTGCTGTTCAGCCTGTCTAGAATGGAGAATGTCCCAGGTTCAGTCCCCGGCATCTCCAGTTAAAAGGATCAGGCAGGAGGTGATGGGAAAGACCTCTGCCTGAGACCGTGAAGAGCTGTAAAGGGGGGCCGTGGCTCAGCGGTAGAGCCTCTGCTTGGCATCGGGAGGTCCAGCATCTATCTCTTGCATCTGCACTTAAAAGGGCCGGGTTGCAGGCAGTGTTCCCTCTAAGCTCAGTTAGTGTGAGCGAGCTCACAGTTTTCTAGCCTCCGGTTTGCACATTTTTGTCTCAGCTCCGGAAAGAGGGCTCTGGAGGAAACTGATTTATGCCATAGCCAAATCGCTCCCTCACGACTTTAATTGCCAGTAGCTTGCCAAGTAGAATTTTTGCTCACAAGACTTCACAGCTTAGAGGGAGTGTCAGTTGCAGGTGATGTGAAGGTTACTTCTGCCTGAGACCCCAGAGTGCAGCTGCCAGTCTGAGTAGAGATGTTATTGGCTTCTCGGCCTCCTTTCCTCTTCTCCAAACTGGGAACAGTCTTGATTGACCCGAACGAAACGGGCTTTGAGGCTCGGAAGGAGAAGATTGTTTAAAACTCTCTTCCCCAAGAAGAGTTATCCCTCAAAACCAATTCGGCTCCGGGTCAGGTTTTGGGGGAATCTTAGCTCACAAAACAAGGCAGCTGAGGCCAGGGGCGTGAAAGAGGCTTGTGCAATTATGGCCGAAGTAGGAGAGAAAAGTATCCCAAGCACTTCTAGCTTTTTCTACCGTTTGCTTAGCTGTTCAGTTAGGGATCGAGCAAAAGCCGGGCCTGTCGCCTACGAAGCCATCCGGGTGCTCTGTTGTAAGCCGTTCTGTTCCGAGTCTCGCTTTCCATTCCCGAGACGGGAAACGTCTCGAGGGAATTCTGCTTGGTTCGCGGTTCGGCTGCCTGCAAGCTGGTACTCGGAACCAGATAATTTGAACGCTTGATGGATGTCGTCGGTGCCACGGGTATTCTTTCCGCCTCGGATGTCATGCTGCAAAGTTATCAGCAAGGGTGGAATTCAAGGGGGCACGGGGTGGGGACGGGTGCGAAAGGCCATCTTTCACCCATCTAAATGTTAGCATCCCTGTTGTTTCGCTTGGTCCCATTTCTCCGTGGGGGTGGAGTGGAGGCGGTGGGGATCTTTCCCCCTTAATGGCGTATTCCTAAAATGGCTGCCTGCCTATTCCCAGCCGTTGCTCTGGGGAACATAACAAACGGAAACATCTTTGACCTTCCGATGATGCTCGTAAGCCACGGAGGTTTTGATCGCTCTGTCTTTCTGCCTTGCCTCCTAGCCGTAACATGACGTCGGCCTACAAGTACAGGTAACTCCTTTTCCCTTCTCCGACCCTTTGGGGCTTTGCATGCCTTGATGAATGCGGTACGTTGCCGGCTCTAAGTAAGCACTCGTTCCCTGGAGATAGGCGCCCTCAGGTTTCACGCTGTACCTCCGGCTGGAGGGTGGGATCCGTTGCGATCTGTTGGGGCTGAGGGCAGTACTGAACTGGGGAGCAGAGCCGGGGTGGTGGGGAACGAAGAAACAGCTGGCTACCGACCAAGGTCCCCACTGCATTGAGACCAATCATTCACTTCTGAGATCTTGCAGAGCAGCAGCTGGGACATCATCTGACTCACAAGCTTTACGTAATCTGGCAGTGACAGGACACTGGTGTGCAGGTCTCCTTGAGGGCCATCTGTATTAGCATCTAGAGCCTTTTAAATGAAGAAGTTACAGGTTAGGGGAACTGAGCGCTTCCCTCCCTGATGGAAAAAGGGGCAAAAAAGTGCAGAAAAGGGCAACTGGAATGATAACAGGGTTGGAACACTTTCCCTGTGAAGAAAGGTTAAAAGCGCTTGGAGGCTCTTTAGCTTGGAGAGACGACGGCTGAGGGGTGACGTGATCGAGGTTTATAAGGTTATACATGGGATAGAGCAGGTTGAGAAAGAAGTACTTTTCTCCCTTTCTCACTAGACAAGAACTCGTGGGCAGTCCATGAAATTGCTGAGCAGTTGGGTTAGAACAGATAAAAGGAAGTCCTTCTTCACCCAAAGAGTGATTAGCACCTGGAATTCACTGCCACAGGAGGTGGTGGCAGCTACAAGCATGGACGGCTTCTTCAAGAGGGAACTAGATAAACATCTGGAGCAGAGGTCCATCAGTGGCTATTAGCCACAGGGTATAGATAGGAACTCTCAGTCTGGGGCAGGTGATGCTCTGTATTCTTGGTGCTTGGAGGAGGGGCAACAGTGGGAGGGCTTCTGGTGTCCTGGCCCCACTGCTGGACCTCCTGATGGCACCTGGTATTTTGGGCCACTGTGTGACACAGAATGTTGGACTAACTGGGCCATTGGCCTGATCCAGCATTGGCTTCTCCTATGTTCTTATGTTCTTATGTTCTGTATCTCCCCACACTTACAATCATAGAGTTAGAAGGGATCTCCAGGGTCATCTAGCCCAACCCCCAACTTCTTTGATATAAGCTAGGGGGCCCCAACGGGGTGCCCGTGGGCACCCGGGTTCCACCAACACCTTTCCTGATGTCTGCCGAGTATTTTTAAAAAGTGTGCGGGTCCAGGCAGAGCTTCTGCCCTGCAGGGCTTCTGAGTGGTCATTGGGGATCTGATTGGCTATGTAGATTTTTTTTTACAAGTCATCTTGGCAGCAGCTACCGCCACAGCACGAGGTTCTTCACTGTGCTAACTGATGGTAAGCTGTGAGTGGCAGCCATTTTATAGGTCTCGGCGCTTCCTTTGGCAGCCATTTTGTTATCAGGAGTGAGCCTGGCTGATAGAGTTGGCCAGCTCCAGGTTGGGAAATAGGTTGAGATCCAGTTTGGTGTAGCGGTTAGGGGCACGGGCGCTAATCTGGGAGAACCTGGTTGGATCCCCCACTCCTCCATATGGCAGCTGCTGGTGTGACCTTGGGTCAGTCACAAGTTCTCTCAGAGCTGTTCTCTCAAGGGCAGTCCTCGAGAGAGCTCTCTCAGCCCCGCCTACCTCCCAGGGTGTCCGTTATGGGGAGGGGAAGGAGATTGTAGGCTGCTCTGAGACTCGGAGTGAAGGGGGGGTATAAATCCAATATCTTCTTTCTCTACCTGGAGAGGGGGTAGAGCCCGGGGAGGGGAGGGTTTGGGGAGGGGGAGGTACTTCAGAGGGTTTACCTTCCATGGAGGTAGACCCCACTGGAGTCTACCTTCCAAAGCGGCCATCTTCTCCACGGGAATTGACCTCTGTTTCCTGGAGATCCGTTGTAATAGCGGAACGTCTCCAGCTACCGCCTGGAGGTTGGCACCCATATGGCCAGTGAGGACCGTGTTTCCAGTAACGGCGGGAGTCTGATTTTGCTCTCCTCTCTCACATAGCTGGGCTCATGTTAAAATAAAGACCCCATGTCGTGTTTCGGTGCCAATAAATTAACACGGCTGCCCGGGTACCTCTCGGTTTGGCCGTTGGGGTACAAAAGGCCGGTTTGTGGTAGAGGACAGCTTGATTTATTTCCACTCCTGTGAGGAGCATGAAAAATTGATTGCCAGTTGCGATCGACTGCCGGAATACTCCTGAATAGGTGTCTTCTTTGGGGCAGATGTAGCGGATGGCTACTTTCTCCTCTCGCGTCTCCAGAGAACGGTCCTGACCGGTGTGCCCTCTGAGCTGGTTCAGTGTGAACTGGCTCACAGTTTTTCAGCCTCTAGCTCACGCATTTTCGTCTTAGCTCAGGACGGGTGGCTCCGGAGCAAACTAATTGACGCAGGAGCCAAATGGCTCGCTCACAACTTCAATGCCGGTAGCTCACAAAAGTAGAATTTTTGCTCGCGGGACTCCGCAGCGTAGAGGGAGCATTGGTCCTAACCCATGCTGACTGACTTACCTAGGAACTGGTCACCGCCACGTTTTAAAACGTTACACTCTAGGAGGGCTTTGCAGGTCCACGGCTGACAGCATACCTGTGTCCAAGGCTGCACAATACAAGAACTCGTGGGCACTCCATGAAATTGCTGAGCGGTCGGGTTAGAACAGATAAAAGGAAGTCCTTCTTCACCCAAAGAGTGATTAACACGTGGAATTCACTGCCACAGGAGGTGGTGGCAGCTACATGCATGGACAGTTTCAAGAGGGAACTAGATAAACACATGGAGCAGAAGTCCATCAGTGGCTATGAGCCACAGGGTATAGATGGGAACTCTCAGTCTGGGGCAGGTGATGCACTCTATTCTTGGTGCTGGAGGGGGCAGCAGTGGGAGGGCTTCTAGTGTCCTGGCCCCACTGCTGGACCTCCTGATGGCACCTGGTATATTTTGGCCGCTGTGTGACAGAGTGTTGGACTAGATGGGCCATTGGCCTGATTCAACATTGGCTTCTCCTATGTTCTTATGTTCCAAGGCTCCCTCTAAGCTGTGGAGTCTTGTGAGCAAAAATTCTACTTTGCGAGCCACCGGCATTAAAGTTGTGAGCGAGCGATTTGGCAGCTGCATAAATTAGTTTGCTCTGGAGCCCTCCTTCCTGAGCTGAGACAAAAATGTGTGAGCAGGAGGCTAAAAAACTGTGAGCTAGCTCACACTGACTCAGCTTAGAGTGAACACTGCCTGTGTCCAGGGGGGCACTGAGGCTTTTGTTATTGTGACGGGGCGGCTGCCCCACACGGGAATTTTCCTTCCTGTCATGGTGCAGTTTCTCCCCTAACCCTATTTACCGGGGGTCCTGGTGAGAAATTAAAAAAGAAAGAAAGGGGATCGGATCTGGGCCTGAGCGTATACCAGCCCTGGCCCGGATTGAAACTGAGGTAAAAGTCGAAAAGAGCAAGAGTCCAGTAGCAAGGACTAACAAAATATGTGGCAGGGGAGGAACTCGTGACTGACCCAAGGTCACATCAGCAGGAGGAGGAGGAGGAGGTGGAGATTGGATTTCTGCCCCGCCCTTCATTCGGAGTCTCAGAGAGCCTCACAATCTCCTTTCCCTTCCCCTTCCCACAACAGACACCCTGTGAGGTAGGTGGGGCTGAGAGAGCTCCCTCGAGAACTGCTCCTGAGAGAACAGCTCTGAGAGAACTTGTAACTGACCCAAGGTCACACCAGCAGCTGCACATGGAGGAAGAAGAAGAGATTGGATTTATACCCTGCCCTTCACTTGGAGTCTCAGAGCAGCTCACAAACTCCTTTCCCTTCCCTTCCCCACAACAGACGCCCTGTGAAGTAGGCGGGGCTGAGGGAGCTCTGACAGGAACTGCTCTTTTCAAGAACAGCTGTGACAGAGCTTGTGACTGACCCAAGGTCACATCAGCAGCTTTTTTGAGTCACTGCTCACTTCCTCAGATGCAGTTAGAAAGGTGAGTCCATCTGTCCTTCTATCACAAGGTTGATGGGATTTCCATTCTGCTTAGCTAAATGTGGTGCCTCTCATGGAGACAGATCGAGATGGGTAGCCGTGTGTTAGTCTGTCTGTGGCTGTAGAAAGAGTCCGGAAGCACCTTCAAGACTAGCAAAAATTTGTGGCAAGGGATGAGCATTCATGAATCATCGCTCACTTCATCAGGTACAGTTAGAATGCGAATCCATCTGTCCTTATATCTTGGGGAGTGGAGTGATTTCAGATGCCGGATGACGATAGCAGGGAAATGACAATAGCAGGTGTGGTTGGATTCGGTGTGATATGCAGAGGGGTCGGCGCTGTGGAGAGATCAGCACATTGGTAGTGAGACAGGAAACCGAGGTCTCGCTTCGGTCCAGGAGGATGCATTGTCTTGAGCTTTGTTATGAGTTGCAATTCAGCAGTCTCTCTCTCTGTTCTCCCTCTGAAACGCCTTTGCAAGAGGTGAAACTGACAAGCATGAGAGAGGGCAGGAAGGCCGGGCGGAGATTTTGTAAAAGAAAAAAAACAACCACCTTTGAACGAGAGAAAAGGTTTGAGTCCAGTGGCCCCTTTAAGAAGAGAAGAAGAAGTTGAGATTGGATTTATACCACGCCCTTCACTCAGAGTCTCCTTTCTCTTCCCCTCCCCACAACAGAGACCCTGTGAGGTAGGTGGGGCTGAGAGAGCTGTGACAGAAACTGCTCTTTTTCAAGAACAGCTGTGCCAGAGCTTGTGACTGACCCAAGGTCACATCAGCAGGTGCAAGTGGAGGAGTGGGGAATCAAACCCGGTTCTCCCAGATTAGAGTCCGCGCACTTAACCACTACACCAAACTGGCTCTCCAACATAGTTTAATTCTGGGTATAAGCTTCGGTGTGCAGGCACACTCCTTCAGATATCTTAGCCTTCCTGTTGACGGATTCTGAGCACAATCCTAATGCACCGCTGTGTCTCTGGGGCACATTTCTCCGCTCGGCAGGCCTGAGTTACACAACCCGAACAAGAAAGGGAGCATTGAAGTGTGTCCTCCCTCTCTCAGACTGCAGAATTTCCTTTTATGAGTGACACTCGGGGCAAACTTCTTCGCTGGCACTACATTTAACTTTTAGCATGGTTGCCAAAGGCCGGATAGAATCGTTTGGGGAGCGAGGGGCTCGTCTGGCCTCTGGACCAAAAGTCAGGCCTCCCGGATTTAGAGCACTCTCATCGGCTGCCATATTGATTTTTGCCTTTATGATCCGGCCCTCGGCAAAAGTCTCACCTAATTAGCGGTCTCAATGCAGTCGCGCCCTTGGGAGGCTGTCTTGATGTGCGTGTGAAGCTCACGACACAAGCTTGCACTCCCGGTTTTGCTTGGTTTCATCCACTATTGTGTTTACGCATCCGGTATGTCCAATTTGTATGTTCAGCGGCTGACTTCCGACAGCATCTGAGAGGCCTGCATACAATCCGACAACACCAAGCTGGATTTTTAATTCTTTTTTTCCCACCAGCACAACACCCTTTCCGTGGCCTCGTTTCGCCGCTCCGTCTTGTTCCGTGCAGGTTCGTTCGCCTCTGTCTCCAAATTGCTGAGCAGATGGAAAACTTCACGTTTTCTTGATGCAATCAAGCTTTTAGAAACTCAGAATCCGGTCGGCCAGAAAAGCTATCCCTTCAGTTGTTTGGGATGTCGACACTGCCACGGAAGGGTGTGCGCTTAGGTGGTATGGTCAAGGTGGCACACTGCCGGTGATGCTCTTGGGTTTTGTACAAGGGGGCCGAAGTAAACCAATAGCCCCACATGGTATATATCAGAGATGTGAGCAGGGCTTTTTTGTAGAAAAGGCCCAGCAGGGAACTTATTAGCATAATAAGCCACACCCAACAGCAGAAGCTCATTAGCATATTAGGCCACACCCCTGACAGCACAGCTCATTTGTATATTAGGCCACACCCCCATGTCACCAGAAGTGTGGTCATCCAGCCATATCCACTTTTTGCTTCTTTTTCTGTTTATCTTGTTTGTTGTCAAAACCCCAGGGCTTTTTTTTTTGGAGCAGGAACGCCTTTGCATGTTAGGCCACACAGCCCTAATGTAGCCAATCCTAACACGTTTCTGCTGTTGGGTGTGGCCTCTAATGCTAAAGAGTTCCTGCTGGGTGTGGCCAACTCGAGAGCCAGCCGGAACGCCGTTCCTGTGCGTTCCGGCCCAGAAATAGCCCTGGATGTGAGACAATTACGGAAACCAATGCATGTGCATCCAGAAAGCATGAGGACGGTATTGCCCATTGTTTTGCTTTGCCTCAAGGGGAAATGATGGAAAACTGACCCCAGTATGGACATCCCCACAATGCAGAATTCTCATGCATCCATCTGTGATCGAGGAGACCAATAGCCCGACGTGGTGTATGTGTATATGAGGAAACACGGGGTGTTAATGGTTTAATAACTAAATAAATGGAACTACATGTCTAATATTGTGTGACCTCTAAGACATTGGTCCCAGTTGTTGCAACCGGGTCACATTGGCTTTGGATGCCGGTAGTCTGCAGGCTGAAGATACGCACAACTGTGCATGGATATGTGCATCTGTTTTATTTTTATTTCTTAATCCTTGCAAAGTTGGCCAGGGACAATGGCTGACTGGGTACAAGAGGTGAAGAGCCAGTTTGGTGTAGTGGTTACGAGTGCAGACTCTGATATGGGAGAACCGGGTTTGATTCCCCACTCTTTCACATGCAGCTGCTGGGTGACCTTGGGTCAGTCACAAGTTCTTCCAGAGCTGTTCGGGAAAGAGCAGTCCTTGAGAGAGCTTTCTCAGCCCCACCTGCCTCCCAGGGTGTCAGTTGTGGGGATGGGAAGGAAGGAGATTGTAGGCCGCTCTGAGACTCCAAGTGAAGGGCAGAGAATAAATCCAACTCCTCCTTCTCCTCTGCCGCCTTCCTCCTCCTCCTCCTCCTCCTCTTCTTCTTCTTCTTCTTCTTCTTCTTCTTCTTCTTCTAATATATATACCCTACTTCTCACTCAACAAGAGGTAATTTCCTCCAAAGCAGCATATAAATCCATTCTCTCTTTTTCCATTTTATCCTCACAACAGTTCCTGTGAGGCAGGTTAGGTTGAGGGTACGTGGCTGACCCATCGTCACACTCTATCTGCCAGTCACCACAGTGACTTTCAACAGTCAGAGATTGAGCACTGTAATGTCTTGGATGTGGTGCTTCCCTTGATGACTGTTCAGAGTGCACCATCCAGGTTGCTGACTGGGGCAAGGTGTCCGTAGTTTGTTCGTGTCAAAATCTTTTTCACGGTTTCCAGTAGGAACCGGCGCTGAGAATTCTTTTGTTGACCCAGAAACCTGTAAACAGCTTGGATCCCCGGAGACAGGGAGTTAGGACTATATGATCCGGCCCAGGGTTTAAGCTGTGCTTCAGAGGTTCAGTAGATGGCAGCTAGAGAGGAAGGGTGTTTGTAATGTGCCCCACTGAGGAGATATCCTCCCCAGATGTATTCAAGCTATTTCAACTTGGCATGCAGTCGCAATGCTGCTTCAGCTGTTCTGTTCTGTTGGAACTTTTGTGCAAGCTAGTGATTTCATATCCCATTTTATAGTTGGATTTCATTGTGTCCTGTCGGGAACCGGAGAGGTAGGGTTTGGCCCAGATTGGGGACGTGTCCCGGAACAGGATGAGCCGCCGCTAAGGCACGGAGCCGGTAACATCTGCTTCCTGCCGTTTAACGTTTTGTCTCGTGAACATTGGCAGTGAGTGTGTAATGCAGGGGCTCCCCGACACTTTTGAGCCTGGGTGCCCCTTTGGAATTTTGAGAGGGGAGGAAAGCGCTGACCCCAAAATGGCTGCCGCGGGGGGTGGTGCCAGACCTAAAATGGTTGCCACAGGAGGCGGGGCCAAACGGAATACCTCCCTCCTCCTGGAAAGAAGGAAGCGGAACCACACACTGACTCAGGAGGGACTAGGTATTTAACACTCCTGATCTTCCACTGTGGAAAATCCATCAGTGGCTATTAGCCACAGGGCATAGATGGGAACTCTCAGTCTGGGGCAGGTGATGCACTCTATTCTTGGTGCTGGAGGGGGCAGCAGTGGGAGGGCTTCTGGTGTCCTGGCCCCACTGCTGGACCTCCTGATGGCACCTGGTATATTTTGGCCGCTGTGTGACAGAGTGTTGGACTAGATGGGCCATTGGCCTGATTCAACATTGGCTTCTCTTATGTTCTTATGTTCTTATGTTGAATGATGGCGGCCAATAGCAAACCCTGCCTTACAATGGCCCTTGTCCACATCCTGAAAAGCTCAGCAGTGGCTAGGGGAAGCTTTCATAAGGTAAAGGTTCCCTTGCTCGAAAGCCAGTCGAATCCGACTCTAGGGTTGCGGTGCTCATCTCCGTTTCCAAGCCGAAGAGCCAGCGCTGTCCGAAGACGTTTCCGTGGTCATGTGGCCGGCATGACTAAACACCAAGGCACATGGAACGCTGTTACCTTCCCACCAAAGTGGTACCTATTTATCTACTTGCAATTTCTTGCTTTCGAACTGCTAGGTTGGCAGGAGCTGGAACTAGAGATGGGAGCTCACTCCGTCTTGCGGCACCCAGGTCTCGAACTGCTGAACTACTGACCTTCCACAGCCTGCAGTTCATCATCTTAACCACTTGAGCCACCGCAGCTCCTGGTCTCTTCATAGGAGTAGACAAAAAACCCTAGCTGGATCAGGCTGAAGGCCCATCCAGGCCAATGTCTTGTTTCCCGCGGGAGTTGTCCACCTGTCCCACAAGCTGTAAACAAGGGGGAAATGCACGTGCCCAAATTTTAACACCAGAAATCAATTATTTAATAAATTATATAGATATGACATAGAGAGAGAGGTTTGAGAACCTCTCCCTCTAATGAAAATGGCATAGTGGTGAAATGCTTCAGGATTTTGAAGGGAGGTTCCAAGAAATGATTGAATCTGCATTGGGAATCACCAACGATCGCTGTACCTGAATATACTTTGTGATGTCGGCATGTATTTTTGAAATGTCGAATCCAGCATGATTCTTGGGAAAAAATTATTGAAACGGGTTTATAACTGGGGGGGGGGTCCCTCGAGTCAGCCGGCAGAGACACTACTACATCCTTACAGTTCAAGGACTTTTTTGAACTTATTACTACAAATTGCTTTTGAAGAAGAGAAGAAGTTGGATTTATACCCCACCCTGCGCTCGGAGTCTCAGAGCGGCTTACAAACTCCTTTCCCCTCTCCTCCCCACAACAGACACCCTGTCCG
>JAPDNY010000444.1:0-39174 GCA_029375565.1 Gekko gecko
TTCTGTTCTTGACCAAGGTGCTGTAGGTGGTAGTTATGCAGCATCAGATGGTCTTAGAACAGATGAATTATTTAGACCCATTTCTATTTGTATTCAGGCCTGGGTTTGGATTGGAAATGGCCTTGGTTATCCTTACTGATGATCTCAGTAGGAGAGTGATGCAGGGAGTGTATCCTCTCTCTCTCTTTTAATTCGAATAAGATGACAGAGAGAGTTCAGAAAGTATCGCCTCCTGCTTCCACTGTGAAGTGTCACCATGATACAGCATAGTCAAAACTTATTAATAGGGCTTCCAAGTCCCAGGCTGGGGTGGGAGCCCTCCAAAGACATGGGGGGACACAGGTAAATTGTAGGTAGCATTTTATGCCCCCCCCAGAGAGAGAGAGAGAGAGAGAGAGAGAGAGAGAGAGAGAGAGAGCTTTTTCTAGTCCAGCTTTAAACCAAACTAAGTTGTCAAATGAATTTTGGTGCGCTTGAATTAATAGGGTATGAAAGATTACCAGTGAGGTAATATGTGAAATTCTTGCATGTTTCCTTCTTGCCTGTTTCAAGTGTGTTGATGTTCTAAGGTTTTTATTCTCCACTCCTGTGATGGTTATTATTTAGGAAAATACTCTGACTGATAACCACACAGGCAACATGAGGGGGGGGATATGCGTAACTTTTATTTACTTTCCTGGACTGTGTTAAGCTTAAAAAGTGCAATGAAGCTTGAAAATATTTACAAATGTAGATTTTTTGTGAACAGGTTTGAAGTTATTTGCATAAATTCAGAGATGCATATGCTCTGTATACACTATGTGCAGCTTCAGAGTTACACAAAAAACTCCCTACAGAGCTATTTTTCTGCTCAGAAAGAGTGAGGTGGAGGCAAGAGCCCTCCCCGTGCCTGTCTTGAGCTAAATTGGCTCCTGTAGGGTTTAGAAGTTACAGTTCCCTGAAGCTGCAGAGGTGATAGTTAGTTGGGGCCAGGAAACCCAGACTCAGCTCTCCTGGCAGAAGGAATTCCTTCAACCTGCCTCATTGGCAGCTGAATCCTATCAGAAGGAGAAATGGTAGTCAAACTGCTTTTTTTGTTTCAGGTCCCATCACCACCAATCTGCTTGAGGCAGGGAAGTCAACAGCTAAACACACAAGAGTAATCACTGGCCAAAAGCCTCCAAAACCAAACAGACCCCACGAGCCCAACAAAACCAATGCCAAAACAATCATGGGAGTGTCTATGGAAAAAGTCAATTAAAATTTCAACATGTGTTAATGTAAAAGAAAATTGTTATAAAATGATGTATAGATGGTATATGACACCAAAAAAAATTGCTAATATGAATGAGAACATGTCTAACAAATGTTGGAAGTGTAAAAAAAAAAAAAGGAAGGCTCATTTTATCATATGTGGTGGACTTGTGATAAAGCGGTAGCTTATTGGACAGAGATCCATAATGAAATTCAGAAGATCCTGAAGTGTACCTTGAAAAAAGAACCAGAAATGTTACTTTTAGGTCTTACAATGGAAGAATTTAATGTGACAAAGAGAACATTGTTATGTTTTTGATTACAACCGCAAGAATGACATTTGCTCAATTTTGGAAGCAAGAAAAGATACCAGAAAAATGGGACTGGATAAAGAAGATGCTTTTTATGGTAGAAATGGATAAATTGACAAAGAAGCTTAACGGTAAAGAAGATGAAGAATTTTTAGCAGATTGGGAAGACTTTAAAGACTATTTAGAGCTGAACTGGGATGTAAAAAACAAGTTACTCTGCTTTGATAACTATTAAGATTAGAAGACTTGAAAGTAATGAATAGTAGTTAAAATGTTACCTAAGAACGAGACAGGGAAAATGAATATGTTAGAAATGAAGAATCGAATATTGGATAAGTTTTTATTGTTAGTGAATATTGATTGAAATGATAGCAGGGGTGGAGCATCGCTGGTAGCCAGGTGGGGGGGAGGGAGGGAATATCAGAAAAGGATGTATTAAAAAAAATTGGAAATGTGGAATGTGTTAATATATCCTATTAATAAAGTTCTTTTAAAAAAAAAAACCAGTGCCAAAACAGAGAATCCAAGCCAAACTGACTAAAGCAAGGGACACTGTTGCCAGCCCAGCAGAATCAGTGTCAGACCATGGAAGCCAAGCATAACCCAGGACCAGTGTAGCAAGCTCAACAGAATCGATGTCAATCCATAGAATACACGCCCAACCACCCTGGCACCCTGGCAAGCCAGTACAACGGCAGGACTAGCCAGACCTGGCAAGACACTAAAAAGCACACACATGCACACACAAACACATGTCACTGCCCTAAGGAAAGCCTCAGAAAGAGGGAGGGAGACTGTTTAGGGCACCCGAGTTCTTTCTGTGCAGTCTACAGCCTTTACTATCACTACAGCTTAGAGCGAGCATTGACTATCACCACCATGTAGGAGGAGCCTCAGGAGCTGCAGCTGCCCTTCATCGTTTCCTACCCATGCAACTAACTGCTTCTTGATGGCAGCATGTGTGTGTCTCATCTAGTACCTTGGTGAGGAGCAAAGCCTGCCCAATGGCCTCTCTCACTCTGCCCAGCGCTGGTTGCCCTCTTCCACCCAGAACTTCCTTGGACTTCTACTAGTGCACTGTCACCTTGAAGTATGCATGCTGTGACTGAGGGCAGGTCCAGGTGTCAGATGTGAACTGCGCGGATCTCATACAACAGTGGGACAACTGTGCCATCACATGGTCCCTGGAAGCCCTAAACAGGGGAAGTACTGTTGGATTCCAGAATGCTCTGCAGGAAGAAAGAAGAAGAAGAAGAGATTGGATTTATACCCTGCCCTTCACTACCCAAGGGAGTCTCAGAGCAGCTTACAAACTCCTTTCCCTTCCCCTCCCAACAACAGACACCCTGTGAGGTAGGTGGGGCTGAGAGGCTCTTGACAGAAACTGCTCTTTTTCAAGAACAGCTGTGCCAGACCCTGTGACTGACCCAAGGAAGCAGATAGAAATCAAATAAATACTCAGCATGGTGCAAGCAAGGATCATGTACTAGTTGTACGAGACCTCTTACAGCAGCCTGTGGAACCTGGCATCCTCAAAAATAGAAAAGGGCTGCTTATCTGCAGCAAACATTTCACCAATGTGGTGAGTGACTCTCTGTCCTCTTCTGCTCACCCCTTGGCACTGTAGGGGATCCCAGGGAAGCCAACATTGCATCTGTGCTTTTATGTAGTTACCATGGCAATAAAGGGAAGAAGCAGGGTAGGGGCTGGGCAGCAGTAAGCAGCTCAGGAATATGGGTGCTGTTCCCACCCATTGCCATGCTGCTTGCTGCTGCTACCAGGGCAGTGGGGTTTGTACCCCTATGTGGATGCAGCCAACGACACCTTTCCAGTTGGAGTATTGCTAAATTTGTGCCAAGGCAAGAAGTTAACATGTTTCCATTCAAATACCAACCACAAATAGACAACTAAATTAATAGCTTTAAAAGTATCATTATCTGAGGGTGAACAATTTACCCTGTATGTTTCTAATCTTACTCATACTAATCTTTGACCCAAAGGTCAAAATATAAGTTACTCAAGGCAGGTGCATTCAAATACTCTGCTTTATGTTTGATGATGTTTTTGCACAGTGGAAGCAGAAGTTTCCAAGTATAAAGGGTTGGATCCATACAGCTTTTTGTTCGTGAAAAATGGAGAAGGGTTTCCCTTTGATCACCAAAGAAGTCTACGCTGTGGATGACAGGATTTCTATGGTCAAAAGCCATGTGGGACAGGGGCTGTAGTAAGGAGGATAATTGGCAATATTGAATGAAAAAAGCATGCTGGATCCAATGGTAAATCTTAGACTAATGCAGCAGAAACCTTTTTCTGCATTGGCTGCATATATAACATTATACTAGGCAATAGAAAACTACTGATAATTGTTGAAGGTGTACAAGGCATAGAATCAACCCCCCCTGCATGACCTTGTTTGTGTCAACCAACAAGTCCCCAAGCCCTATGAGGAAAGACTGAGGGGCTGGGAATCTTCAATCTGGAGAAGTCTGGAGAAGAGCCATTGAAGGGGGGACATGATTGCTCTCTTGAAGTATCTGAAGGGCTGTCACTTAAAGGAGGGCAGGGAGCTGTTCCTGTTGGCAGCTGAAGATATGTAGGTCTCATGATAATAGGTTCAGATTACAGGCAGAAAGGTACTGGCTGGATATTAGGGTTTTTTATTTTTACAATAAGAGTAGTTCAGCCATGGAATCAGCTACCTAGGGTGGTGGTGGGCTCCTCTTCACTGGGAGACTCCAAGCAGTGGCTGGATAAATACTGTCTGGGATGCTTTAGTCTGATCCTGCACTGAGCAAAGGGTTGGACTAGATAGCCTGTATGGTCCCTTCCAGTTTTATGATTCTATGACTCTATGGGTGCGTTTAGACAGCGTGCTGGAGCGGTTTAAACTGCTCCGGCACAATGCGTTTTTTTTTTAAACTGGAGAATCGCGATCAGACTCACCTCCTCCTTCCGAGCTCCCCGCCGTCCTCCTGCAGGTGGGGGGTTTTTTCCCCTCTCCTTTGAGCATGCGCACAGGCAGCCCTCTCCCGAACAGGAAATTTGGTGGGTGCGCAGAAGAGGTCCCTTTAAAGTTTAAATGAAGACTCCTTTTAAAAAATGGCCTCCCCGAGATCCTGGACTCCTCTAAATGCCTAAACTAGGCACCAGAGAACCTTTTCTTTTTTTAACTTAAGTGCGGAGCTCCGCTCAAGCGCACACCAGTAAGGAAAAAAAAAAAATGGAGGACTAAAACCGGAAGCTGGAGGCAGCTTCCCAGAGGGGAGGGGGGTTGAAGCACCCGGAAGTGGCTGGACGGAGCGATCAGACAGGGAAAAGTGCGGCTTGAAACGGAGAATCATGGAAAACACCACTTGGGTAAGTGGTGTCAAAATACTCCGTTTCAAAGGGGGTTTGCTCCAGAAAGCGACGGCTGGGGACGGTAGGCAGATGTTGGGTGTGTGAACGCGCAGGTAAAAGCCGTTTCTGAGCCGTGCCGAAACGGCTCAAACGGCGCGTCTGAACGCACCCGATGTATCTTATTGACTAATTTAACCCTGTTCACAAGTTACGGTGAACACATGTATATTCTGTGTGCAGTGCAAACTTTATTTTTTTCTTAATATCTGTGTTGAATAAATCTCATGTTATATTACATGTAGTCTAAATGTCACATGTTACAATATAATGTTGGCATGAAGGTTTTAAAGAGAGGAAGCTGTGTCCCAAGGTCCCCAAAGAACAATTCAAGAAGGTAGGAAGGTCAAAGCTGAAATTATTATTATTTTATTTAAACCTACTGTCCAGTTTATCTCTGTAGAACTGGATACACAATGAAGAGACAAGCAATTTAAAAAGTTAATCAGTGACAGACGGGAGCAGAGTTTGAAATGCAGAATATACAGAGGTCTAATTTCCCTTTCCTCCTTTTATTTTCTATGCTGTCCACAGAGGGAAGCCCAATAGTAGTCAGTTCATTTCAGTGGGAGAGTTGTTTGGATATTAATGTCTATAAGGTTCTGCAGATTGCTCACTTATTTTGTAGCAGTTTTACTCTAACTTCATGAAATAAAAAAATATGTAAATACATCTTTACCAAAGATTTTGAAGATGCAGCATTACTGATTGGTGAATCCAACTCCACAAGAAGGTCAGTCATTTTCTGACTTTTTATTGACTGATTATTAGCTGGAAAAGAGAGGTTTTCACATTAGACCTGGAAGGAACAAACTTTTCCCATAAAGAAAAAAATCACCCTGACAAAAAGCAGCATGTGTTCCAATTAAGACACCCTGCTAGTTAACTATCTTAAAGAGAAGTTCAAGCTCAGTTTTCAATCGCACTTGTTTCCTGTAATGTTAGCTGCAGTCTCCAAGTATCTGTTCCCTCCTTGCTTGTCACATGACTATCTTAAAACTTTCAAACATCACTTTAAAAGGGTCAATTTCAGCACAAAAGATTGCATTTGGCAGAACCCCAGAAGCAAGGGGTAAGGGCCCTGTAGGTGGTGGATCCCAGATGGAGTATTCATTCACTACTCAGTATCATGAAACAGTTGTTTGTGTGTTGCTTTAACTCAACCAAAGAGACTTTTCATGCTGCGGTAGGTCAGGGGAGATTTTTTAACCCCCTTTGTTTTGTCAAAGAGAGGATATGTTCCACCCTCCCTGTCCCTGCTACGTGTACTCTCCAGAATTCTCATGAGTAAACCTTGGCTTCCAGAAGGATGTTGTGGAAATAATCTACAGCAGGATGGTCCATTCATTTTATTTCTGGCACTGGAATTCCAATCATCATTCTGAACTTAGAGACAATTTTCAGTTGCTTAGCTTCCTTTGTTGATGATTTATACCTGCCAGAGGCAGCCATAGCTTCCCGCATAAAAAGGAGGGAGTGGGGGGTTTCTGAGGATTACATGGGCCAGGATGTTCCAATTCTTTTCATGTTTGGCACGGCAACTCCTATGATCATCCTGGCATGGATGGGCAATTTTGAGACTCATAGCTTCTTTTTCTGATGAATTATGTGTGCCACAGAAAGACAGACAGATGGAGGGATTCTTTTACTATTATAGACACAAAAACCAATACAATTATCATCTGCTTTTCTGTCTTGCAGATGATATTTCAATTGTTGGAAATGTTAATCCAACAAATGTCCATATTGGGGAAGATGTGATATTGTCCTGCCAAGTAAGAAACTGCAGATCCCCAATTCTGACAGTCCACTTATATAAATGGGAAGGTTCCGCAAATAAAACCGTATATATTCACCAAAACACAACACAGCCAAGCATTCGGGGAAGCAACTCAGAAGAGAGAGATAAGAACAGAATTCAAAAAGGAATGTATATTAACGGATACCTTGAAGTGACTCTCATCATGGTGAAAGCAGCAGACGCTGGAAAATACGTGTGTGCCCTGACATGTGGGCATGTCTACAAAGAAGATACCATAGAGATGATACCATGGGGTAATTATGAATTTTTTGATGGTTCTAACTTCCTCTTAGCCACCCTTGTATAACCTACCAAGTCAAACAGACCCCGTCAGCCAGCCAGTCATTAACTATCCTGTTATTTATAGCCTTGATCAAGCTGCAAAACAGCTTTTGTCGGATTAAGCTGGAAAGGTACCAGAACTTTCTCATATGCTGAAATTCTTCTTTAAAAGTGATCTTGGGCATTCAAAGTGAAACTGTTGCACAACAGGAGAAAGATTTGCTATGACAATATTTGGGTTATTAACTAAAAGTAAGAATATTGAACTCGATTTAAGAGAGCTTAACTCAGCTTACAATTGCAATGTAAATATATCTTAACAACATAAAGTTTGGGGTAGCTAAATAAAATATGTTTAAAAATCAAATCTGAATCCTGAAATTCTGTCCAATTCAAATTATTTCCCAGGTACATGTTCACTAAGTGATGCTTGTTTGGACTTGAAATAAATCAATAATGATTAATTAAATGTATGCTTCCTAGGTCTAATTAATGCTTCTGTTGGGGAAGACATCATTCTGCCAGGCCCACTTATTGCAGAACATGAGCTATTCTATTTGAAGATGCAGTGGAAAAGAATTAGTCCTGGGAAGCGTCAGACTATCTATTCTTACCTGTTCCAGAACACCAGCACAGTGGTTTGCTCTGAAGACACTCTTGGTCACAGGTGCACTTCTTCAAATGGACCGAGCACTAGAGTTTGGCTTGGGAAGAAATATAGGCAAAAAGCAGAGGTCTTTAAAGGCAATGAATTCAGGGACAAAACTGGCTATCTGAAACTCAAGAATGTTCTGGAGGAGGATGCTGGGACATACGTATATTCAGTGAGGTCCAATTTGCTTCACAAAGAGGTCACCTTCCAGCTTTCTGTAAAAGGTAAGCAGAATAAATGAGACATGGACAATTATATCTTCCTCTACATTGTTTTTGCCATTGATCATATGGATAGAGTGATGGTTGTACAACAAAATTGAGCACTGCACAGTAAAGTTCAGAAATCTGACCTTCAATGTAGTCTGCATTATATTGCACAGTAGCAGTCTTTTTAGAGTATTTGTTTCATTTTTAACAGTCAGTAATACCTTTATTGGCATAGATTAAAACATATCAGGAGGGAAAAAAAGAAGAATGCACTTAAACATTGCAGAAGGGGTAATTTCTCTTCACATCCCTTTGTGTTAATTCCCAGATTCTCATAGCAGCTAGCAAATATCTTGCTACCGGGCCAGTAAAATGAGGGCTTCGGTCTAATAGAAGATATGAGATAAACCTCCCTTCGGGGTACCTTTTCATCTTACACAAAAGTGGACTGATTAGAGTGGGGTAATTCAGCATAGAGATCACAGTAGAGTAGTATATGGCCAACAGATTTAGAGCTTCCAGTCTTATATATCCAGAGTCTTTGAGAACAGGGAAGATTTTGGAATCTTCCAAAAGGGACTGCTGTAGAGAGGGCATAGAAACTTGTCGTATTTGAAGAAAAGTTAAATGTGAGAAACAGAAGGCTAAAACTCCTTGCTCAGGCACAATATGAAACACTATTGGAAAACATATCCTATTTGCTAAAGAATATAGAGATTCCTTTTCAGTGCCAAAAGCCTCTGTCTCAGTAATCTAAAGGCTTGAGATTCCCACAACATGAGGAGAGAATCAAATGGAAACCAACTTACCGAATTTTCCACTCTATTCGGCAAATCCAGGCATTTGTAAAGGAGTCAGCCAACATGTACTGAATATAGCTGCGGGAGTCCACCCTGAAGTGAAGATGAAGCCAGAATTTCAGGGTAAAGAGCCAAGCTCTGGTCTCTAGGAGGCTCTGCCCTGTCTCCAGACACATAGCCACATATGTACCCTATACAATTTTGGGGGGGCAAACATAGTGCAAAAACTACAACTACATACACAGAATGATCAGAGGCACTAATCCAGATGGGAATTCCATATAACAACTGGGATACCGATTTGACACTGAAGACTCAAAAGGCAGCTCTAACATATTGGGCACCCTTTACATAGAAAAAGCAACCAATTGAGAACATACAACATTTACCTAAATTAATTGTATATTCCTCTGTGCAAGCCAACTGCTATTATATTGAAAGTTTACTCCTAAATATTTAAAGTGCTTAGCTTGTTCCACAGAACTTCTCTTGACACACAAGGCATCTCCAAGACCTCAAAAACACCATTATTTTTGATTTCTCAAAATTTATGGATAAGTCATGCAGTAGGAAACAAATGCTCACAGGAGGGACTTAAGGCATCTCTGAGAGTGAGATAACTCTACTGCGTCATCCTCATAGAGTAGTAGTTGAACAAGATATGGGCTGAGCTTAGGGAAATGACTGTCCACTGTTCTCAAAGTATGAGATAGATATGGGGCCAAATGTGAGAGGTGAAGGGCAGGGGACAGCTGTAAAGAAAGAAATATGAGAGCATGCATACACTAAACATTTTTAATACCATTTTAGAATCATTTAGAACATTAAAAATGCAAACAGTTTAAGAGTTCTGCTCATAATTGTTCAATAATCAAATTGTTAACCGAACAGAGGGGTGATCACTCATCCCTTATTTTATCTTTCAGGGATACAAGACCAGGATCCTGACATCTCCATTTCCCACTCTTCTATGTATCTTTGTAAGTGTCTTAGAGTGAATGAGGTCAGAATTTACTATGCTTTCTGAGGATGTAGGTTCCTAAACACCCTCCTCGGGTTTTGCCCCCTAGGCTCCAAGGCAGACTGCCTGTCTTGGAACCCAGTGATAGCATGACTGAGGGGGTACATAGCTCTTCCTGCATTGCCTCCACACAGACTCCAAAGTGAGCTGAAGAGATGATCTGCAACCCATTTAGGAGCCCACCAATGGCACAAATAAGAGTGGGTGGCTCCTCTTGTTCTTTCCTCCCTGGCTTCAAGGCAGGCATGTGTCTGTGAGGCAGCAACTGGCACAGGTCACAGTAGCTGCCTCCTTCCATTCACTGCCTTTTGCCAAGCTGATGCTCGAAGCAACTGTTTTGGTAACTTGTGCATTGAACTGGCCCTAGTTATCCCTGATTTTGGCATTGCAGTAGGGCAGAAGTGGTAGGGAAGGCAGCATGGTATAACCCAATCTGGTCAGATCTCAGAAGCTAAGCAAGGTCAATACTTGAAAGGTAGAACACCAAAGAAGACTCTGCAGAGGATGATGATGGAAACCACCTCTGCTTCTCACTTGGCTTGAAATCTCTGGGGGCTGGGGTCCCCTTGCTGGGATCACCGTGAGTCCGTTTTTACGTAACAGCACAGTATGCAGGGCAGAAATGCATGTTTTTCTTCTCTGTTTGAAAAGGCAAAGCTCACATTTCTCAAATGTCTTCCTTCTTCAGCCACTGCTTTGAGGAGTCAGGAAGCCCACATTGGGAGATTTACAGTGGAAGAGAGTTGCACGATTGAAGTCAGGATGTAACTGTGTTTAGGTCTGTGTTGTCATGTGCCATCCTAAGCAAGTCTGTGCAGTATTCTTTGGTCTGTACTGTTTGGTCTAAGAATTCTTCTTTATTTATACTTTTGAGGTTTTGAAAATGGCAATTTTCATTTCATTTATACTCAGATCTCCTCTGCTTACTCTTGCTGGGACTGTCTTTTGCTAAAGGTAGTGGTAAGTTAATGTTTATTAATTATGTGGCATTTGATATGTTTTAAATCTGAGCTCCTTGGCGTAGATCCAGTTATCTTTTATCTCTCAGTCTCACCCAATTCACCTCTTTACCAAATGGCTTTGCCAACTAAGTCCCATGATCACTAGCTCATAATCCTTACTTTGTGGTCTTTATCCATTAAATTTCCACTGCTGCTTCCACACCATAGTGATTTTATATGGTACTATGGTTGCTGATGTGATTCTATGTGTAATTGCCCTTGGAACAGAGATTCCAGCCAGCCTAGGGTAATCCATTTTCCATTCATTTTTAGCTGTGGTTTCCCCATCAGACCTACTGTGCATTGGACATCTCCCCCTCTGTGTTCTCATGTGACCTTCAGGATTCTCTGCTCACCTTGATTTATTATTTTTTAGAAAATTTTGAGGAGCATGAATAATACAGGGCTGCATAGAAGGAATGCAATACCTTTTTAAAAACCTTTAAAAATCCTCCATGCATTTACAGACACTTTCTGTGATTCCATCCCCCTCTCTGAACTGTGAGTGGTTCTCTTTTGTTTTTAGAAAAATTATCATGAGTAGTGCTGGATAGGAATAATGCAACACCTTTAATAATCTTTTAAAAACATGAGGTATTCTAAGTCATCTCAGTGACTAATTCTTTTCCCCAGGTGTCTTAATATGTGCAAATAATTAAT
Organism: Gekko gecko; assembly: GCA_029375565.1. NCBI lineage: Eukaryota > Metazoa > Chordata > Lepidosauria > Squamata > Gekkonidae > Gekko > Gekko gecko. The sequence goes on from JAPDNY010000444.1 coordinate 11,367, forward strand.
TTATTATTAGGTGGATGGGACAGAGAAACAAACTTCATTCCAAGTATTTGTCCCTGGGGATGAGCCACAACCTCATAGAAATCAAAGAAACCATATTAAATTTTGTTAGTATAAATATATGCTGACTAACAGTCTCCCTTCCTTTCTACTGTTCTAACATCCCTCTAAATGTCAGAGGACTTCCCAGTTTATATTTCTGTTGGAAAATAGAGAATAGTATTCTAACAACCAGCCCACACAGTAGGCTCTTGCTCAGTGTTTCAATATGCAGATATATAATGCAATCCTAAGCATACAGCTCTTCCGCAATCTCATTTTCCTTGCTTGCAAGTTCCTGCCTTCAGGGAGGCAGAGGGGTTCTGTGACACATGTGTTTTGCTTCTTCTAGTGGTTGATTCAATATTGCTATGGTTTATGTCTGGCATAAAAACTTGCAGTTTAAATCTCCAGGGAGATATGCCATACATAAACCATTGTAATATAGAATTGACCACTACAGGGAGCAAAACGTGTGGAACGGTTAAAAAAACCCAAAGAAACAAGAATTTACAAGCAAGGTAAATAAGAATGCGGAAAAGCCCATAGTTAAAGAGATGCTACATTGTCATTTGGACAGAGGTTTTCTTTTCTCTTCATTTTTCTCCCACTGGCTGACAAAGCAGCAGCACGCAACAAGGGTTGCCAGCAGGAGACCTGGGGACCCTAGAGAACATTTTTATCTATGTTATGATGTGTGGAGATGTGTATGACTTTGTTACTCATGTCTTTCCACACAGAAAATCTCCAGAAACTGCACAGCAAACTCGGTACGTTGGAGGTGACATCTTCTAGGTATCAATTACGCAGTGTCACTAGGTTGGATCCAGCCAGCACTTTTGCTTGATAGCACCCAATTCTCCTCCTTCCTACAGCACTCATCCAAAATGTTTCTCTTCAATGCTGGGCCCATAGATTCCCAGCAGAGCCTTCTTCAAGGAGAACTGGGATCTCCTCTGTCACAGAAACTAATAATTATTAGAGTGTCAGTTTTGACATTCAACAAGATTTGTGTTGACTTGGTGACTTGCATTGTAAAGAACCTTTCTTCTTTTTCAGATAACCTTAATGAGAAGAAATATAAATTTCTGAAAAGGAATGCTTATGGAGCTTTCCTCTACAGTGATACTAGGGAGTTGGGAAGGTAGCAATAGGGTTAAGTCCTGGTTTTAAGAATTTGCACTGTCTTGCTACTGCTGTGTTGTGTGAGAGGATATGAGTTGGTATAGATGTTTTGACAACTCAGTATTTTAACTCTTGATTTTGAAGCATGAATCTTTTATATGAACACTATATACTCTATTACATAAGACTGGTTCCATGAGAAAATGTTTTTTATTTTCTTTGCAAGCCAATAACAAATAGACAAAGATGAGTTTGAGCATGGTTTTGAGTGGTCTTCCTCTTTTCTCTGATGTCCCACCAAATCCGCAGAAGGGCAGAGAATTTTCCAGCCTTGCATTTCTGTTGGCACCTAGTCACAGTATTCTAACATTCAGCCCAAGCAGTAGTTGTACTTCCCAGTATCTCAATATGTGCAGATATATATTGGAATCCCAAACATAGTTACTCTTTTTGGAGTAAATTGTTTTCAGTGACTGATAAAGAGCCTAGCTATACTTACGAATACACTGTTAAATACTCAGGATGGGTGGAAGAGGAGTAAGTTTTAAATCAAATACTTAGTCTGTGGAAGAAGCCAACATTAATACAGAAGATAGAACATTAAGGTTGTTTTATGACATATGGAGAAGTGTATGACTTTTTCTGTCATGCCTTTCCCTTCAGAAAAATTCGAAAAACTTCAAAGAGAAGTCGGTAAGTTTTATCACAGATTAGGGTTCAATCATTTGAGAAGCGAATGTAATAGTTTATTGCCAAAGAAACACGGTATTCTCCTAGATTTGAGTGCAGGAGCACCTTAGAGAGCAACAAGAATTTGGGGGTATAAGCCTTCGAGTGTCAAAGTTCCCTTCACCATATATATCTGATGAAGGAAGCTCCAACACTCAAAAGCTTATACCCAAAATTCTTGTTGGTCTCTATGATGCTATTGGATTCAAATCTTGTTGGTCTGCTGCAGAGCAACACAGCTACCCACTGAAGCAGTATTCTCATTTCTTCCCTGAATGCTTTCTGCCCCAACTGCCTGCAGCTCTCCTTCCTGGCGAGCTGGGATCCTCTTTAAATTCCCATCTTCCATGTTACTATAAGGATGTGTCTCTAAATTAGAACTATCACTAGACCTTTGAAGCAATTTCATATTTGTTTCATGAATATGTTACTGGATTGGATGTCCAGCCATCTCTTTTGCTAACCTGCATCCAATTCTTCTCCTTCCTACAGCACGCATCCCACACGTTTCCCTTCCACGCAGGTCCCATAGATTCCCAGCATAGTCTTCTTCATGGAGAAACTAATAATTATTAGAGTGTCAGTTTTGACATGCAACAAGTTTTGTTTTGACTTGCATCGAAAAGAACCTTTCTCCCCTCTTTTTCAGATAACCTTAATGAGGAGAAACGTAAGTTTCTGGAAAGCAAAGCAAATGGCGCTTTCCTCTAGAGTGAGACTAGGGAGCTGGGGAGGTGGCAATAGGGTAAAGCCCTGGGTTGAAGAGTTTGCACTCTTTTGCTACTACTGTGTTGTGTGAGAGGATATGAGTTGGTATGGACGTTTTGACAACTCAGTATTTTAACTTTTGATGTTGAAGCATGGATTTACTATAGGAGCACTATTCCATGAGAAAGTGTTTTTCCATGAGCAAATGTTTTTATTTTCTTTGCAGGCCAATGGCAGATAGGCAATGGTAAGTTTGATCGTGGTTTTGACAGGTCTTCCTTCTTCTCTGTTGTCCCACTTTATCCTCTTAAGGGAACAGGACTTCCCAGTTTGCATTTTTTTAGCAGGTAGACGCAGTATTCTAACATTTAGTCCCAGCAGTAGTTGTACTTCCCAGCATCTCGATATGGATTCTTCCATCTGTAAAAACTCTATGAACTGTAATTCCATAAGAAGCAAGGCATCAGCATCATGGGAATTGTTGGGTAGGCAAATGTTAAGTGCAATCTATGCCCATGAAAGTTGTTAGGTAGTCTGTCAACTTTTGTAAGATTGATGTGTTGTATCTCAGTTCTTAGAAGCTGACTCAGGGAATAAAGAATGTCACATTTATTTCCCATCGGCCACGATTTATGTGATTGTAATGAGTAGGGGATGTGGTAGGGGATGGTCTACTAATTTTTTCTTGCAGTCAATGGTTTTACCTGTCATTTTTATCTGTGCAGTGGTTTTGTGAAGGTGAGCCCACTGCCTGTGGCCTTTCCCCTTTCCCCCTTTAGTCTGTATATGAATTTGAGATGGTAAGCCCATTGCTTTGGTTTCTTCCTTTCCCCCGAAGTTGGTATGTGAATTTGGAGGGTTTTTTTTCCTTTTCTCTTGTTAGCAGGTCCCAGGTATTTCAGGGAAGGAGGGTGTAGAAGAGGTCCATCTCCTGTGGTATGGGGTAGATTCCAAAATATTTTGTGGGGCAATTTTCTGATAAAATCTGAGGTGTACTGTTGACCTTCACCGTCCTGATTTCCTGTTGATATTTTCCTTGATCGTACAAGTCTCTGTTTTTATTCATTTTACTGTAAAAATTTACTCCACACCCCAGAATATTTCAAATTTTTTTCTTTTCCTTTTTTTTGGGGGGGGAGTGATATGTATGTAGAATGTATTAAATAAATTTAATTTTTAAAAAGTAGGAGGTGAGGGAAAGTTTAAATGGAGAGATCTTTTTAATACCTGGGTTTTTAAAAGACTCTTCTTCAAACAGCATTTTCCAGAAACAACACACAACTGCACAGCACCAGCCTAACAAAGTGGGATCAGTGTACATACCACTAGCAATCATCCATCTTTGAAACGGCTTCCAACTCAGTGCTGGCAACAACAACAAAAAAGAGCTTGTGTTTGTCAAAGGAGGAGAAACAGGCTCAGCTTGTGGGTGTGGGAGCTGCTGCCTGGGGAAGGGAGAAAACAGGTGAAACAACCCCCTCCCAGTCTGAGGCCTAGGGAGGTCCAACCCCCCCCCGCCGGTGCAGCATGACAGCTGAGAGGAAGGGCAGGAGGAGTCCCACACCATAAGACCTGACATAGCCTTTTCATAGAAATGGAAATTTGGTAATTTTCTTCCAGAGAGACCATAGAGATTGGGAAGTGGGAATAAGGGTTACTTCCTGGGTTTAACAATTAACACATTTTTTCCCTGTTATGTTGTGCTCTGTGAGATGATCTGGATTGGTACGGACATTTTGATAACTCAAATTTTAACTTCGTGTTTTGATGCAGGGATTCACCTGCATACCATAAACGTGATACGATTTGTTCTCTGATCCAATCCGATAGTGGATGCACTGCTGAATGCACTTTAGCACAGCCGTACCGCCATCATTACGTTAATGGTTTTAATAACTTATTGTGTATTTTATACTGTTATTTATATTGTTGTCTTATCTATTGTTTTCTTATGTAAGCCACCCAGAGCCTGCCTTGGCGGGGAGGGTGGGGTAAAAATCAAATCAATAAATAAATGTTTTTGTTCTCCTGCAGACCAGTTGCTGAAAATCAAGGGTGAGTTCGATTTGCATTTCTGAGGGGTCTCCCTTGTTCTCTCTGATCCCAGCAACCTCTCTATATGTCAGTGGGCTTTCTTGTTTACATCTCTATATGTCTTCATATGTAGAGACAGACACGTTTATGACCAGGTGGGTGGGACAGAGAAGGAACCTTCAGTTCAACTATTTGATATGGGACTTGAGCCACAAGCTCACAAAGATCAAAGAAAAAGTATTAACCTGTGTGAATGGGGAGATATGTTTAATATTTTAAAATAATATGTTTCCTTTCAGAAGAACTTGAGAAACTCCGCGGAGAACTTGGTAAGTCTGAAGCAATTTCTTGTATGTTCTCTCTAAGTAATGTCATTGGATTGGATTCAACCAGTTTTCTGTTCAATCTCACCCAAATCGCCTCATTACTACAGCCCTCATCCACACAGCCTTTGACCATGCATATCCCATGATAGCCAGCATAGTCTTTTCTTTGGTGAAATGGGAGCCCCTTCAATAAAAATTTAAGTGTGAGAGTCACCAATGGTGCATTCAGATGGGCAGCTAATCCCGCCATTGTCCTGGCTCAAATTTTATCCCGATTTTTAATCTGGTGTTGCATAACCAGACAGGTCCCCCCATGAATCACCTTACCACATGCTGGATTGTCTAAATGGCATCCCCCTGAAGGAGCCGTGCAGTCTGTTTTTTTAATGCTGTTTACCCATGCACATATGTGCTTCACCATGTATTCTTTTTTCTGCGCATGAGCAGAATCGAATGGTTAAAGCACTGTGAGTGGTGTATGGAGCTGAAATCCCTGTGCCCAGTTCTATGATGTCAGGGAACAGCAGCAGTTTCTTTTGGGGGGGAGGTGTGGGGTATGCCTCCCTATCTCTCCCCATGGAGTGACCAAATACAGGACAGTCCCAGAACACTCAACTTATTTAAGTTTCTGTTCTAATGCAGACCTGGCCAGGGCTGGATGTAACGAGTCCCAGCCATCCCCCTTGTCGTTGAGATCTAGCTCACTGGAGGGACTACTTATCCTCCCTCTAGGTGCCATTTCAATTAACAAAGTTCATTAATTTCACGTGCCATCCATAAACATGTAGAGCTCTGCAGCTGTTGCACATTTATGCATTTATGCATAAAAGAATTGCATTTATGCATATTGCTAAGAGAATTTTTTAATGGTGGCCATTTGGGAAGGTCTGAAGCAGACCATCCCAATGGGCTGATTGCGTGCTGGAACAATCAGATGAGGGAAAATCCATCATTGGCCCGTCGGCAAGCATCAGCACCAGACTTTCACTGGTATCTTTTAAGTATGGCTCCCTGGCGGGGCTAAATGGGCTGATCATGGAAGCGGCACCTTTCCCAGATGTTGATGTCTGATCATTCCCTTTAAATCTGCCAGGCATTCATGCTTGGGTTGGATCTAAAGACCTGTCTGAACGCGACCCAAGATGTATATTGACTCATTTGTTTGCAGTGTAAAGAGCTTTTTTGTTTCACTTTTTCAGATAATGTTAATGAAGAAAAACATAAGTTCACAGAAAGAAGAACTTATAGAATTTTAGTCCAGAGAACCTATAGAGACTGAGAGGTGGGAATAGATTCAGTTGGGTAGCCCTGTTGGTCTGAAGCAGCAGAACAAAGTTTGAATCCAGTAGCACCTTTAAGACCAACAAAGTTGTATTCAAGGTATAAGCTTATAACTTGAATAAAACTTTGTTGGTCTTAAAAGTGCCACTGGACTCCAACTTTGTTCAAGTGGGAATGGAGTTATTTCTCGTGTTTAAGAATTAAAATTATTTTGGTGTTGTTGTGTTGTGTGCAAGGATTTCAACAACTCAAAATTTTATCTTCAGGTTTTGATGCAGGGATTTACCTATATATCATAGATGCCCTGAAAATGTGTTTTTCCCCTTGCAGGCCAGCTGCTGATAGACAAGAGTGAGTTTGGTTCACATTTATCTCCTTCCTCTGTATCTTCAGTGCACTTACCTTCCTTTGTGTGTTTGGGATAGGAACCAGCCAGCTTTTCCTCTCACTCTCACCCATTTCTTCTGCTCCCTATAGTTGACATCCAATGTGGCTTTTATCCCTGTAGATTTTATGATCCCCAGCTAGGTCTGTCAAGCCCCTGGTTGGGATGTGGGATTACCTGCCCCAAATTCCCATTGCCTGCCACTGCTCCAAGTGATGGTGGGGGGAAATAAAAATACTGGTAGCGTTGCTGGTGTGACACCATCACTTCCAGAGCAGTGACAGGTTTTGTCTTAGTGTTCCCAACAATTCCTAGAGCTACCTGCTATCACTTCTGGAATTGGCATTGTTATGCTGGTGATGCCACCCCATGCTATGTTACCACCCCCAACCCTCCTGCTGGTTAACAGGCTTGACCTGGCAACCCTATGACCACAGCACAGTCTTTTTGGTTAGTCAAAGGTGTTAGAATCTCTGGCTTGGTATAGCCAGGAATAATTAATAACTTAGCAGAGTGCACAAAGGCTTATCACACAGCATCTCTAATGTGGGCATGTGTGCTGGTAAGAGACAAAAGTAACATGGAACCTCTTTAAATGTTCAAACTAATAAGAGTTCTTTTATTATTTTATTTACATACAAATACAACAGAACCAGGGAGGAGGCTAATAAGAGCTACTGGGGATACAGCAGCCAGAACAAAAGTCTTCACCTACTGGTGGAAGACAACAATAGGGTGAGGGCCCAACAGAGAATGCATGTGTAATGGGCAGTTGTTGGGCTTGCCCAGTTATAGAGTAGCACCTGCAGAAGGCCCTGCTCAGATGAGTGAAGCTGTTGTGTCAGAGCATAGGAGAAGCAGTCCTGTAGATACGAGGGTCCAAGGCCATGAAGGTCTTTATATGTGATAGTCAATACCTTGAAATGAACCTGGTAATCAATGGGCAGCCAATGGGATGACTGCAGAGTATGTGTGTTCCACCTAGCTCCAGAGAATAACCTAGATGTGGTATACTGCACCAACTTCAAAAGGAGACCTATGTAGAGTTAATTACAGTAATCTATTCTTGGCATTATCATGGTGTGGATCCAGGTGGTCTAATCTGTCTACATCTATACTAACCAAACTATGGAATACATCACTTTCATTCAAGTGTGGTCCGGGAAGTTAAAATGGCTCAGGAGCAAGCCAAGCCAAGTGTCCTCTGTGGCACTACATCACGCTGCAATGACAACTCAGATCAGTGGCGCCAGCAATGCACATTAACTCACCCTGAGCTTCCTGCTGCAAACTAGTGGCAGAGTTGGAGGAAATAATGAGTGACTTGACACTGGCTATCCTTGTGGCTGAAGATTATATCTTGGTTGCCTTCCTTTGTACTTGCCCAGAACTGTACACTGTTTTCCAAATGAGACCACACCATGGATCTATACAGGGGCATTACAAAGTTTGCCATTTTGTTTTCCATTCCTTTCTTAATAATCCCTAGCACATAGTTTGCCTTTATCACTGCTGCCCCACAGCAAGTCCATATTTTCATTGAGTTATCCACTACAACTCCAAGATTTATTCCCCTTTCAGTCTCAGCCAGTTCAGTCCCCATCGGCATATATTTAAATTATATGTATCACCTACTCTCATTTTAGAAATAGGGACCTGATGCTGGAGGATAATGATTCATTCAAGGGTACCTAATGAATCCATGCTTTTTTAGATCCAAAACCATGTTTCTATCCATTGCATCCCAGTGGCTTAACCAAGAACTCTCTTTTCAGACAACATCACTCAGCATATTCCAAACTCTTAATTGCTCAGGATAAGAAAAGCCTCACCCATGGACCAAAACCTTTCTCATCTTCAACTAATCCTCAGCATTTTGATTGCATTGTGTCTGTCTTGGGCAATGAAACATTCTCCTCTAGAAGTCATTTCTGGGAGGAAGAGATTAATAACAGTATTGAATGGGACTTGGGAGTAGCCAGAAGATCAATAAAGTGAAAAGGACAAATTACCTTGTTCCTTGTCCCAAAAAGAGGGGTCCTGGGTGCTGGGGAGAAGTGGAAAGGATTATTGGGCAAAGAAACCTGGACAAGAATCATAGTGCCAAGAAAGTCCAACAAAATCAGAGTTCACCTCAGTTTTTGAGAGAAAGAGGTGACTTTTTTCAAAATTACTGACAAGTCTGAAATGTTTGTATTTAACAATTGTTCATTCTCTGAAGACATAGTTCCATTCTTTAAAATTGCACACAGAGAAACAATCATGAGAATTTGCTCCAAAAAAGGAGGGTGAAGCTTAGGTGGAGTGCTTGTTCATTTTAGAGCAACAATTTTTTTCCTTTTTCTTTGGTTTTAGTATACATTGTATTGCTAGTGTATTTTTATAAAATAATGTTTTCTTATCTAAGAAAATTATATGTTTTCAAATAAAGTTTCTTAACATCACTTGTTTTCTCGTGGCCTTCATCATACCTTATAATCCATGAAAGTAAAAAATTCTGTTCCTGAATCTTGGCCATCTGGAAAAAAATTGATACAACTCTCTAAGATTTTCCAAGAAAGAAAATAATGGAGACAGAAATAAGAGAGAAAGGGATAATGAACACAACAAAAATGTTTCAGGAGCCGGTGATATGTATAAGAAGAAACTCCATGGGCAATGGTCATCACATGGTACTTTCCACATCAACATTGCATAACTGGTGTGGAGAGGTGGGAATATTTGTAGATATATTTACATATATACAAATAGAGATATATTTGTAATTGTAGAGAGGGAATATTTGTAATTATAGAGATCTGTAGGAGATGAGATGCTTGCTTATTTTGTTCATTCACTGTACAGTCCTAAACAGTGATACATCCTTCTAAGCCATTGACTTCAGTGGACTGTTTAGGATTGCACTGGAATCCATTCATTTTAAGTTTGGAGTCCTTTGTACCCTTAAAATTAAAGGCAGGTGATGAAAGGTGCATACAAATAAAAATAGGTAACGGTCAGAAAAAATGTGCAGTTCTGTATACAGATGTGATCGTGCCTTTGTAACTATAATATATAGGGTTGGATCCAGTCAACTTTTTGACTCAGTCTCCACCAATGTGCCTCCTCACTATATCTCCTATCTCACATGGCTTTTTGCCAAAGTAGGCACAGTCTTTCAGGTATGCTGATCCCAAGCCATATATGGCATTAAAGGTCAGTAACAGCATCTTGAATTGTGCCCTGAAACAGATTGGTAGCCAGTTCAGGTCCCGGTCCTGATTACAATATTCTGTACCAATTTTAAGTTTCTGAACACTTTTCAAGGGCAGCCCCATTGCCTATTGGTCTTTCAGGTGTGAGACTATGAGGGTCCCTTTCCCATAAGAGTATGTTTTCTAGTTTATTCTCTAGCTTGATGCTGACTGCTTGAGATCCTGACATGCAGTCAATGTTTTTCTCACAGTGGCCATCTTGACTATTGCTAGTGAGAGCCAGATAGCTCCTGGCTATGCTGACTTTCAGGAGACAGCCACTTTGAATTACCAGAACATCAACTGAGAATGGCAATATATGATATTTAGAACCAATGTATTACTGTTTTAGTTAGTATTTGAATATCTAGAATTCTTGTTTTATGCAACCACTTTCTAGAACCGCTGATTTCCAGAGGGGTGTTGAAAGATCTGAGTCAGCTTGAGGTGACGAGAGAAGATGTTCTTAGACTGATAGATAACTTAAAAATTGATAAATCACCAGGCCCGGATGGCATACATCCGAGAGTTCTGAAAGAACTCAAATAAGAACTTGTGGATCTCCTGACAAAAATATGTAATCTTTCATTAAAATCTGCCTCCATTCCTGAGGGCTGGAAGGTAGCTAATGTCACTCCCATCTTTAAAAAGGGTTCCAGAGGAGATCCAGGAAATTACATGCCAGTCAGTCTGATGTTGATACTAGGTAAATTGGGGGAAACTGTTATTAAGGAAAGAATTAGTAGGCATATTGATGAACAAAAACTATTGAGGCAGACTCAGCATGGGTTCTGTATGGGAAGATCTTGTCTCACTAACCTGTTAGTGTTCTTTGAGGGGTGAACAAACATGTGGACAAGGGGGACCCAATAGATATTGTTTACCTTGACTTCCAGAAAGCTTTTGATAAAGTTCCTCATCAAAGGCTCCTAAGCAAGCTCAAAAACAGAAAGTGAGTATAAATGGGCAAGTTTCTCAGTGGAAGGTGGTAAGCAGTGGGGTACCGCAGGGATCAGTACTCAGTCTGATGCTTTTTAACTTGTTCATTAATGATTTGGAGTTGGGAGTAAGCAGTGAAGTGGCTAAATGTGCAGATGTCAGATAACCTGCCATATTTCTCTTGTCTTGTCCCAGACACTGTTCCATTGTTTGTTTTAATTAGCTGGCACACATGCACATAGTTCGCTTTGCTGTAACTTGTGGGAGAAAGTTCTGCTGCCGACTGCTAAATTAGTGTCCTTGAACAAGAGGCACAGGCTGGTCTTCTCAGCCGGGGAAATATGCTGGCCTATTGATAGTGGGAAGGGAGGGGAGCCCATCTCCCATTTATTATGTAACCTCCCGCCGGGAGTATCCCTGCGCGCACGCTAAGTTTTCATTTGCTAGTTGAGCTTATGCATCACACTATATCTGTAGGCCTCCATGCATGGGGGGATATTCCTGACAATAACTCTGCTAACAGAAGCAACATACTTGTATTCCAATAAAGCATATCTTGTATGAAGAGTGCCTGGACTTACTTGCTGTTGAACCTGACAGCAGATAACACAAAGTTGTTCAGGATGGTGAAAACCAGGGAGGATTGTTAGGCACTCCAAAGGGATCTGTCGAGGATGGGTGAGTGGGCATCAACATGGCAAATGGGGTTCAATGTGGCCAAGTGCAAGGTGATGCACATTGGAGACAAAAATCCTAACTATAAATACACGTTGATGGAGTCTGAACTGGCAGAGACTGACCAAGAGAGAGATCTTGGAGTCGTAGTAGATAACTCACTGAAAATGTTGAGACAGTGTGCGACTGCAATAAAAAAGGCCAATGCTATGCTGGGGATTATTAGGGAGGGTATTGAAAACACATCAGCCAATATCATAATGCCCCTATATAAATCAATGGTGCAACTTCATTTGGAATACTGTGTACAGTTCTGGTCACCACACCTTAAAAAGGATATTATAGCTTTGGAAAAAGTGCAGAAGAGGGCAACTAGAATGATAAAAGGGTTGGAGAACTTTCCCTATGAGGAAAGGTTGAGGCGCTTGGGGCTCTTTAGCTTGGAGAAATGACAGCTGAGGGGTGACATGATCGAGGTTTATAAGATTATGCATGGGATAGAGCACGTAGAGTAAGAGGTACTTTTCTCCCTTTCTCACAATACAAGAATTTGTGGGCACACAATGAAATTGCTGAGTGGTCGGGTTAGAACAGATAAAAGGAAGTACTACTTCACCCAAAGAGTGATTAACACTTGGAATTCACTGTCAGAGGAGGTGGTGACGGCTACAAGCATGGACGGCTTCAAGAGGGAATTAGATAAACACAAGTGGAGACCCGCAAGAAACTTGCGGGATGGCCATCCCATTCCTCACACCTTTTCTTCCTCCCCTCTACCCTTACCTATCTCACACTCTTTCTCCCTTCTGGGGGTGGAGCCATAGACTCAACCCTCCAAAGCAGCCATTTTATCCAGGGGAACTGATCTCTGTCACCCGGACAACAGTTGTAATTCTGGGTGATCTCCAGTCCTCACCCAGAGGCTGGCAATGGTAGTTCTCATGGAGGAAACGGCTGGTTTGGAGGGCGGAGTCTATGGCATTATACCGGTCTGAAGTTCCTCCCCTCCTCAAACCCCACCATCCCCAGGATCCACCCCTTAAATGTCCAGGAGTTTCCCAATCCAGAGTTGGCAACCCTATTTCCTTCCCACCCAACAGCCAACCTACCTTTATCTGCCTTTATCTGTCTTCAGCTTTTCGTCTCCACCCCCATCCCCACAGCTTCTACCAAGGAAAATTATAGTCTTTCTCCATAGTGGGGACCAAAGCAGCTTACATTATTCTCACCTCCTTTTTATCTGCACAACAACCCTGTGAGGTTGGTTAGGCTGAAAGTATGTGACTGGTCCAAAATCATCCAGTCAGCTTCCACCGCAATATGGGGATCTGAACCTGGGTCTTGCAGACCCTACTCTGGAGCTCTAACTGCTGCACCACTGCTGGCTTTCATCGGGTGGCTGCTGAACAGCAGCAAGCAGCCAGGCCAAGTTGAGTCATGCAAATTAGGTGGTATCAAGTCACCCAGAGGGTGCTGCCTAGGGATGCCAGCCTCCAGGTGGGATCTGGGGATCCCCTGGAATTACTGCTCAGCTCCAGACTACTGAGATAACTTCCCCTGGAGAAAATGGATGCTTTGAAGGGTGGACTCTAGGGCATTGTACCCCACTGAGGTCCCTGTCCTCCCCAGGCTCCATCCCCAAATCTCCAGGAGTTTCCAGATTTGGAGCTGGCAACCCCACTACCCCCATCCCCTGCCAGTGCCCATGGGGGGACCTGGCAACCCTAGACTGCTGCCAGGCCTAGGGTTGGCAACCTCCAAGTGGGGCCTGGAGAGTGAACTCCAGAGATCTGTGAACAACAGAGATCTGTCTCCCTGGATAAAATGGCTTCTTTGGAGGGTAGATTCTGTGGCATGATACCCAGCTGAGGCCTCTCCCTTCCCCAAATCCTGCCGTCCTTGCACTCCACCCCAAAACCTCTAGGAATTCCCCAGCCTGGCCCCAAGGCTCCCTCCCTCCCTCCCTCCAAGGCCGAAAGAGGCCTGGAAAGAAAGGGCCCTTCTCCCCCACCCTTTACTGACAGAGCCAGTGAGAAGCCTCTCCCCCCCCCCCCCGCCAATGTTCTAATCTCTCACCGTTGATGCCTGGAGTTAGGTCCCTGCAGAGGCCATTTCAAAAGGTTTTGGGGGGGATTCAACCATCCCTGAAGGGATTTTCTCACTTTTTGGATTTTTCTACAAACCCAGGAAGTCTACTGACTATGTAGGAAAAGCTGTTGGGAGAGAGTGAGGCCCCTGTTGGTGGGAATAGGTATCCGCACACAAAAAAAGTCTGGGAAATAGAATAAGGATATGGAGCAGAAGTCCATCAGTGGCTATTAGCTACAAGGTATAGATAGGGATTCTGGGGCAAGTGATGTTCTGTATTCTTTGTGCTTGGGGGGGTCAACAGTGTCCTGGCCCCACTGGTGGACCTCCTGATGGCACCTGATATTTTTGGCCACTGTGTGACAGAGTGTTGGACTGGATGGGCCGTTGGCCTGATCCAACATTGGCTTCTCTTATGTTCTTATGGAAATATTCATGCATCTTAATAAAAATGTTTTTAATTTACTTTTGTTCTTTGAAACTAACCTGTAAATAAATAAATATTTGTATACAACCCCTGCCTAGTGATCTCCATGTTCTACTTGCTCATCACAAAGCTTACCTTATGTCAGTGACCCTAAAGCCTTTACACTTGCTGCCTTAAGAAAATCTGGTAAATGAGGAGAAGGTGTACAGTTTTAAACAAACCTGGTTCCCTAAAATCATAAGAGGCTATGTGGGCCCCCTCAGTTGGTCGAAAGACCTGAAACCTTTTTTAAAAATTGTGAAACTTACTGATATCACAAACCCACAAGTTGCTTTCATTCCAATTTGAGGCATTTTTAAGCATCTTAATTTCATTTGCCACTTGCAATAAAATTGGATTTGAAATATCCACAAAAATTGAGATACTACTTGCAATGACAGCCATTTCTTTTGAAGATTTTAATAATATTAATGGTTTCAGTTAGCACATATCATCTTTAAAATTTGAGGAAGTTTTATTGATGTTTCAAATGTGTGTATACTTTCTACAAAAGGCTCTTGTGATCCATATAAATCTCTTTCAAAACAAACTCTGAGACAACTTCTTCAGTCTTTGTGGCTATTATTCTGTCTTTCCTTTGAATCATCAATCAGGCCACTGACAGAGCTGGAAAGCCTGTTACACTCTCTAAGTAATGACCATATTTAGATACTTATTTTTTAAAATTCCATTCTGCAGTATATTTATTAAGTTTTGACATCCACATCCACATATCCTGCTCTTTCTCTCTTTGATCCAGCACAAATGATAACTTCATATATTTGGATTCTTTGCTCCATAGTGTTAATTCTTTTCCAAGTCTCTCAACAGTAGGAATAAACAACAAGTAGTTGAGCTATATTTTGGTAGACCTGGAAACTGGGAACTGCCACTGGCTCCAGTCTTTCATCTGCCAAACTATTTGCTCACACAACTGTTCTCTTAAAATGCACTTTAGCAAATGACTGCCTGGTGACTCTGTTCAGCCTCCAGAAGCTCCCTATATGACTCCCAGGAGGTCTCCCAATCCCTGGTCCCCTTATTATGAATTCCATGGTATTCATTTCTGCCTGTGAACCAAGACAGTGCAAAATAGGAGTGGCACCTGAAGAATATAGAATGGAGAGAACTTGGGTAAAGCCTCAGTGGCAGTTTGCACTGGAAGGAAGAAGGTTAAAGAGGAACAGTCTAAAAATAAGCCGTCTTGTTGCTATGAAAAAGGGAAAATGCTGGGCCATACAGCATGAAGGATCAGCTCAGCCTGAGAAACGCTTTCTACAAGCTTCTCACCAAACCTCATGTCCAAGTTTTCTTTCCAGAAAGTGAACTTATTGAATAAGGTCTTCAAGAAAGTTGAAGGGATTTGGAAGGGAAGAGAAACACACCTTGACCTTCAAGGGACTTCTTGAAGCAAATGTGGCTGATAATTAAAGATGTAGAGAATGACTCACTCAAAGAAAACATTCTAAAAGTTTGTATTTGCCTCCTAGTATATCTATAGTAGTTCATGTGAGAGACAAGGGGAGAGAGGAGAGAGAGAGAGACACGAAAGCAACCAAATGTGTATGAAGGGAATAAACAGAGTCATACCTGCTTCAAAAGGCTTGATTATTTCCGGCAGTTCTGTGAGTGAAGTGAAGGGGACCAAGAGTGTATCAAGGAAGAAAGGAGCGGCTGCTTCTGTAGGAGAATCAGATCGACATACTAATTCCAGATCTAGGATGTACCCATCGTGGTTTCTCGGTAAGTTTGGGGTAACAGTGATGAGATGTTGTGGAGATTGCCTGTGCCTTGGGAATGATTGGGAAAGCCCAGTCCTCTTTAATTTCCTCTTAGAACTTTTCTGGGATAAAGTCCGTCTTTGTATGCGGATGTCCAACTAAAGAGGAGAACAATACATGATTTAAATGGAGTTTTTCTGAATATTTTCAGAAAATTATTCCCTGTTATTTCAATTGGTGGTAATAATGTGAACAGAATGCCTATGTACAGAATGCCTACGTACCCCTTCAACTACACAAAAGCCATTTGGTGGCCCTAGGAAATCATTACTATTATATAGTAATGAGGAGCCCCATTCTGGTGTGCTTCAGCCCCGTGGCCAGAATTTTTTTAATTCAGGGGGCCTTTAAATAAGTGGGGGACACTCCACACAGACACCCACACACACCCCCAAAGGAACGTCACAAATAAAATAAAAAGTTGGAAGTTGGGAAGCCTGGGCTTGATGGGAAGTTGGGGGGCCTTGGCAGTAAGTCAGGGGGCTGGGCCCTGAGATGCCCCACTGTAACTACAGGCCTGGTGTGCTTGTTCTTTGCATCCCTCCATTTTTTTCTTTACGTGAGACAGAATCTTATGAATGAAAAGATACCACTTCTGATATGCATCTAAGAACTCAGCGTTCAGACATGGGGGGAACTGCACACAGCTGGAGACCTCTAACATAACTGGAAAAAAGATTTGCCTTGCCCATATGTGGCTCTTCAGCATTTTCCTCTTTTATATTAGATGTGTGAGAAAGGAGGATTTTAGCTGTTTCTCTTTGTCATCCCAATAAGCATGGTCTGGGAAAGAGGCTGTAGTAAGAAGGAGAACTGAGCAATAGGGAATGAAAATGCTGGCTGGATCCAACCCAGCATATACCTGGGAGAATGGCTGTATATGGGTATGAAACTATTTTTTTTTCCAGAAGTCAGCTCTGTTGGTCAGCAGTAGAACAGCTAGATCCAAGTCCAGCAGCACCTTAGAGACCAACAAGATCTTGGGGGTAACTGGGTAAGGGAGCTTTGACTCTTCAAAGCATATACCCCAAAAGTCTTGCTGGGTTCTAAGATGCTACTGGAGTCAAATCTAGCTGTAAAAAAAGACTTATCATTTCAGGATGCCATTGCTCAGTATTTTCCTTTCTTACGCTAAACACGTGAGAAAGGAATATCTGTTTCTCTTTCTTATCTCTACTACCCTCCTCATCTGCACATATAAGCATTAACACACACACAAAACACCCTGCTCTGATATGCAGGATAATTGATCAAGTGCATCTTAATAGTATGGCATTTGCATTTTGTGTAGTATGACGTTTGGGATCCCTCTAGAAGGGTTGCTGATACTGGATCCTTTCACTGTTTTGAAAACTGTAATAGAAGCTACAAGTCCCCAATTCAGATTGGAGCTACACTGCGGGGAACTTAAATGTACTCTCCCCATTTTTAGTTCTCAAAGGCAAACTCTGAGCAGCCCATCTTTATTTGTTTGAGGTCTAATAGTACAATGGGTGGCTTGATTTCAACTGACAAAAGTGTACAGTGGGAGAAGAGTTAAATTCCTCTCTTGCCTTCCTCCCACATGTTCTCAATCTGAATTGGGATCCATCTTTTTTCTGTTAGCATTTTAAAATTACCTGGACAGCCCAGTCATGCACCTCCCAATGTTCCATCTCTTTTGACTCTTAGATCCAAACGGCATGTACCAAATTACATGAATTGGCCATGGGAATTAATACTCATACAGTTGCTGCAAGTTCTTGGTGGCAATTCCATTTAGAAACACCAGAGTCCCATTTTAGACTGGAACTGCAAAATGGGGAGAGCAGGGATTCCTGCCCTTCCCTCCCATGTGCCATTTTCTCAAACCAAAAATGGCACTGGTGGGCATTATTTGCCCCATTAGGGGCTGCACGTGCACCATATACTTCAACCTGCAGTTCCCTGATGTGGCAAATAACACTCTCATATGCCAATAACACTCTCATATACCAAAATAGCACAGAGGAAGACAGAAGACCCTCTTCTCCCCATGCAGTGGTTCCCAATCTGAATCAGGCCCTGTGGTTCTTCTAAATGCTACTGCAACCAGAAACTTGCAGCTGCAGTATATCTGCTTTTCCTCCATCACAAACTCTTATAATTTGCAATGTGTAGTTTGGCCCTCAGGCTGAAATCCTAAGCAAACTTAGGGCTGGTTCCAACCAACATTTCTGCTGCTGAAAAGGAAGGAAGGGTTTCCTATGGCCACCAAAAGGCCATTTTGGGGACCTTGAGCCTTGCATGAAGAAAAGCCACATGGAACAGGAAAGAGTGAAAAAACTGGCTGGATCCAACCCTTACTCTTGAAATCAATGGGATTTGCTTCTGAGTAATTCAATTGGGGACTACCAGAGATACTTAGAAACATAATTTGCCATTTTATTCCGTCTCAAAATGATTAAGGAAAAATAAACTAAGCTCAAGGGCTTGTGGATAGCCTTCTGGCATGACAGGGATTGCATTTCCTATCTAAAATATTGCCTGAATCATGCAAGGTGTATGTAATTACAGGTGTGCTGTTTGCTGCTCATATGTGTTTGGGCAAAGGTGTTCATGACACACATTTAAGTGACTGCAGCTTTACAGGTGAGTGGGAGAGCACAAGAAGGCTCTGGGGAATGTCAGTTCCTCCATATTGCTAATCGTCCATGTGATTTTAAAATTTTATATCCAAATGTTCAATGCTAATTCCTCAATCTAAAAGCAGGCCAAAATCTTTTTTGCTTCACTGGGGAGCCGATTTGCTTCACTTTGGGGAGCCGATTTCTAATGTGGTTTGCTTTTCCCCCCTTGGTTGATTACAAAAGCTTAGATTCCCACTAAGTTTTCCCCATGTGATTTTGACACTGAAGCTAGTAGGGTAATTAAAAACTATAATAAATTAACAGAAAGGGGGAAGAGAAAGCCCGTCCCAAAGTTGTTGTTTGGAGATATAAATTCCTCACAGTAGATCTACCTGGCAAGTTTTTAATTCTCTTTTGAACACACTGAATGCTTCTTCTTGCTCAGTGTTAATATCTTTCCTTTCTTGTCCCAGGGGAACTTCCTGCACCTCAGATATTCCTGAATCTATCTGCAGCTCAAGAGGGAGACTCAGTCGCAGTGAAATGTGTAATTTCCTCAGACTTTTCTGTGACCACTTTTTTTTTCTGTAAAGATGGAGAATACATTTCAGCCTACAAAGCAATGCCCAATGATATAGCATATACATGGGCATTCCAAATCTCAGAGCAGAGTGCTGGCCAATATTCTTGTGGGTATAAACTCAAGGACAATAACAACCAGGAGAAGAAGTCTGCTCTCAGTGCTTTTGGGAATCTGACTGTCCTATCAAGTAAGGTTCTGGAAGGGCTTTGCGTGGAAAAACACTGTGACAGCATTTTAGGTTGTTTTTGTTTTGTTTTGTTTCTATCAAGTTGCACCCAAATCATGGTGACCCCATAGGGTTTTCAGGGCAAGAGACATTCAGAGGTGATTTTCCATTGCCTGCCTCTGTGTCACAACACTGGTATTCCTTAGTTGTCTTCCATCCTAATGCTGACCAGGGCTGACCCTGCTTAGCTACTGAGATCTGATGAGATCAGGCTAGTCTGTGTTTTCCAGAGGTTAGGACTATATGCAGATGCTTATTTCTGCAAGGTTAAGGGATTGACTTCACCTTTGCATTATGGTGGCATTTCATGTTGCTGAAATTCTAGATTGTCAGAACAGAGGTGTAAAAATCCATACATCTCAAAACTGGATTATCTGCCTTCTGGCCTAACTGCTTAGTATTTACCTGCTGCAATTAGCATGGCCCACCTCCTAATGACTCCATTACTCAGAATTTCATGTCAATAATATTTGGATTTGTAGTTTCTGTGAAGTCCATTAGACCCGCTTACTGTTCTTTGTGTATTCCAGAAAAAATACAGATATATTTTGACAGTACAGATATATTCTGACAGACTTTGATGCCATAATTTGTTTCGGTCAGTCTCAGGATGCCACTGGAGTACTGTCTGTATTGGGATATTTGGTTAATATAGAAGAGTTTGCCCAGTCATTGAAGCGTGATACTTAGTGCAGTAATCAAATCTCCCAAGAAGTAAATTGCAAAAAGGTAAGTTTTCATTTATTCAAGTAGACCCCATTCACATTCAGGTTGCTGTTGAGAGGAGAGAGAGATAAGCCTATTCTAAAGGGTACTTTCTCTATCACAAATGACCAGCTTGTCCAGGATCATATGTGTGAGAGTATGAGGGCATTGTATCTAAAGAAGAAACCTGCAGACCTTCTCCATAGAAGGCCATGTAAAGTGAGGGGACAAAGGGAGAAAGAGAGGAGGGGGCAGCTCCCAGGTTAAAACAAAGAGGGGCATCCCAATTCAAGGAGATAACACTTATACATACTTAGAGTGATGTAGCTTCTCCCAGTATCCGGGCATGCTGAATTGCTCACTCCAACAGCCTGGTCCTAGTTGTAAGGATAATTTCCAGTTGGTGAGTCCTGAGAACAAGCTACTTATTTTGCAGCCCACTAGTCCTAGGTTTGCTCCTTTCACGTCATAGTTTGTCAAGTAGGTCTGGGACATAATAAAAATTTCTCTGTGGGAGGGTATAGTTCCAGTCACTTTTAAAGAAGAGGTTGTGAGACACCCCCTCCCATGAAAATGGTGTGCCTGGACCAGAATAACCAAAATAATTACTGACCATTGGCCAACATAGTGACCCATGCTCTGATCACACCCAGACTAGAATACTGTAATGTGCTCTACATGAGAAGCCTTTGAGTCAAACTACCCAATACATTTTTTGTTTTCATGTTTTCTCATCTTCTCAACAGCCAAACAGCATCTACAGGGAACTGCTTCTAACAAACAAAGGAGACCCCAAATGGACTTGGAATGGTGCCTTAGAGGAGGAAGGGCTCCTAACTTCCCCACAAGTTATTTTCTCATGTGAAAACCGGGGGGCAGGGGGTAGTTCACCTAGTTTGTTGTTACATGTGAAGTATGTTCTTTCTTCTTCTTTTTTGGCCCCCGAAGGGGATTTTTTATTGCTTTTTATAAAGGACTACAAACTACAACTCAGAAAATGGGAGGGGAAACTAACACTAAGGAGAAAAGAAAAGAAAAGCAAACCCACACTACACTAAAAACCCA
Source organism: Gekko gecko (assembly GCA_029375565.1). Classification (NCBI taxonomy): domain Eukaryota; kingdom Metazoa; phylum Chordata; class Lepidosauria; order Squamata; family Gekkonidae; genus Gekko; species Gekko gecko. The sequence continues at coordinate 32,340 of JAPDNY010000444.1, forward strand.
AGAGTAGGAGATCTTTAACCCTATTAATATCTATGTTAGTACTTTAAAGTTAGTATACCATGTATACAGTGAGTTCCTGTCTATCTTTCTTTTAAGTCGGAAAGTTACATGTGAAGTTTTTCTGCACATGCTTATCCTTTTGCTATTCTTGGCTAACTGGTGAACAAGGTTGTTTTGATAATTTTCTGCATTTATTCCCAATCTAGGTAAACATGATGAATCTAGAGGTAACAGCAACAGCCGTGGTGAGTAAAAGTATTCAGCTATCATCAGCAACAATTCTGAAGGGACTGTTTCATATATGCCAGATTTAAATATCTGTTGCATTCATTCTTCAAAAATACAAATAGCAGAGTTTGTAAGAAAGTATAAAGATCACATAAATACATATCTGGTTTTATTATTGTTTATTCCCTATCTAGGTAATCATTATCCATCCACTGATTGTGCCAATATCATTACTGTATATATAATATTCTAGATATATGGTAAAAATCAGATGGGTATTGTAATTTGTAGTATACTTTCATTCTAAGCAATGAATAGGCATAATCTTGAAGATCATAATGTTGCTTCTTTAATATTGAGTAATTCCATGGAAATTTTACTAGTCATTTTCACAGTCTACATGCAGGAACTATAACCAACAGCCCTCCTCTGTGAAGGACAGAAATAATTGCAAACATTCTTAGCACACCATTTCATGAGCTGCCACACATAAATGCTTTCTCAAGTATCCTTGAGATGGGGAAGAGTGATGGTAGAGCAATGAGGCAGCTTCATAAACACAACTATGGGCATTGATCTTACACCCACTTGTGGGCACAGTTCCTCAGCTCCATATTAGTACCCAAACATGTCTATTATAGATGCATCACCAGCCAAAGGACTCACCCAACAGAAACCTTTTAATATTGGCTAGGCTACTGTTACCCTGACTTGGGTAGCCCAGGCTAGCCAGATATCATCAGATCTCAGAAGCTAAGCAGGACCAGCCCTGGCTAGTATTAGGATGGGAGACCTCCAAGGAATACCAGGGTAATGACATCGAGGCAGGCAATGGCAAACCACCTCTGAATGTCTCTTGCCTTGAAAACCCCACGGAGTTGCCAGAAAGTCAGCTGTGACTTGATGGCACTTTCCACCACCATGCTACTATTAGACTCTATCAGACTTCATACTCTAAGCGCTTTCTTCCCAGTATTCCTTCCTCCACTTTTGAAAAGGTTTCAGAGATCCTAATCATGGATCTACAGTGCCATCCTAAGCAGGTCTACTCCTGGGGCTTATTCCCAGGAAAGTGTTCCCAGGAAAGATAATATCAGATAACCATCCCAGTGTTATCATTTGAGACTCATGGCCCATCCTTTCTTGGACACACACTTTGTTCCCACCTCTACCCTCTTGGATCTCAAACCACCACCATTCTTGCCCTTAAAATTAATTACGCTAAAAATGAATGTTCCTGTAAGCTCATGGTATATGTAACATATGAATGATAAAATATCTAGTCAAACTTATTTAATTGACAGAAACTTTTATGTGACAGGTTTTCACAAAAACTAGAAACCAAACTCCAGCAAACAGGCTAGAAGGTTCAAAGAAGGGGGGGGGAATGGCTGCTCGTGAAATAAAATGGCTGAATACCTTGCCAAAATAGATTCACATTGCCTTGTTTATGCATTGATGACTTTCCGGTTCTACGACACAAACCAAATAGAAACTTTTGCATCTTTCTTGTTCTAATTCTCATTTATCTGCATTTTTATAGTCCTTCCATTGATTCTTTCAGTTGTATGTTTTGCCCTTCTGATTCTGGCTGCCTTGGTCTATTTCTCCGTAAAGAAAGGTGAGTCATGGTGACACGAAAGCAAAGTCATTTCAACTGGCCACTTTATAGTTCTAGCTCATCTAAATCACCAGATACTTGTGAAGTGAGAAAACATAAAGAATTTATTTATGTTCAGGGAATATTAGGAGGCCATAGGCCAGGGTCCGTCCGTCCGTCCCCCCCCCCGACTTTCTGCAAATGATCCCTGAAAAGTATTCCCCTGTGCTTCCTAGTACTGTCCAAGAAATGGATTTTGGGTTATTTACCTTGTAGGAATCTTTGCTGTTACCTCAATATAGAAAATGGGTCGCAGAGCAGAATTTGGCAGGGGCAATTTTTTTTCCCTCTCCAGATGAAAGAAACCAAGCTTTTACTTTAAAGTTGCCAACAGGACAGGGAGAAAATGTCCTGTCCCTTTAGCAGAGGTTTAATAAAAGGACATGAGCAGTAAAAACTTGTAATGGCATGAAGTTAGATAACGTTACCTAATAATTGCTTGCAAATAAGTGCTATTGATTGGACAGTTTAAACGCTAGCAACCCTGCTTTCCACATCAGTTTCTTTTGTTCTGGAAACTGGGGTGGGGTGGGACAAGGGTGTGGGTGTAAGACACAACTGCTTGTTGACAAAATTTCTCAGGAGAAGGCAAGGAGAGAAGGCTGTCAGCCTGGGCTGAAATTAAGCATGAGAAGGTGGTGAGCAGCAGAGAAAGGGTGTCACTGAAGAGACAACTCAGCAGGGGATTGCTTAAACCTGTGGATAAAAAGAAGCCACAATAAGCCAGTCTTAAAACCATGCAGGATGTGGGACAAGGATTTGCTAAAAGCAGAAGCTAAACTGCGTGTTGGACTGGGGACAGAGATACCCAAGGAACAGGTGGCCATTCACACATGGACACTCAGTTCTGGGTCTTTGGGGACCTGAGTATTGGTATACACAGACTGCAGAGTAATGTGACATTTTCTCCATAAAAGAGTTAGATAAATGTTCTTAAATTGTTGCCTTTTGTAAACTATCTCGCAAAGGGAGCTTTGACTCTTTAAAGTTCATGCCCTGAATATCTTGTTGCTACTAGATTCAGATCTAGCTGTTCTATTGCAGACCAACACGGCTCCCCTCTGAAACTATTTTGTTAACTAAACACTGATATATTGGACTCGGAGGCAAGACAGAAAATACTAAGCAAGTCAGAACAAATTATTTCACAGATCTAATTTGCCCACCCAAATGATTGTTAGAATCTTTAATAATTAAGATGCCCAAGTATGACTCACTGGAGGCTAATCCATGAGAGAGTCACGGGCATGGGCATGTCTCTGAACAATGTGGGAAAGCTAGATGATGGAAAGAGAGAATGAAAGATAATGCAAGAAGGAGATGCAGGGATAAATAAATAAATAAATAAATAAATATGAAAGGTAAAGTAATACACCTTCAGTATTTTTGGTCTTTTTTTAGTTGCATCTCAGAGATCTTCAAGGTAGGAAAAACACATACTCACTTCTTTCCTTCTGATTCTAACCTTTTACTGTGAGCTCTGATTTGCCTATTATCTCACTTGACTGGTAATTTAAAAATTGGTACCTTTGAGTTAAATTTATGGCATTCTTGTGGAGAAATATCCCCCAAACTTTATCTAATTTAAGGAAGCTTGTGTGAGCAGGTCTCTGGAGAGGTGGTATATAAGCGAATAAAATAGCCACCACCACCCCAAGCTTCCTGCTCTATTCCCACATGGGGCAATAGCAAGAACCTAAGGGTAGTGATCTCCCTCATGGATCACTGCCTTGTCGTGGCGAGGGGCTTGCGTGGTTCGATGAGGCTGTGGGCTATGCCGTGGAGGGCCACCCAGGACGGACAGGCCACAGCAGAGAACTCAGACCAAGCGTGATCCCCTGGAGAAGGAAATGGCAACCCACTCCAGTATCTTTGCCAAGAAAACCCCATGGACAGTAACAAAAGGCTAAAAGTTATGACGCCGGAAGATGAGCCCCTCAGGTCGGAAGGTGTCCAATATGCTACTGAGGAAGAGCAGAGGGCAAGTACGAGTAACCCCAGAAAGAGTGAAGCGGCTGGGCCAAAGCCGAAAGGACGCTCAGTTGTGGATGTGTCTGACGGTGAAAGGAAAGTTCGATGCTGCAAAGAACAATACTGCATAGGAACCTGGAATGTAAGATCTATGAATCAAGGTAAGCTTGACGTGGTCAAAAATGAGATGGCAAGAATGAACATCGACATCTTGGGAATCAGTGAACTAAAGTGGACAGGAATGGGCGAATTTAACTCAGAAGACCATTATATCTACTACTGTGGCCAGGAATCCCGTAGAAAAAATGGTGTGGCCTTTATAGTCAACAAGAGAGTGAGAAAGGCAGTATTGGGATACAATCTCAAAAATGACAGAATGATCTCGGTCCGAATCCAAGGCAAACCATTCAATATCACAGTAATCCAAGTATATGCCCCAACCACTGCTGCAGAAGAGGCTGAAGTGGACCAGTTCTATGAAGACCTACAACAGCTCGTAGAACTAACACCAAAAAATGATGTCCTCATCATCATAGGGGACTGGAATGCTAAAGTAGGAAATCAAAAGGTAACCGGAATAACAGACAAGTTTGGCCTTGGAGAACAAAATGAAGCAGGGCAAAGGCTAACAGAGTTTTGTCAAGAGAACACGCTGGTCATAGCAAACACCCTTTTCCAACAACCTAAGAGGCGTCTCTACACATGGACATCACCAGATGGGCAACACCGAAATCAGATTGACTATATAATTTGCAGTCAAAGATGGAGAAGCTCTATTCAGTCAGTAAAAACAAGACCTGGAGCTGACTGTGGCTCAGATCATGAGCTACTCATTGCAAAATTCAGACTTAAATTGAAGAAAGTTGGGAAAACCACAAGGCCATTCAGATTTGACCTAGATCGCATCCCCGATGAATATACAGTAGAGGTGAAGAATAGGTTTAAGGGACTAGATTTGATAGACAGAGTGCCTGAAGAACTATGGACAGAGGTCCGTGACATTGTAAAGGAGGCAGCACTCACTGCCATCCCAAAGAAAAAGAAATGCAAAAAAGCAAAGTGGCTGTCTGATGAGGCTTTACACATAGCAGAGGAAAGAAGGAAAGCTAAAGGCAATGGGGAAAAGGAAAAATTTGCCCAACTGAATGCAGATTTCCAGAGAACAGCAAGGAGAGATAAGGAGGCTTTCCTGAATGAACAATGCAGAGTAATAGAGGAAAACAATAGATTGGGAAGGACTAGAGATCTCTTCAAGAAAATTGGAGAAATCAAGGGAACGTTCCATGCAAAGCTGGCCATGATAAAGGACAAAAACGGTAGGGACCTAACAGAAGCAGAAGAGATTAGGAAAAGATGGCAAGAATACACAGAAGAACTATACAAGAAGGACCTCGACGTCCTTGACAACCACGATGGTATAATCACTGACCTCGAGCCAGACATCCTGGAAAGCGAAGTTAAATGGGCCTTAGAAAGCATTACTAACAACAAAGCTAGTGGAGGTGATGGTATCCCAGCTGAGTTATTCAAAGTCTTAAAAGAAGATGCTGTTAAAGTGCTGCACTCAATTTGCCAACAAATTTGGAAAACACAACAGTGGCCACAGGATTGGAAAAGGTCAGTTTACATTCCAATCCCAAAGAAGGGCAACGTCAAGGAATGTTCAAACTATCGCACAATTGCACTCATTTCACACGCTAGCAAGGTCATGCTCAAAATCCTACAAGCTAGGCTCCAACAGTACGTGGATAGAGAACTGCCAGAAGTACAAGCTGGGTTTCAAAGAGGTAGAGGAACTAGAGATCAAATTGCCAACATTCGCTGGATTATGGAGAAAGCAAGAGAATACCAGAAAAACATCTACTTCTGCTTCACTGACTATGCTAAAGCCTTTGATTGTGTGGATCACAATAAATTATGGCAGGTTCTTAAAGAGATGGGAGTACCAGACCACCTCACCTGTCTCCTGAGAAACCTGTATAAGGGTCAAGAAGCAACAGTTAGAACCGGATATGGAACAACTGATTGGTTTAGCATAGGAAAAGGAGTACGACAAGGATGTATATTGTCACCTTGCTTATTTAATTTATATGCAGAGTACATCATGCGAAATGCTGGCCTGGATGAATCACAAGCTGGAGTTAAGATTGCTGGGGAAAAGATCAATAACCTCAGATATGCAGACGATACCACTCTGATGGCAGAAAGTGAAGAGGACCTAAAGAGCCTTTTGCTCAGGGTGAAAGAGGAGAGTGCAAAAGTGGGCTTGAAGCTCAACATCAAAAAAACTAAGATCATGGCATCTGGGCCCATCACTTCTTGGCAAATAGAAGGGGAAGTCGTAGAAGTAGTGACAGACTTCACGTTTCTAGGATCCCAGATCACTGCAGATGGTGACTGCAGCCATGAAATTAAAAGACGCCTGCTCCTTGGGAGGAAAGCGATGGCAAACCTAAACAGCATGATAAAAAGCAGAGACATCACCTTGCCAACAAAAGTCCGCATGGTCAAAGCAATGGTATTCCCCGTAGTAATGTATGGCTGCGAGAGTTGGACTATAAGGAAGGCTGAGCGCCGAAGAATCGATTCCTTTGAACTATGGTGCTGGAGAAGACTCTTGAGAGTCCCTTGGACTGCAAGGAGATCAAATCAGTCAATCCTAAAAGAAATCAACCCTGACTGTTCCCTGGAAGGCCAGATCCTGAAGCTGAAGCTCAAATACTTTGGCCACCAAATGAGAAGGGAGCATTCACTGGAGAAGACCCTGATGCTGGGAAAGATTGAAGGTCAAAGAAGAAGGGGACGGCAAAGGATGAGATGGTTAGACAGTGTCATCGATGCAACGAACATGAAATTGAGCAAACTTCAGCGGACGGCGGAGGACAGGAGGGCCTGGCGTGGTCTGGTCCATGGGGTCGCGAAGAGTCGGACTCGACTGTGCGACTGAACAACAACAAAGGGTAGGGGAATGCACAT
>JAPDNY010000445.1:0-10000 GCA_029375565.1 Gekko gecko
CAAACATGCAGCCCAGGGGCTGGATCCGGACCCCGGAGGGCTTCTATCAGGCCCACAGTAGAACTGGCTGCCTTCTGCTTCTTCTTCCAATTTTGCTGCTGCTGCGTCATTGTAGGTTTGCAGGTTACAGATACACACCTGGACAGCATACTCAAGATTGCAACAGCACAGACATTTTGATGCAATAATTCAGAGCAAGAGGTGTCAGTTATCAGACACTGTTAAATAAACAGAATACTGCAAGAGTGCAGATGTTTTAAGCATGTTTTAAAGTAAAAAAAACCCTTTGTGTTTGTGTCCTTTATAAAGTTTATATCTCCACTACCTGGCATTATATTTTATGACACACATGGCCCGGCCAGCAAGGTCTCATTTATGTCAGATCCAGCCCTCATAACAAATGAATTTGACACCCCTGTCTTAGAGCCTTCACAGTGTCTCCAGAGCTGGGCATTTATCTATCTATCTATCTATCTATCTATCTATCTATCTATCTATCTATCTATCTATCTATCTATCATCTGTCTATCTATCTATCTATCTATGGCTTTTTTGTAGAAAAAGCCCAGCAGGAACTCATTAGCCTATTAGGCCACACCCCCATGTTGCCAGAAGTGTGGTCATCCAGCCACACCCACCTTTTGCTTCTTATTCTGTTTACCTTGTTTGTTGTCAAAACCCAGGGCTTTTTTTTTCTTGGCACAGGAACTCCTTGCATGTTAGGCCACACACCCCAAATGCAGCCAATCCTAATGAGTTAATGCTATTGGGTATGGCCTGTTATGCTAATGAGTTCCTGCTGGGCATGGCCAACTCAGGAGCCAGCCGGAACGCCGTTCCTGTGCGTTCCGGCACAAAAATAGCCCTCTGCCTGCCTGCCTGCCTGCCTGTCTGTCTGTCTGTCTGTCTGTCTGTCTGTCTGTCTGTCTATCTATCTATCTATCTATCTATCTATCTATCTATCTATCTATCTATCTATCTATCTATCTATCTGTCAGAGGTTGGTTGATGCAGAGTCGCCAACCTCCAGGTGGCACCTGGAGATCTGCTGTTACAGTCGATCCCCAGCTGATCAAGATCGGTTTCCCTGGAGAAAGTGGCTGCTTTGGAGGGTGGAATCGATGACATTATACACAAATGAGGTCCCTGCACTCCCCAAACCTCACCCTCCTCAGGCTCCACCCCTAGATCTCCCTGACCCCAAAGATATCCGGCTGTCCTAACCTAGAGCCAAGGTCTTTTCGGCCCTCACCCCTGCCTGGTGGAACTCTCTAGCTGGTGACATCCATGCCCTGCGGGACCTTGCTCAGTCCCACAGGGCGTGTAAAACAGAGACGTTCCACCCAGCGTATGGTTGAGGACAGCAACGGCCCACATGGTGGCTCTTATCATGGCCTCCTCCATGACCAGAGCCAGTTTGGGGGGAGTGGTTAAGACCCACCATGACTCTAATCTGGGAGAATCGAGTTTGATTCCCCACTCCGCCACATGGCAGCTGCCAGTGTGACCTTGGGTCAGTCACAAGTGCTGTCAGAGCTGTTCTCTCAAGTGCAGTCCTCAAAAGAGCTCTCTCAGCCCCACCTGCCTCACAGGGTGTCCGTTGTGGAGAGGGGAAGGGAGAGGAGTTTGTAAGCCCCTCTGGGACTCCCTTTGGGTACTGAAGGGCGGGGTATAAATCCGATCTCTCCTTCTTCTTCCCTGATCCACTCAAGGGAGGGAACGAAGCACAATTTTATGCCATTGTTCAGTTCAGTTCAGTTCAGTTGTTTGTTTATTTATTTATTAACTTCGATTTATATCCCGCTTTGCCTGCTTTGTGAACTGAAATTAAATTATTCTGTTTGATTTAACCTGTTGTGCACCGCCCTGAGCCTCTTTGGGGAAGGGTGGTCTATAAATTCAAGAAACAAATAAATAAACAAATAACAATAATAATAATAATAGTAACCACAACAACAACTTGGAACTGGCAACCCTGGGCTGATGTCAGCTGCACCTTCCTTCATCACGTTATTCATATTGGGACATTTGGTTAATATAGCAGAGTTTTCCCCAGCCATAGAAGCGTGATACTGAGTACAGTAAATAAATCTCCCAAGAAGTAAACTGCAATAAAAAGGTAAACTTACATTTATCCAAGTAGGTCCAGTTTACATTCAGGTTGCAGTCAAAACAAGAAAGAGAGGCCTAATCATAGAATCATTAGAGTTGGAAGGGACCTTGCAGGTCATCTAGTCCAACCCCCTACACTCTGCAGGGGCGTAGCCAAAAGATAGCCCTACATACCTACAACATACCCAAAAGATGGTCGTCCAGCCTCCGCTTGAAAACATCCAGGGAAGGAGCATCCACCACCTCCTGAGGCAGAATCTATGGAGGACTTTCCCTATCACAAATGGCCATCTTGTCTAGCATTATGTGTGTGAGAGTATGAGGGGCATTGTATCCATAGGAGAGACCTGCAGAGACCTGTGTCTCCATGAAAGGGCATGTGAAGAGAGGGGGAGGACAAAGCGAGAAAGGAGGGGGGTCAGAGGGCGGCTCCCAGGTTAAGACAAAGAGAGGCATCCCATTCAAGGAGATAACACCTATACACCCTTAGAGTGAAGTAGCGTCCCCCCAATGTCCAGGCATGCTGAGTCGCTCACTCTGAGAATCCCAGGAGTGGAATTCCAAAGGTGTCTGCAGGCTCAAAACAGTGGGGGCTTGAAATATCCTGGGTTCGAGACACATATAGTGATCAGCTCATAGTTTATTAGTGATTTCAGCTGAACTCTAAGACAACTCTAGCAGGGCTGGAGCCCTGCTTATAGGCACCCCAACCCACCCACTCCCCGTGATAGGCTATTTACAAAACATGACTACTTGATTGGTTTATTCCATAGTCCTGGTCAGCTACTGTTCTTGTGCTACAAGCTCAGCCAGTCTCTAGGGTGATTCAGTCAGGAATGATTCAGTCCCAATACATAACAGGGCTCTTCTCTTTGGTTTGGGGTATGTGTGCATGTGAGCTTTCTTGGCACCAAGCTGCTGTCCTCACAAGCATCTGGCGGTCCTGGTGGCAGAGGAACGGGAGACCTGATTTTGGTGGGATGCTGGTTGGATTTGCATCAGCATATGTGTCTGTTCCTTTCGCAGACCCGTACCCCATCACTCCTTCCTGCTATGGCATCTGGAGAAATCAGCCTCCCCGCATTATTGAAAATCAAATTGAACTGCGTTCTCAAGTAAGTGACTATATGCTATGAGTTGTCCGTTACGTGTCGCTAGCCCCTTGCTTGCTGCAGAGAGCTCTGGGAGCTAACCCTGATCCTTGCTTGCTTCGGAGAGCTACGGAGAGCTAACCCTAACCCCTTGCTTGCTGCGGAGAGCTACGGAGAGCTAACCCTAATCCTAACCCCTTGCTTGCTGTGGAGAGCTATGGAGAACTAACCCTAACCCTGCACATGCTGCAGAGAGCTACAGAGAGCTAACCCTAACCCCATGCATGCTGCAGAGCGCTATGGAGAGCTAACTCTAACCCTAACCCTTGCTTGCTGTGGAGAGCTACGGAGAGCTAACCCTAACCCTAACCCTTGCTTGCTGTGGAGAGCTACGGAGAGCTAACCCTAACCCTAACCCTTGCTTGCTGTGGAGAGCTACGGAGAGCTAACCATAACCCTTGCTTGCTGCAGAGAACTATGGAGAGCTAACCCTAACCTTTGTTTGCTGCGGAGAGCTATGGAGAGCTAACCCTAACCCTAACTCTTGCTTGCTGTGGAGAGCTCTGGCTGCCTTTGCGCTAGCAGCTCTTACAGCTTCAGGCTGCTGCGGTGCCACATGACTGCTTATAGCACGTCCTGAGCTCATTGCGCAGTCATACCAAGTGGCAAATCCGTGCACCATAGCATGATGTCCCTGATGTGTGTGTGTGTGTGATATCTGGTGGTGGAAAGTACCATCCAGTTACAGCTGACTTATTTTGACTCTGTAGGGTTTTCAAGGCGAGAGACGTTTAGAGAGAGGAAAGAGAAGAGATTGGATTTATACCCCTCCCTTAACTGGGAGTCTCAGAGTGGCTTACAATCTCCTCCCCCCTTCCCTCCCCACAACAGACACCCTCTGTGAGGCAGGTGGGGCTGAGAGAGCTCTTTCGGGGACTGCTCTTGGGAGAACAGCTCTGAGAGAGAACAGCTGTGTGCAGGGGAGTGGGGAATCAAACCCAGTTCTCCCAGATTAGAGTCCGTGCTCTTAACCACTACACCCAACTGGTGTGCCATTGCCTGCCTCTATGGTGCGATCCTGGACTCCTTTGGTGGTCTCCCATCCAAGTACTAACCGGGGCCGACCCTGCTTAGCTTCTGAGAACTGACAAGATAGAGCTAGCCTGGGCCATCCAAGTCAAGGCTGTGTAATATCTAAGCTACCACGAAAAAGATATGGCGAGGTGTGCATTCCTGCAAAGACCCGCACCTAAGATGAGCACACGGCTTCCCAAGGATGAAAGCAGAGGATAACAAAAACTAAACTCACCAGCTGGAGCAGAGCCAGTTTGCTGTAGTGGTTAAGTGTGCAGACTCTAATCTGGGAGAACTGGATTTGATTCCCCACTCATAGAATCAGAGAACGTTAGTGTTGGAAGGGACCTTGCAGGTCGTCTAGTCCAACCCCTGCACTCTGCAGGAGCGTAGCCGAAAGATAGTTCTACATACCTACAACATACCTGAAAGATGGTCGTCCAGCCTCCACTTGAAAACGTCCAGGGAAGGAGCATCCTCCACCTCCCGAGGCAGACTGTTTCTCTGCTCAACCACTCTTACACTCAGGAAGTTTCTCCTGATATCTAGCCAGTAACGACTCCCTCGTAATTTCCACCCATTAGATCTAGTCCTGCAATCCAGAGCAAGAGAGAATAGATCCGCTCCATCTTCTGCGTGACAGCCCTACATGACGCTCCTCCATTTGCAGCTGCTGGATGACCTCGGGCAAGCCATAGTTCTGACAAGAGCTGTCCTTGAAAGGGCAGTTCTCTCAGGACTCTCTCAGCCCCGCCTAGCTCACAGGGTGTCTGTTGTGGGGAGGGGAAGGGAAAAGAGCGTGTAAGCTGCTCTGAGACTCCAAGTGAAGGGTGGGGTATAAATCCAATCTCCTCCTCCTCCTCCTGTTCTTTGGGTCTTTGCAAGTTGTGCATCCAGTGCAGATTGCAGTGGATTCTAGAAACCGGATAATATTCGCTTCCCAGAATAGCTGGTAAAAGGAAGCTTAGGACTCAGTAGCTGGTAAAAGGATGCTTAAGACTCAATCAATCTTTTCTTTTCCTGGTTAATTTTTCAATTTTTTTTTTTTAAAGTGGGCTACAAAAGGGGAAAAAAATGTAAGGGGAAGTGTGAGTTCATCAAAAGTCACCAAAGGTCATGAACAGTTGCATACAACAAGTAGAACCAACCGTATTAATAAAAAATACATGGTTCAAATATAGCAGGAGCAAATAAAACATCATTGTTACGGTATCCAGGAATAAGTTCTGTCTTTGGAATAAGAAACAATAGTATTTCCGAATATTCAGCGATAATCTAATAAAAATAAACAATATTACATCTTTTAACGATTAAACACATTTCTACACTAAGTTTAAGCTGTTCTTAAAACCTGGATATTATCTTAATTATTCATCACATTATAAGTCTTATTTTTATTTAACCTCTTACGGGGCTTTTTTTTTTTTGTAGAAAAAGCCCAGCAGGAACTCATTAGCATAACAGGCCACACCCAACAGCAGAAACTCATTAGCACATTTGGCTATACCCCTGATAGCACAGCTCATTAGCATAATAGACCACACACCCTATGTTACCAGAAGTGTGGTCATCCAGCCACACCCACCTTTTGCTTCTTATTCCGTTTACCTTGTTTGTTGTCAAAACCCAGGGCTTTTTTTTGTAGCAGGAAATCCTTTGCATGTTAGGCCACACACCCCTAATGTAGCCAATCCTGATGAGTTTCTGCAGTTGGGAAGGCCCAGCGGAGGGTATGCTGGGCCTTGAAGTAGTAACCAGTTAAGAAGAGGTAGCCACGTTAGATCTATTTATTTTATTTACTACTTCGAGGCCCACAGCCCTCTTATACCTGCCCGTGCCTGTACTCACTGTCCCAAGTGAGGGATCTTTTTTTCAGACCAGTCCCCTCAGTTTTACTCTGTGTGAGCCAAGACCGCAGAAGAGAAAAGAACATGGTCCCCTCAGTTTAACTCTGGGAGAGAAAAGAACACAGTTTCGTGGCCCACAAACTTCAGGTTCCAATTCCCTCACGCAATCCCTGTACGCCGATTGGTTACAACTGTCGCTAAGCATTGTGGGGATTGTAGGCTGCCTGCTTTCCACTCCCACACAGGTCTCTTAGGGCCTAGGCCTCTAGGCCTTGTGTCTCAGTCCTGCACAGATCATGATACCTTCATTGGAACATCGGCAGGGCTCTTTTTGTAGCAGGAACTCCTTTGCATATTAGGCAACACACCCCCAATGTAACCAATCCTTCAAGAGCTATCAGTAGCCTCTGTAAGAAGAGTTCTGTAAGCTCTTGGAGGATTGGCTACATTAGGGGGTGCGTCACCTAATATGCAAAGGAGTTTCTGCTACAAAAAGAGCCCTGGGAACATGAGAAGTAATTGCCCGGCACATAGTTAACTTATGTAACTCTGCCACAGGACATAGCGATGGCATCTAGCTTCAATGGCTTTTAAAGGGAGATGGACTCATTCACAGGAGGGGGGGTGTCTCTCAGTGACCTCTGGTCACCGTAGCAAAGCGGAGCTTCCGTATTCAGAGGCAGTATGTGAAATGCCAGTTTTGAGGGGAATGGAAAGATATTGAGAGGACTGCTTCCCAATGCTCCCTCTAAGCTGCGGAGTCTCGTGAGCAAAAATTCTACTTTCTGAGCTCCTGGCATTCAAGTTGTGAGCGAGCGATTTGGCCGCTGCATACATTAATTTGGTCTGCAGCCATCCCTTCCTCAGCTAAGACAAAAATGTGTGAGCCGGAGGCTGAAAAACTGTGAGCTAGCTCACACTAACTTAGCTTAGAGGGAACACTGCTGCCGCCTTTTATCCACATTCCCTTCCCTTTTTAACGGAGGGTCACTAGGATCCTGGACTAGACCATCTGCCCAGCTGAGCTTTCCCAATGTCCTGCGGAAGATGGTTATTAAAGTACTGGGGCAGTGGTGTTCTGAATTCTTGGTGGTTGGGGGGCCACAGTGGGAGGGTTTCTGGAGTTCTGACCATGCTGGTGGACCTCCTGATGGCCCCTGGTATGTTTGGCCACTGTGTGACACAGAGTGTTGGACTGGATGGGCCACTGGCCTGATCCAGCATTGGCTTCTCTGGTGTGCCTATGTTCTGACTCTCAATTTCTTTCCCCTTGTTCTGATAGCCTGTGTGTACCTGTAAAGAAATGGAAGACGGCATTTCTGTGTCCATAGACTCCTTAGTCGCCTTGCAGACCACCATATCCCCAACGGACCAGTCTGTCTATTTTTGCCATGAAAAGGACGCCACTTATATCTTCGAGTGCATGCGGAGAGGAGGATCCTTTAATGACTTCTACGTCTCGGTTAGTTCCACCTGTGAAAAGCCTTTCGTTGCCTGGGAATATCGAAACATTCAGAACATCAGAAGAGCCCTGCTGGGTCAGACCAGTGGTCTATCTAGTCCAGCCTCCTGTCTCACACAGTGGCCTACCAGTTCCTCTAGAGGACCAATAACGAGGCAGAGAGGCCGAGGCCTTCATAGGAACATCAGAAGAGCCCTGCTGGATCAGACCAGTGGTCCATCCAGTCCAGCCTCCTGTCTCACACAGTGGCCAACCAGTTCCTCTGGAGGGCCCAAAACAGGGCAGAGAGGCCGAGGCCTTCATAAGAACATCAGAAGAGCCCTGCTGGATCTGACCAGTGGTCCATCTAGTCCAGCCTCCTGCCTCACACAGTGTCCAACCAGTTCCTCTGGAGGGCCAATAACAGGGCAGAGAGGCCGAGGCCTTCATAAGAACTTCAGAAGAGCCCTGCTGGATCAGACCAGTGGTCTATCTAGTCCAGCATCCTGCCTCACGCAGTGGCCAACCAGTTCCTCTGGAGGGCCAATAACAGGGCAGATAAGCTGAGGCCTTCATAGGAACATCAGAAGAGCCCTGCTGGATCAAATATCAGTCCAGTGGTCCATTCAGTCCAGTTTCTGTGTGGCAGTTCGTTGTTTGTGCAAATGGGGAAACTGTAAGTGCAATAGCCCTGCAAATAAAACCAAGGAGGAGGGTATTTCCTTTGATCCCATTTCCTCGGGGATTTACATTCAAAAATCTAAGCAGCCAATTGCCGGCTAGTTGTGTTCTAACATCACCACGCATGTGCAAATTTGGCGTACTTCCTCAACCGCTGTTTCCGGTGGTTGGATACATCACAACGCACCCACCCATATACGCGGAGATCATGCCTTTGGGTAGGTGCGTTACTACGCAACCCCGCCTCCATTAAAAAAACAATGAGGGGAAACAGAGGGCAAGGTGACACGGGGAATTGAACACCCAGGACAAAGCCGGGTCAGATTTCTGTAATGAGGAAATGCTGGCATAGAATCGGGCCAATTAGACCTGGGGTTAAAGGGAAGTAAAGCATTGATGCAGCATCGGCCCCAGAATTCCAGCTGATCCTTATGCTGCCAAGCTCTCCTGGTGGAAATGGCATGTTTGGAGGGCAGGTTGTAGGACATCACATCACCCCTGTATTTCCAAGGTGAAATATACTGGGTTCGAGACCTGTATAGTGATCAACTCATAGTTTATTAGTGATTTCAGCTTAACTCTTAAGGGAACTGTAGCAGGGCTGCATCCCTGCTTATAGGCATGCAAAACACCCCACTCCCCCACCCACCCACTCCCCGTGATAGGCTATTTGCAAAACATTACTTCTGGATTGGTTTATTCCAGGGTCCTGGTTGGCTACTGTTCTCGTGCTGCAAGCTCAGCCAGTCTCTAGGGTGATTTGATCAGGGATGATTCAATCCCAATACATAACACAAGGGTTTCCCAATAGGGTTGCCCCATACGTTTGCCGGGAGGGGCAGGAGTTCTCCGGGCCCCCTTGGTTGTTGCATGCCAGCACGACAGTGGTTAGTAGGAGAATATTTTTAAAGAAAAGAGTTGGTGGCAATGGCCTCGTGTCAGTTTGGTGAGAAGCTTGGACGTGATGTCACACCTCTCTAGGAACTGGAGGTATTTTTGGTGATAGGGTGGCCAGATCCTTGGTCTGGGAGGGGGTTTCCCCTGATTTTTTGCCTCCTGCCTACCCCCAAACAGGGACATTGTGTGGCGACATCCCTGATGTGATGACATCACATGGAAGTGAGGTCATCACGCTGGGAGGCCGCACAGCAGTGCCCTGCTTGCTTTGGCAAAACTCTATGGTTTTAGGCAGGGCTCTTTTTGTAGCAGGAACTCCTTTGCATATTAGGCGACACACCCTTAAAGTAGCCAATCCTCCAAGAGCTTACAGTAGCCCCCTGTAAGAAGAGCTTTGTAAGCCCTGGGAGGATTGGCTACACTAGGGGTGTGTCGCCTAATATGCAAAGGAGTTCCTGCTACAAAAAGAGCCCTGGTTTTAGGCCAAAGCCCCCGTAGAGTTTTGCCCCCAGATGCAGAGTGTCGCCGCGCTACATCCACAGCGTGATGATGTCACTTCCGCATGGCATCATTGCATCAGGGATATTGCACGACATCCCCACCCACCTGCAGAACACCTCCCAAATCTCTCCGCTGGCAAGCCGAGGACACTGGGCAGCCATATGTGGTGATTCCTGAATAATAATAATAATAATAATAATAATAATAATAATAATAATAATGATAATGATGATGATGATGATGATGATGATGATGATGATGATGATGATGATCTGAGAGTCAACATCTCCTGGTGATCCCTGGCCCAAAGGACGTCTGCCTAACCTCGACCAGGGCCAGGGCTTTCTCTGCCCTCG
>JAPDNY010000445.1:15000-39109 GCA_029375565.1 Gekko gecko
TTTAATTTTAAATCCTTGTCTCACAGCTGTGCATCAATAAATCTGTCATAGTTTTTGGCGAATAAACAAAAGCTTCCTGTTAGAGAATGAGATAGTTTTGCTTAACAAAGAATTTAGCTAGCTTTCTTTTCTACAAACATTTAGAACTATGAAGGTCCATACCATCTCTAAACAACAGTTATTCTCAGCTATAAACAAAATATTAAGAGTTGTCATTTATTTTTGAAAGCAGTTAACAGATAACAAAGGGGTTTGCTAAGCTCAAGTCTCTATTTTCAGAGAGTTGCAGCTATATTTTTGCTCAATTCAGTAAATCTTTCCAGCCACATAGAATCATAGAGTTGGAAGGGACCTAGTCCAACCCCCTGCACAATGCAGGAAATTCACAAATACCTCCCCCTCCACACCCACAGTGACCACTGTTCCATGCCCAGAAGATGACAAAAAACCTCTGAGATTGATTCCTGACCGCAAAGTGGCAATCAGCATTTCCCTGATGTCAGGTAGCCCTGTCATGTAAATGGTATGTGGGAGAAGTGCTTTCCTCTGACGTTTTCCACGCAGTTTCTTATCAGGTCCCTGACCTTGTTGCTCCAGCTGCCGGAGCCCAACGCTGGGAACTATAACAGTTCCTAGAACGTTTTGCTTATTAGCCTGCCAAAGCTTCCCGTGCACATGAACTGTATCAATTGGCTTCTGCTGAAGGGGGGAGTTGTTTGAATGTAGTATAAACTAATAGGCTCTGCTGTATCTGGTCATTACTGACACAAAGAATGTACACGTGTCTTTAGTACTGTTCCATTATTAAACACTGTCTTCTGAAGAAGCCCTGTGTTGTGTGTGAAGAACCTGACAAAGTGTCAGTAATGACCAGATACAAGTACATGTAAAAAAGGGCCACAAAAACTAAGCCCTGTGGCAACCGTTCCTGCCCTCCCTCTCATGATCTTCCTAAGTTCACAGAATCTGCATTGCTGTCAGATGGCCATCCAGCCTCTGTTTGAAAACCTCCACAGAACAAAAGCCCACCACTTCCCAAGGAAGCCTGTTCCCCTGAGGAACCACTCTGTCAGGAAGCTCTTCCTGATGTTTAGCTGAAAACTCTTCTGATTTAATTTCAACCCGTTGGTTCTGGTCTGACCTTCTGGGGCAACGGAAAACAACTCTGCACCATCCTCTATGTGAGACAGCCCTTCAAGTACTTGAAGATGGTTATCATATCACCTCTCAGTCGTCTCCTCTCCAGGCTAAACACACCCAGCTCCTTCAACCTTTCCTCCTAGGACTTGGTCTCCAGACCCTTCACCATCTTTGTTGCTCTCCTCTGGACATGTTCCAGCTTGTCTATATCCTTCTTAAACTGTGGCACCCAGAACTGAGCACAATACTCTAAGCGAGGTCTAACCAGAGCAGAGTAAAGTGGTACCATCACATCACATGATCTGGATGCTATACTTCAGTTTACAGCCCAAAATCACATTTGCCTTTTTAACAACTGCATCAGTGCTGACTCATGTTCTGTGTATGGTCTACTAAGACCCCCTAGATCCTTTTCACACATTTTACTTCCAAGACAAACCTCCCCCAACCTTTAATTATGCATTTGATTTTTCTTACCTAAATGCAGAACTATACATTTATCCCCGTTGAAATTCATTTCATTTGTTTTTAGCTCAGTTTTGCAGCTTGTCAAGATCATCCTGTATCCTGACTCTGTCTTCTACTGTATTTGCTACCCCTCCCAATTTAGTGTCGTCTTGACATCTCATTAACAGTAAAGCATCTTCTTCAGCTAATTATTAAATTCCTTCTATTGGGCTTCTTGCCTGCTCATTAGATATGACAGAAACCAGATGTTATACTTTCCTATTTGTTGCTAACTTTATTTCAAGGGAGCTGGGATCGTCAAATCCTTAGAATCATAGAATCACAGAATGTTAGAGTTGGAAGGGACCTTACGGGTCATCTAGTCCAACCCCCTGCACTCTGCAGGGGCATAGCTGAAAGATAGCCCTACAGCATACCCGAAAGATGATCGCCCAGCCTCTGCTTGAAAATGTCCAGTGAAGGGCATCCACCACCTCCCCGGGCAGTCTGTTCCACTGCTCAACCACTCTTACAGTTAGGAAGTTCCTCCTGATATTTAGCCGGTAAATGACTCCCTCGTAATTTCCACCCATTAGATCTAGCCTTGCAATCTGGAGCAAAAGAGAATAGATCTGCTCCATCTTCTACATGACAGCCCTTCAGATATTTGAAGACTGCCATCATGTCCCCTCTAAGCCTTCTCTTTCCCAGGCTAAACATACCCAAATCTTTAAGCCTTTCCTCATAAGACTTGGATTCCAGCCCTCTCACCGTCCTGGTTGCCCTCTTCTGGACACGCTTGAGCTTGTCAGCATCCTTCCTAAAGAGTGGTGCCCCAAACTGGACACAGGACTCCAGGTGAGGCCTGACCATAGCAGAGTAGAGCGGAACTACCACCTCCCTTGATCTGGACACAAGGCTTCTCATGCATCCTAAAGATTGCATTAGCTCTCTTCGCAGCCACATCGCACTGCAGGCTCCTTTTCTCAAAAATATTAGAATCCAATAATCAATACACTAGAACTCAAACCTCTGAGCTTCCACTACAGCATTATATCCAGCAGAAGACCCTCCCCTCCCCAAACCTTGCCCTCTCTTGACTCCACCCCCACAATCTCCAGGTATTTCCCAACCCAGAGCTGGCAAACCCTATTTTGTTCTATGAGTTTTAGTTCCTTCTTGGAACAAACACACGGCTGTGGGACTGTAGCCCGTTGCTTGTTTGTGAGGCCAGGCAATGATCGTGTAGCCAAGTTCGTGTAGCCTCCATTCAGTCTGTTTCAGAGAGCTATACTGATGCCTGGCCCTGAAAAGGTAAAGCTCTAGGTCAGAGGTGTCAAACTAATTTGTTACAAGAAGAGATTGGATTTATACCCTGCCCTTCACTCGGAGTCTCAGAGCGGCTTACAAACTCCTTTCCCTTCCCTTCCCCACAACAGACACCCTGTGAGGTAGGCGGGGCTGAGAGAGCTCTTTCGAGGACTGCTCGTGAGAGAGCAGCTCTGATAGAACTACGGCTTGCCCAAGGTCATCCAGCAGCTGCAAGTGGAGGGCTGGGGAATCAAACCCGGTTCTCCCAGATTAGAGTCAGCGCACTTAACTACTACACCAAACTGGCTCTCAAGGGCCAGATCTGACATATAGGTCACTTTTTTGGGCTGGGCCAGGTGTGCCATAAAATGTTAGTGCACGGAGTGTTCCCTCTAAGCTGAGTTAGCGTGAGCTAGCTCACAGTTTTTTAGCCTCTGGCTCACACATTTTGCCTGAGCTCAGGAAGGGTGGCTCCGGAGCAAACTCGTTTATGCAGTGGCTAAATCGCTCGCTCACAACTTGAATGCCAGTCGCTCCCAAAGTAGAATTTTTTGCTCACAAGAGTCCACGGTTCCATTGAACGTGAGGTACCAGAAATAGAAACTTCATAAAGGGCACAGGCAAACCCAATTAATGATATTATTTTTTACTCAAAATACAATAAAAAGCGATCGATTCCTAGCAGTGGAAGCAATTGATTTATGGGGGAGCCCAAAAAAGCCCCCAGTGAATGTATTTAATAATATGCAAGACTAGGGGTTTTTCAAGGGATGCCATAAAAGGGGAGTACCTTGTTGTTGTTCAGTCGCACAGTCGAGTCCGACTTTTCGCGACCCCATGGACCAGATTACGCCAGGCCCTCCTGTCTTCCGCTGTCCGCTGAAGTCTGCTCAATTTCATGTTCGTTGCATCGATGACACTGTCTAACCATCTCATCCTTTGCCATCCCCTTCTTCTTCTTTGACCTTCAGTCTTTCCCAGCATCAGGGCCTTCTCCAGAGAGTGCTCCCTTCTCATTGGGTGGCCAAAGTATTTGAGCTTCAACTTCAGGATCTGGCCTTCCAGGGAACAATCAGGGTTGATTTCTTTTAGGATTGACTGATTTGATCTCCTTGCAGTCCAAGGGACTCTCAAGAGTCTTCTCCAGCACCATAGTTCAAAAGAATCTATTCTTCGGTGCTCGGCCTTCCTTATAGTCCAGCTCTCGCAGCCATACATTACTATGGGGAATACCATTGCTTTGACCATGCGGACTTTTGTTGGCAGGGTGTTGTCTCTGCTTTTTATCATGCTGTTTAGGTTTGCCATCGCTTTCCTCCCAAGGAGCAGGCATCTTTTAATTTCATGGCTGCAGTCACCATCTGCAGTGATCTGGGATCCTAGGAACGTGAAGTCTGTCACTACTTCTACGACTTCCCCTTCTATTTGCCAAGGAGCGATGGGGCCAGATGCCATCTTAGTTTTTTTGATGTTGAGCTTCAAGCCCACTTTTGCGCTCTCCTCTTTCATTCCTAGCAAGAGGCTCTTTAGGTCCTCTTCACTTTCTGCCATCAGAGTACCTTATATTTCCATATATACCAGTTGCTTAGGGCACCAGTGAGCCTTAATCCGCTCCTGTATGCTCCAGATGTTTATCTAATTCCCTCTTGAAGCCATCCATGCTTGTAGCTGCCACCACCTCCTGTGGCAGTGAATTCCATGTGTTAATCCCTCTTTGGGTGAAGAAGGAATTCCTTTTATTCGTTCTAACCCGACCACTCAGCAACTTCATGGAGTGCCCACGAGTTCTTGTATTGTGAGAAAGGGAGAAAAGGACCTCTTTCTCGACCTGCTCTATCCCATGCATAATCTTATAAATCTTGATCATGTCACCCCTCAGCCGTCGTTTCTCCAAGCTAAAGAGCCCCAAGCGCCTGAACCTTTCCTCATAGGGAAAGTTCTCCAACCCTTTTATCATTCTAGTAGCCCTAGTAGAAGACGAAGAAGAAGAGTTGGTGTCAGATGCCTGAAGCAATCAGAATCAACAACTCGGTTCTTTAGAAGAAAGGTTTATTGATGCAGTATTGGCAGAACATCTCTACTTCAGGCTCTGTGTTAAGACTAAGGAAAAATGCGCGGAGCTGGGGGATATTCTAAGTTTGAAAGAGGCACCCTGCAGGTCAGTAGCTGATCAAGGTACCAGGATGAGCCTGCCAGAAGTAACGGGTCCCAGAGATGAGACAAGTCTTGAGGAATGTATGAGAGCTAGGCACCCAAGGTCAGGCGCATAAAACACACAGATAGCAAGGCAGCGTCATGCAAGCAGAAAACGAAAGTACGATGTCCTCCCCCAGCTTTATGGCAGCTAGCTGACAGTTGGTTTGGGACCCTGTTTTCCTCTACCCGAAGGAGTCTCATCAGAAAGGCTGCTAATCACCTTCCCTTCCTCTCCCCACAGCTGGTACCCTGCGAGGCAGGTGGGGCTGAGAGCACTCTGAGAGAACTGAGACTGGCCCAAGGTTACCCAGCAGGCTTCATGCGGAGGAGGAGGTGGGGAATCAAACCCAGTTCTCCAGATTAGAGTCTGATGGTCCTTAAGGACTACACCACACTGGCTCACAACCTGGTATCCAGAGAGCTATCATTTCTGTCCACGCCAGTTTCAATTAAGAAGACTTGGGTTTTATATACCACTTTTCTTTACCCTAAGAAGTCTCAAAGCAGCTTACAATTGCCTTCCCTTCTTCTCCCCACACCCTGTGAGGTAGGCAGAGCTGAGAGAGTTCTGAGAGAACTGCTCTTGAGAGAATAGCTCTGAGAGAACTGTGACTGGCTCAAGGTCACCCGGCAGTTTGGTGTAGTGGTTAAGTGCACGGACTCTAATCTGGGAGAACCGGGTTTGATCCCCCACTCCTCCCACTTGCACCTGCTAGTGTGACCTTGGGTCAGTCACAAGCTCTGGCACAGCTGTTCTTGAAAAAAGAGCAGTGTCTGTCAGAGCTCTCTCATCCCCACATGCCTCACAGGGTGTCTGTTGTGAGGAGGGGAAGGGAAAGGAGTTTGTAAGCTGCTCTGAGACTCCCTTGGGTATAAATCCAATCTCTTCTTCTTCCCTTCATGTGGAGGAGGAGGTGGGGAATCAAACTTGGCCCTCTAGACCAGAGCCTGCCGTCCTCAGCCACGACACCATGCCGGCTCATGCCAAATGGGCATGGCATCCCACAACTATTGTAGTCCCCCTGCATTTATTCTGCCAATGCCACGGCCAGCAACACTCTGAGCTGACCTTTGCTGGGGTCCTTCATGGGCAGGCCATGTTGTT
This sequence comes from Gekko gecko, assembly GCA_029375565.1. Classification (NCBI taxonomy): domain Eukaryota; kingdom Metazoa; phylum Chordata; class Lepidosauria; order Squamata; family Gekkonidae; genus Gekko; species Gekko gecko. Next base: position 21,200 of record JAPDNY010000445.1, read on the forward strand.
ATGTATTGGGATTGAATCACCCCTGATTGAATCACCCTGGAGACTGGCTGAGCTTGGAACACAAGAACAATAGCCGGCCAGGACTCTGGAATAAACCAATCAAGTAATAACATTTTGCGAAATGCTGGCCTGGATGAATCACAAGCTGGAGTTAAGATTGCTGGGGAAAAGATCAATAACCTCAGATATGCAGACGATACCACTCTGATGGCAGAAAGTGAAGAGGACCTAAAGAGCCTCTTGCTCAGGGTGAAAGAGGAGAGTGCAAAAGTGGGCTTGAAGCTCAACATCGAAAAAACTAAGATCATGGCATCTGGGCCCATCACTCCTTGGCAAATAGAAGGGGAAGTCGTAGAAGTAGTGACAGACTTCACATTCCTAGGATCCCAGATCACTGCAGATGGTGATTGCAGCCATGAAATTAAAAGACGCCTGCTCCTTGGGAGGAAAGCGATGGCAAACCTAAACAGCATGATAAAAAGCAGAGACATCACCTTGCCAACAAAAGTCCGCATGGTCAAAGCAATGGTATTCCCTGTAGTAATGTATGGCTGTGAGAGTTGGACTATAAGGAAGGCCGAGCGCCGAAGAATAGATTCTTTTGAACTGTGGTGCTGGAGAAGACTCTTGAGAGTCCCTTGGACTGCAAGGAGATTGAATCAGTCAATCCTAAAAGAAATCAACCCTGACTGTTCCCTGGAAGGCCAGATCCTGAAGCTGAAGCTCAAATACTTTGGCCACTGATGCTGGGAAAGATTGAAGGTCAAAGAAGAAGGGGACGGCAAAGGATGAGATGGTTAGACAGTGTCATCGATGCAACGAACATGAAATTGAGCAAACTTCAGCGGACAGCGGAAGACAGGAGGGCCTGGCGTGTTCTGGTCCATGGGGTCGCGAAGAGTCGGACTCGACTGTGCGACTGAACAACAACAACAATAACATTTTGTAAATAGCCTATCACGGGGAGTGGGTGGGTGCGGGGTGGGGTGTTTTGAATGTGTATAAGCAGGGCTCTCACCCTGCTAGAGTTGTCTTAGAGTGAAGCTGAAATCAGTAATAAACGATGAGCTGATCACTATATGTGTCTTGAACCCAGGATATTTCTCATGTTATATTGGATTTGCCAAACATCGGGGGTGGGGGGAACGACGACCTTCCAATTGCAACTCAGAGCTATGACACTGGATAGAAACCGCCTCTGGTAACTTTCCCCTCTCTTTGTGTTTCCTCATTACAGTCGATTTGTATGAGCCTCTCCTTTGACGTCGACTGTCGAAGGGAGAGGCTGCTGCTGTCGGTGGCTGCGAGAAGGTAAAAGACTGGGATGGTCGAGACTGGGTAGCTTAGAGGCAGGGCATAAGAACATAAGAACATAAGAGAAGCCAATGCTGAATCAGGCCAATGGCCCATCTAGTCCTACACTCTGTCACAAAGCAGCCAAAAATACCACGTGCAATCAGGAGGTCCAGCAGTGGGGCCAGGACACCAGAAGCCCTCCCACTGCTGCCCCCTCCAGCACCAAGAATAGAGTGCATCACCTGCCCCAGACTGAGAGTTCCCATCTATACCCTGTGGCTAATAGCCGCTGATGGACTTCTGCTCCAGATGTTTATCTAATTCCCTCTTGAAACTGTCCATGCTTGTAGCTGCCACCACCTCCTGTGGCAGGCGGCAGCAGGGCTATTTCTGGGCAGGAACGCACAGGAACGGCGTTCCGGCTGGCTCCCCCATTGGCCACACCCAACAGGAACTCATTAGCATAACAGGCCACACCCAACAGCAGAAACTCATTAGGACTGGCCACATTAGGGTGTGTGTGGCCTAACATTACCAAAAAAGCTCTGGGTTCTGACAACAAACAAGGTAAACAGACTAAGAAGCAAAAGGTGGGTGTGGCTGGATGACCACACTTCTGGTGACACAGGGCGTGGCCTAATATGCTAACGAGCTGTGTGGTCAGGGGTGTGGCCTAATATGCTAATGAATTCCTGCTGTTGGTTGTGGCCTGTTATGCTGATGAGTTCCTGCTGGGCTTTTTCTACGACAAAAGCCCTGGGCAGCAGTATGGATAGAAGCCCTGCTGCCCTGGGATTTATATTAACAGCCCATGCCAGCCATTGGAGAGGCACCTGAAAGACATCTATAGAAGTCCTGCGAGCCAGCCGTGGGAAGAGAGGGAGCCGATCGTAGCCATTGTGAACTCTATGACAGCACACTAGGACTTATCACGGAATTGTAATCGGCTTTCATTCCTGTCCAGCGCCATCATGGGAGGAGTCAACTGGCGAGTTGAACCGAGGGCTGGGTCTGAACCAAGTGGCCACTTTTGTGGCCCAGTTCCTCCACGGCGCAGGGCTCTTTTCGTAGCAGGAGCTCCTTTGCATATTAGGCCACACACCCCTGATGCAGCCAATCCACCAAGAGCTTACAGTAGCCCCTGTCAGAAGAGCTCTGTAAGCTCTTGGAGGATTGGCTGCATTAGGGGTGTGTGGCCTGATATGCAAAGGAGTTCCTGCTACAAAAGAGCCCTCCTCCATGCCCACAGCTCACTTGGCCCCTGTTTCCTGGAAGTTTCCCTGCTTTGTTTCCCCCACTTCCTTTCTTGGCCCACCTTCATTCTGACCAAATGTTGGGTCTTTAAAACACAACCCCTCCCTCAATTCCTTGGCAAGGAAGGGGCAAGAATTGAAGGTCTCAGTTGGAGACGCAGGAAAGGAGAAGAGACCGTCGGGGTCCCATGTAACTAGTTCCGGGCTGGCTCAGGACTAGGGGAAGGGATGATAATGGTAGCTGTGCCGGCCCTTGATGTCTAAGGGGCTTCTTTTTCTTCCAGTCCCTTACGGATTAGGAGTCGTTGTACCGAAGGTGAAGAGTGTGACGCCGATGTGAGTATCTCGTGACTTCATATGACCTTCTTGGTGGCGCTGACCTTATGGAGTTCTGTTTACCCTGGGCCTTAAGGGGTTAAAGGATCCTGTTTCAGAATGTCAGAATTCACATTCAGCATTTTAGGAAGGATGTTGTCCAGATCATGGGAGGTGGTGGTTCCACTCTATTCTGCTCTGGTCAGGCCTCACCTGGAGTCCTGTGTCCAGTTTGGGGCACCACATCTTAGGAAGGAAGTTGACAAGCTCGAGTGTTGTCCAGAAGAGGGCAACTAGGATGGTGAGAGGGTTGGAATCCAAGTCTTACGAGGAAAGGCTGAAAGAGTTGGGTCTGTTTAGCCTGGGAAAGAGAAGACTTAGAGGGGACATGATTGCAGTCTTTAGGTATTTGAAAGGCTGTCACGTAGAAGATGGAGCAGATCTATTCTCTCTTGCTCCAGATTGCAAGACTAGATCTAATGGGTGGAAATTACGAGGGAGTCATTACTGGCTAAATATCAGGAGAAACCTCCTGACTGTAAGGATGGTTGAGCAGTGGAACAGTCTGCCTCAGGAGGTGGTGGATGCTCCTTCGCTGGACGTTTCCAAGCGGAGGCTGGACGACCATCTTACGGGTATGTTGTAGGGCTATCTTTCGGCTATGCTCCTGCAGAGTGCAGGGGGTTGGACTAGATGACCTGCAAGGTCCCTTCCAACTCTAACATTCTATGAGTCTTTCCTAGGAATTTAAGAAGTCAGTTCCTAGGCTGTTTGGACGCATATCTGTGTGGCAGATGTGTATCTCCCTCCCTCAGAATCCCCATGATTCCTCTCCACCTACAGTTCCCAGTATTCTTTGGGAGAAGCCCTGAGACCTAATTGCCCCAAGAACAAACACATTTGTGTAGAGTATAGAGCCCTAGAATGGAAAAGGTATTGGGATATTTAGTATAGCAGAGTTTGCCCAGTCATAGAAGCGTGACTCTGAGTGCGGTAAATAAATCTCCCAAGAAGTATATCGCTAAAGATAACAACTTACATTTATTCAACTAGATCCAGTTGAGATTCAGGTTGCAGTTGAAAGGAGAGAAAGAGAAGTCTAACTTAAAGAGGACTTCCCTGATCACAAATGGCCAGCTTCTCTGGCATCACATGTGTGGGAATATAAGGGCATTGTCTCTACAGGAGAGACCTGCAGAGCCATGTGTCTCCATGGAAGGCCATGTGAAGAGAGTGAAAGGACAGAGGGAGGGAGGGGGAGAGAGAGAGAGGGGGGTGGGGGAGTGGTCAGAGGTCAGAGGTCACCTCCCAGGCTAAGACTAACGATTCATCAAATACTTTGCATTAGGACTATGCAAAGAGGCTGAGCAAGGATACAACGAAAAGGTGAAAACACGAAAAGGTGAAACACACACCTTACATTTGGTATTTATCCTAAACAATGCGTACCTAGGAGAGGCAAGTAATTCGTGGATGCAGGATTCCCATGTTTTTGGCATTCTGCAAGCTATGTAAAACGGTGATATATAAAGGTGATAGGACTCTACTGTAATAGAACGGTTCAGGAGATGTTTCGAGGAAGAGAACGGGTTTGTGGACTTCACTGAGGGGTATGACGTGTGTTATCTGTTGCTATATGCGTCGTCTTGTTCTCAGTGCAATTGCATATCTACTTATGTAATGCCATTTTTGGCTTGTTTAACATACCATGCCTTGATACCTATGCTTTGCTCAGGTTTATGCAACTCCAGTCCTATAACATTCCTCATTAGGTGCCTTGTCCTATTGACTACATTGACTTACATTGGCTGAGTTCAGACTGAGTTTGCCCTGAGAGAGACGCGTTCCAGCAACGTTTCACAAGTGGATTAAAGGGGGTGTTCACACAGGCACATCTGTCTGGCATTCCCCAGCCGTACTCAACCCGTCTTGTAACGCTTCGTTCCCAAGATACCGGTTAAAAGTGGTATCAAACCCTGGAAAGCATGTCTATCCCACACATATCCCACACCAACACAGTGTGAATGCTAAAATCTGTGGGTTTTGCTTGTGTGCATGTGCGCATATGCGCTCATGGGCATGTGCGCTCATGCGCATAAGTGCATATCTCCAGATTAGTGAAACAGAAAGCCGTGCCTTACAGTCGCGCCTTCGGGCCAATAGTGTGAATGCTCCCTCACGCCTCCTCCCGGTATGTTCCCGCATCAGTTGGCGCAATGTGACCGGGAAAACCTGGAACAGTTTGTTCTGGGGCTTTTTTGCCATGACTGGCTCCCGCTTCAAACTGCCAGACAGAAACTCAGCCATTGTGTTTGCGTCTCAGTGAGATTTGAGTCCAGTAGACCTTTAGAGACCAACAAGATTTTCGGGATATAAGCTTTGGAGAGTTCTTTCATTAAATATCCAACAAAGGGAAGTTTGACTCTTGAATGCTTAACCCCCCCCATCTTATTGGTCTCTGAAGCTATCAGAGAGAAAGCTGGAATATAAATAATGTAAATTCTCTCACTTGGTACTTACCCTAAACAATATTTAACTTGAATATGTTGTCGAAGGCTTTCACGGCCGGAGTTCATTAGCTGTTGTAGATTTCCCGGGTTGTCTGGCTGTGGTCTTGGCATCGTAGGACCTGACGTTTTGCCAGCAGCTGTGACTGGCATCCTCAGAGGTAAAACCCAGAAAGACGGAGTACTCTCTGTGTCAAGGCGAGAAGAAGGAAAATGGTAGGCAGGTAATTTGTATCTACTCAGGAAGGTGGGGTAGGGCTGAGTCATTATCATGTAGGAGTTCCCCAGGCTGTGAAAACATGCTAATGGAGGAGCTTTCTTGAGGAGGTTCTTTTGTATATGGATTGGCTGTTTCCTGAGGAGGTTCTTTTGCACGTGGATTGTTTCCTGAGGAGGTTTCCTGTTTCCTGAGGAGGTTCTTTTGTATGTGGAATGGCTGTTGAAATTCTAATCTTATCTGTAGTGCTATTGTCATATGTAGAGGCTCTTGTGTTTTTTAGCTGTTGTAGATTTTCCAGGTTGTTTAGCCGTTGTAGATTTCCCAGGTTGTCTGGCCATGGTCTTGGCATTGTAGGACCTGACGTTTCACCAGTTGCTGTGACTGGCGTCCTCAGAGGTATAACACAGAAAGATGGAGTACTCTCTGTGTCAAGATGAGAAGAAAAATTGTAGGCAAGTAATTTATATCTAGGCTAGAACTTGAAGTTGCAAAGGTTGAATATGTTGGGGAAATAGTCAAAAGTACTTAAAGACTTCGAGTTTGCAATGGATCTTTGCTTCACTGGAGAGGAGACATTTCTTTCTATGTAAAAAGCTTTATTTCTAAGGGAAGGGTTCACATGGAAAGCTACAAAACAAAAGAGATATCTAGAGCTACCTTTTAACGTCCTACAGCTACAAACACATGGTCACGCAACAATGGAGATTTGCCTTCTTCCTGACCCCTAGAAGGAAGTCACCGGATTGCATTAACCAATCAATGTTAGTAAACACACTTAGATTTCCCGGGCTATCTTTGCATTGGCTCTGAGCCAGGTTTCCTTCTGGGTCAGGCTAAACAATAGCACACAAGGTAAACAACAGATTAACCCTGTAATGACTGGAATTGTCCAAGCTATAGTAGATGGCAAATGAAGGCCTAGTTCACTGATGAGGGTGGAACAGGCAGGTGGCTCTGCAGAGCGGGAGGGACCACAGACAATGCGTGAGAATGAGCAGTTGCCATTCTTACCTGTCTGAGGGACGGCACATTCGGAAGGCTGGGTTCAATTGAGCAAAGCTGTTATGGCGGAGCATAGTTGGACAAGCATCTGTGCAGGTCCGTGGGTCCGAGGCCACTGTAGCTGATAACCAGAACCTTCACAGGAACCTGGTAACTGATCGGTAACCAACAGACTGACTGCTTAGACTGTGTGGCTCTGAGGTGCATCTGAGTTTCTCTTGATATATGAAGGATTTCCTTTTTGCAGGAGAGTTCACTGACTGAAATATTTCGGAATCCGCTGACAGCATGGTGTGTGAGCCATATAAATGGTAAGTATGGCTAAGAACATCAGGAGAGCCCTGCTGGATCAGACCAGTGGTCCATCTAGTCCAGCATCTTGTCTCACACAGGGGCCAATCAGTTCCTCTGGAGGGCCAGCAACAGGGCAGAGGGGCCGAGGCCTTCATAAAGAACATCAGAAGAGCCCTGCTGGATCAGAGCAGTAAGGGTCCATCTAGTCCAGCATCCCGTCTCACACAGTGGCCAACTAGTTCCTCTTCAGTGCCAACAACAGGGCAGAGAGGCCGAGGCCTTCATAAGAACCTAAGAAGAGCCCTGCTGGAGCAGACCAGTGAGGGTCCATCTAGTCCAGCCTCCTGTCTCACACAGGGGCCAGCCAGTTCCTCTGAAGGGCCAACAACAGGGCAGAGAGGCCGAGGCCTTCCCCTAATAAGGACATCAGAAGAACCCTGCTGGGTCAGACCAGGGAGGGTCCATCTAGTCCAGCCTCCTGTCTCACACTGTGGCCAACCAGTTCCTCTGGGGGGCCAACAATAGGGCAGAGAGGCCGAGGTCTTCCCCTGATGCTGCTTCCTGTTTCTGGGATTCAGAGGGATTCTGGGATTCACGTCCACTCTGAATGGGAAGGTTCCCCTCAGTCACAAGTCATAGGCACTGATAGACTTTATCCTCCATAGACCTGTCAAATCCCATATTAAAGCTGTTTATTCCTGAGGCCATCACTACCTCCTCTGGCAGCGAATTCCACATTTCCGTCTCTCTCTGTGCAAAGGATTATTTCCTTTTTTCCTCCCTAAATCTCCCGCCCAGTCGGCTTCACTGGATGCCTTCAAGTTCTAGTATTTGTGGAGAGGAAGTTCTCTTGGTCAACTATCTCCACCCCAGGCACAATTTGATAACCCTCTCTCACGTCCACCATTTGCTGCTCTGCTTCGTTCACGTATCTGGTGAGACTTCACATTAGTATCCTGTGGGCTCCTGAGCCAAAGCGGGTCCATTTTAAGGGAATTTAAGGAGAGACAGGGTAAATTCCTGCACCTGTGATCACCAACCGCATTTCAGGGCTGAGATGTGGTCTGCTCTGGAACGTTCCATGTGTGACTCCAGTCAGGGGCCAGGGACGTCTACGACGTGGGTGCCTCAGTTTCAGGGCCACTCACAGGAACCCCCACGTGAAGCTGGCTTACGCTGTGTCAGACCAGCCATCCATCAAGGTCGATATTGTCTACTCAGGCTGGCAGCCGCTCTCTACGGTCTTTCACATCCCCTGCTGCCTGACCTTTTGCAGGGACTGAACCCGGAAACTTCCGCAGCTGAGCCACGGTCCATTCTAGCCATTTGCTTCTTGTTTCTACTGCTCTTTAGCGCCACCACCACTGTGGATGGTTGGGGGTTGGCACTGCAGCCACCAACTCAACAGGGGTCAGCTGAGACAACCTCTTTGGTCCTGTAAACTGCTGGCGGTCAGCCTGAACTCCCTGCCTATTTTCTTCCTGGCTTCTTAACTCAGCTCCAGGCATTCAACTCTGATATGCCCGGGCGGTCCGGGTTGGAGACTGGAGGAGGCCTGGATAGGTGTGCTATAGAACAGGGGAGAAACACAGACATACCGGAGGGCTTGATGGGGGTGTGGCTGCGTAGACTCACCATTCCTCCACTGGGGGAGAAGGGGTTTGTCCACTTCAGCCCCCCCGATCCACTGGCCCGGATCCGGATGGCAGGGGGAACCCTGCCTCTAAAATGCCCGGATCACGCCAACGTGCCCTTTGCGATGACATTTCTTAGAGGTGAAGTCATCATGCCGGGCACGTTGACAGGAGGATGCTATAGTACTTCGCCAAAAAGCTCTATGGTGCCATAGAGTTATTGGCTGAATGCTAGAGCGCCCCCCCTGGTGACGTGCCTAGTGCGATGACGTCACGTCCGGAGTATCCCAGAAGGGTAGCTCCACCCTCCCCTTGCCAGCAGGAAGTAGGGACCTGGTAACCCTATGGCTGGGGGCGGGGTTACCATCTGACCTAGAAACGGTGATACTTTGGAGCTTTGGGGCTAGATCCAGCGTCTGCTTCCAGACTCTCAGCTCCTTACATAAACATAAGAACGTAAGAACATAAGAGGAGCCAGTGTTGGATCAGGCCAGTGGCCCATTCAGTCCAACACTCTGTGTCACACAGTGGCCAAAAATACCAGGTGCCATTAGGAGGTCCAGCAGTGGGGCCAGGACACCAGCAGCCCTCCCATTGCTGCCCCCCCCAAACACCAAGAGTACAGAGCATCCCTTGCCCCAGACTGAGAGCTCCTCTCTATACCTTGTGTCTCATAGCCACTGATGCATCCCTTGCCCCAGATTGAGAGTTCCTTCATAAGAACATAAGAGAAGCCAATGTTGGATCAGGCCAATGGCCCATCCAGTCCAACACTCTGAGTCACACAGTGGCCAGAAATACCAGGTGCCATCAGGAGGTCCAGCAGTGGGGCCAGGACACTAGAAGCTCTCCCATTGTTGACTCCCCCCAAACGCCAAGAATACAGAGCATCACTTGCCCCAGACCGAGAGTTCCTACATAAGAACATAAGAGAAGCCAATGTTGGATCAGGCCAATGGCCCATCCAGTCCAACACTCTGAGTCACACAGTGGCCAGAAATACCAGGTGCCATCAGGAGGTCCAGCAGTGGGGCTAGGACACTAGAAGCTCTCCCATTGTTGACTCCCCCCAAACGCCAAGAATACAGAGCATCACTTGCCCCAGACCGAGATTTCCTACGTAAGAACATAAGAGAAGCCAATGTTGGATCAGGCCAGTGGCCCATCCAATCTAACACTCTGTGTCACACAGTGGCCAAAAACACCAGGTGCCATCAGGAGGTCCAGCAGTGGGGCCAGGAGGACACTAGAAGCCCTCCCACTGTTGACCCCCCCAAGCAGCAAGAATACAGAGCATCCCTTGCCCCAGACTGAGAGCTCCTCTCTATACCTTGTGGCTCATAGCCACTGATGGACCTCTGCTCCATGTGCTTATCCAATTCCCTCTTGAAGCCGTCCACGCTTGTAACTGCCACCACCTCCTGTGGCAGTGAATCCCATGGTGAATTCCTTGGGAAGCCCCTCTGCTCAGGACCCTAACTTTGCCTCCTCCGCTGTGGCTATCCAGAATTCCCAGCTGGCCTTGTGCTATTTGGAGAGCACGGTAGCCCCCTGCCTGCCTCCATCTTCTCCTGTGTGGGTAATATGAGGTTATCCTGTGAGCGTCAGAGGAACGGCTGTGGCTCAGTGGTAGAGCATCTGTGTTGCCCGAAGAATGAAAGGTCACGTAGCATTGCCAGCTTCCGATATTACAACTGATCTCCAGACGACCCAGATCAATTCCCCTGGAGGAAATGGCTGCTTTGGAGGGCGGGGTCTAGGGCATTGTACCCTGATGAGGTCCCTCCCTTCCCCAAACCCCCGCCCTCCGGAGGCTCCACCCCCAAAAATCTCCAGGTATTTCCCAACTCAGAGGTGTCAGACCTGTGGGTCAGGCAGTAGGTGATATGAAGGACCTTTCTCTGTGGAAGACCCTGGAGAACCTCTGCCAGTCAGGAGAGACACGACTTACCTTGACGTCTGACCGCTTTGTGCGCACTCACAGCATTCTCCTTTTCAGCAGGTGCTTTTCGTGCTGGTAACGGCCAAGGATTTTTAACGTTTCTTCCTCTTTCTCCAGCTAAAATAAGGAATGGACTTCGCATACCCTTCCTGAGGTACTATCCCTGTGACAGATGTGAGAAGCCCATCTATGTCTCGGTGAGAAGTTGCGTGTTTGTTCAACGTAGATCAACGGATTGGGTTCCCCCTTCGTCAGGGGACAGTCAGGGGTGGGGGAGCCAGTTTGGTGTAGTGGTTAAGTGTGCGGACTCTAATCTGGGAGAACTGGGTTTGATTCCCTGCTCCTCCACTTGCACCTGCTGGATGACCTTGGGTAAGCCGTAGTTCTGACAAGAGCTGTCCTTGAAAGGGCAGTTCTCTCAGAGCTCTCTCAGCCCCACCTGCCTCACAGGGTGTCTGTTGTGGAGAGGGGAAGGGAAAGGAGTTTGTAAGCCGCTCTGAGACTCCGAGTAAAGAGTGAAGTATAAACTCAATCTCCTCCTCCTCCTCTTCTTCTTTTCCTCCTCCTCCTCTCCTCCTCCTCTTATTCTTCTTTTTCTCCTCCTCCTCTTCTCCTCCTCCTGCTCCTCTTATTCTTCTTTTTCTCCTCCTCCTTTCCCTCCTTTCCCTCCTCTTATTCTTCTTTTTCTCCTCCTCCTTTCCCTCCTCTTCTTCTCCTCCTTCTCTCCTCCTCCTCCTTCTGCTTCTCCTCTTCTTCTTTTTCTCCTTCTCCTACTCTTATTCTTTTTTCTCCTCCTTTCCCTCCTCTTCTTCTCCTCCACCTCCTCTTCGCCTCCTCCTCTCCTCCTCCTCTTATTCTCCTCCTGCTCCTCCTGCTCCTCTTCTTCTTTTTCTTCTCCTCTTCCTCCTCCTCTTCTTCTTCTTTTTCTCCTCCTCCTTTTCCTCCTCCTCCTCTTTGCCTTTTCCTCCTCCCCCTCCCCGTGGCTCTGATCTCCTCAATGTCTTCAGCTGTCCCTCCATGTTCAACACTCCTCTCCTCCCACTTTTCCTCCTTCTTCTTCCCTTTGGGAGCACTCTGCAGGGTCCTTGCCCGGTTCCTGTTCTTTTCAGTCATGCAGGAACCTCTGGGTTAAGAATTCCATCTAGGTGGGATGCTGTTTGGATTTCCTGCCTCCGGTGCCAGCAGGGGTGGACAGGGATGATATAATGGCGGGAGCAAGGCCGTTGGGCTTGGACCCAGCCAGTGAATGGGCCTCAAATGCTGCAGGAGGGGGCACTGGGGGACGCTGCCCCTGTTGACAGCACCACCCTTGGCTTCTGAATCAACCAGCCCAGGGAGTGCTGTGGCCATTCAGCCAGCTTCTAATCATTGCCATCCCTTCAGGACGGCAACCCAATTGGGACGTTTCCTGGTCAGTCTGTCCCTGGTGCCATGACACCTCAGGGAGGGAAGACCAATGGCTGTGAGTGGCAGGGGGTCATTGACATCCACAGAATCATAAAGTCGGAAGGGACCTCCGGGGTCATCTAGTCCAGCCCCCTACACACTACAGGGAATTCACAAATACCTCCCCCTCCACACCCTCAGTGATGCCTGTTCCATGCCCAGAAGATGGCAAAAAACCTCCAGGATCTCCAGCCAAACTTGCCTGGATCATAAGAGAACGTAAGAACATAAGAAAAGCCAATGCTGGATCAGGCCAATGGCCCATCCAGTCCAACACTCCGTGTCACACAGTGGCCAAAAGTACCAAGGGCCATCAGGAGGTCCAGCAGTGGGGGCCAGGACACTAGAAGCCCTCCCACTGTTGCCCCCCCCCCAAGTTCCAAGAATACAGAGCATCCCTTGCCCCAGAGTCCCTATCTATACCTTGTGGCTAATAGCCACTGATGGACCTCTGCTCCATATGTTTATCTAGTTCCCTCTTATAAGAACATAAGAGAAGCCAGTGTTGGATCAGGCCAATAGCCCATCCAGTCCAACACTCTGTGTCACACAGTGGCCAAAAATACCAGGTGCCATCAGGAGGTCCCCCAGTGGAGCCAGGACACTAGAAGCCCTCCCACTGCTGCCCCCTCCAGCACCAAGAATAGAGTACATCACCTGCCCCAGACTGAGAGTTCCTATCTATACCTTCTGGCTAATAGCTACTGATGGACCTCTGCTCCATATATTTATCTAATTCACTCTTGAAGCTGTCCATGCTTGTAGCCGCCACCACCTCCTGTGGCAGTGAATTCCATGTGTTAATCACTGTTTGTGTGAAGAAGGACTTGCTTTAATCTGTTCTAACCCGACTGCTCAGCAATTTCATGGAGTGCCCATGAGAAAAACCACTTCCTGACCCCCAGTCCTCCTGACCCTCTGTTCCCCTCCCTCAGCGCCGTGTGTATTGTCCCTGCACACTCAGCTACATCCCGAAGTAGTCTTCGAAGGAAAGAAAAGGCCGCTCTGCAGAAGTCACGGTTTGCTGTTCACACGGGAGAGGAACGGGAGTGCCGGAAGCTGTTCATCGCTCTCTGTTTCCTGTTTGGCACGATGCAGTCAGTCACGAAGCCGGTCGCCTTCACCGCTTGAAATACAACCAAAGCTTTTTCGCCTTTTGTCCAGAAGTAGTTTTCGTGTGCTCGTAGTGGATTTTACATAGGGACGGAGAAGAAAAAAATTTACATTAAATAATATTTTTTTTCTGAATTTCCGGGTCTGGAATAATGGGAGATTCTCTGGTCTGTGGTTTTCTTGGTCACGTTCTCATTGCTACCTGAGACATTCGCCCATGATCAGGACCAAATAAATGTTTCCGGGATACAAGGAGAAGTGTCTGTGGCTCAGTTGTAGAGCCTCTGCTTTGCATGCGGAAGGTTCCAGGTTCGATCCTTGGCATCTCCAGTTAAAAAGGACCAGGCAGGAGGTGATGTGAAAGACCTCCGCCTGAGACCCTGGAGAGCTGTAAGGAGGGGCCGTGGCTCAGTGGAAGAGCATCAGCTTGGCCTGCAGAAGGTCCCAGGTTCAATCCCCGGCATCTCCAGTTAAAAAGGACCAGGCAGGATGTGATGTGAAAGACCTCCGCCTGAGACCCTGGAGAGCTGTAAAGAGGGGCCGTGGTTCAGTGGAAGAGCATCTGCTTGGCATGCAGAAGGTCCCAGGTTCAATCCCCGGCATCTCCAGTTAAAAAGGACCAGGCAGTTGGTGAGGTGAAAGACCTCCACCTGAGACCCTGGAGAGCTGTAAAGAGGGGCCGTGGCTCAGTAGAAGAGCATCTGCTTGGCATGCAGAAAGTCCCAGGTTCAGTCCCCGGCATCTCCAGTTAAAAAGGACCAGGCAGTTGGTGAGGTGAAAGACCTCCGCCTGAGACCCTGGAGAGCTGTAAAGAGGGGCCGTGGCTCAGTAGAAGAGCATCTGCTTGGCATGCAGAAAGTCCCAGGTTCAGTCCCCGGCATCTCCAGTTAAAAAGGACCAGGCAGTTGGTGAGGTGAAAGACCTCCGCCTGAGACCCTGGAGAGCTGTAAAGAGGGGCCGTGGTTCAGTGGAAGAGCATCTGCTTGGCATGCAGAAGGTCCCAGGTTCAGTCCCCGGCATCTCCAGTTAAAAAGGACCAGGCAGTTGGTGAGGTGAAAGACCTCCACCTGAGACCCTGGAGAGCTGTAAAGAGGGGCCGTGGCTCAGTAGAAGAGCATCTGCTTGGCATGCAGAAAGTCCCAGGTTCAGTCCCCGGCATCTCCAGTTAAAAAGGACCAGGCAGTTGGTGAGGTGAAAGACCTCAGCCTGAGACCCTGGAGAGCTGTAAAGAGGGGCCGTGGCTCAGTGGAAGAGCATCAGCTTGGCCTGCAGAAGGTCCCAGGTTCAATCCCTGGCATCTCCAGTTAAAAAGGACCAGGCAGGAGGTGATGTGAAAGACCTCCGCCTGAGACCCTGGAGAGCTGTAAAGAGGGGGCGTGGCTCAGTAGAAGCGCCTCTGCTTGGCATGCAGAAGGTCCCAGGTTCAATCCCCGGCATCTCCAGTTAAAAGGACCAGGCAGGAGGTGATGTGAAAGACCTCCGCCTGAGACCCTGGAGAGCTGTAAAGAGGGGCCGTGGCTCAGTGGCAGAGCCTCTGCTAGGCATGCAGAAGGTCCCAGGTTCAGTCCCCGGCATCTCCAGTTAAAAAGGACCAGGCAGGAGGTGATGTGAAAGACCTCCGCCTGAGATCCTGGAGAGCTGTAAAGAGGGGCCGTGGCTCAGTGGAAGAGCATCAGCTTGGCCTGCAGAAGGTCCCAGGTTCAATCCCTGGCATCTCCAGTTAAAAAGGACCAGGCAGGAGGTGATGTGAAAGACTTCAGCCTGAGACCCTGGAGAGCTGTAAAGAGGGGCCGTGGCTCAGTGGAAGAGCCTCTGCTTGGCATGCAGAAGGTCCCCGGTTCAGTCCCCGGCATCTCCAGTTAAAAAGGACCAGGCAGTAGGTGATGGGAAAGTCCTCTGCCTGAGACCCCGGAGAGCCGCTGCCTGTCTGAGTAGACAGAACTGACCTTGATGGACCAGTGGCCTGATTCAGCTACATACGTTCATATGTTCAATTTAAGAACACACCCTTGCTGGATCTGACCCAAGCTCTATCTAGTGGGTTACAGCAAGGGCAAGCAGGTGGTTTCTAGGGCCTTACTGGCTGGACCGAAAAGAGACTGAGCTCCCTGGTGCACCTTCAGCACCTGCTCTTCAAAGGTCTACTGCCATAAGAACATAAGAGAAGGCAATGCTGGATCAGGCCAATGGCCCATCCAGTCCAACACTCTGTGTCAGACAGTGGTCAAGACCCAGGTGCCATCAAGAGGTCCACCAGCAGGGTCAGGACTCCAGAAGCCCTCTCTCTGTGGTCCCCAAGCAACCAAGAAGACAGAGCATCACTGCCCCAGAGAGAGTGTTCCGTCTATACCTTGTGACTAAGAGCCACCGATGGACCTCTGCTCCATATATCGACATAAGAGAAGCCAGTGTTGGCTCAGGCCAATGGCCCATCCAGTCCAACACTCTGTGTCAGACAGTACCCAAGATCCAGGTGCCATCAAGAGGGTCAGGGTCAGAACTCCAGAAGGCCTCCCACGGTTCCTCCCCAAACACCAAGAAGTCAAAGCATCACTGCCAGAGACAGAGTGTCCTCTCTATCCCTAATAGCCGCTGGTGGACCTCTGCTCCAGATGTTTATCCAACCCCCTCTTGAAGCTGTCTATGCTTGTAGCCGCCACCACTTCCTGCAGCAGTGAATTCCATGTGTTGATTAGACTGACCGGCTTGTAATTTCCCGAATCACCTCTGGAACCTTTTTTTTAAAGATAGAGGTTATATTACCTACCTTCCAGTCCTCGGGAATGGAAGCAGATTTTAGTGAAAGGTTGCATATTTTTTTGTCAGGAGATCCACAAGTTCACATTTGAGTTCTTTCAGAACTCTTGGATTCAGGTGATGGTCGTAATAAAGTCTGAGCACCCAGGGGCACCTTTAAAACCAACAAAGTTTCGTTCAAGGCATCTGAGGAAGAGTGCGTGCACACAAAAGCTTATACCTTGAATGAAACTTTGTGGGTCTTAAAGGTGCCCGTGGACTCAAGCTTCAGACCAGCATGGCTACCACACTGCATCACAGAATCAGAGAATCCAAGAGCTGGAAGGGGTCCTAGAGGCCATCCACTCCAACCCCCTGCTCAATGCAGGATCAGCATAGAGCATGCCTGACAGGTGTTTATCCAGCCGCTGCTTAAAGACTGCCAGGGAGGGGAGCTCACCACCTCCCCAGGCAGCTGACTCTACAGTCCCACAACTCTTACTGTCAAAAAGTTTTTCCTGATATCCAGCCGGTCCCTTCCCACTCTTAATGTAAACCCATGCTTGCGAGTTCTCTCCTCTGGTGCCAACAGGAACCGCTCCCTGCCCTCCTGTGAGTGACAGCCCTGGAAATACTTCAAGAGAGCACATCGTATCCCCCCCCCAACATCCTCTTCTCCAGACTGAACATTCCCCAGAAGTCCCTCAGCCTTTCCTCATTGGACTTCTTGGTCTCCAGGCCCCCGATCGTCCTCGTTGCTCTCCTCTGCGCCCGCTCTATTCTGCCCACATCCCTTTTGAAGGGAGGCCTCCAGAATTGTACACAATAGTCCAGGTGTGGCCTGACCAACGCAGAGTACAGCAGGACTATGACATCTTGAGATTTGGATCTTATTCCTCTGTTGATACACCCCAAGATTGCATTAGCCTTCTTTGTCGCCGCATCACACTGGCTGCTCATATCTAACTTATGGTCCACCTGTACCCCAAGATCTCGTTCACACACACACTGCTACCCAGAAGTGTATCCCCCATCCAGTATGCGTGTTCCTCATTTTTTCCCCATTGTCATTGGGACTGTATTCCACCTTGTCATTTGAAACACTTGGATTTTTTTTTAATTGGGAGGAAACAAGCCAATACACACAGGACTTCTCATGCCACAGTTTACAACCACTTGTGAGAGCTCTCTGCTGGGGACTTTTGAACTCCCCACAGTTTGAATCAAGTCTTTCTCACCGGTCGTAGTCATGCAGCTGGTTTTTTGATGATCAGACTGACTGTCCAACGCAACAACAACAAAAAAGGGGGAGGTAAAAACCTGACCTCAGAACTGAATCAGGTACCAAAAAGGGTGAGCAGAAATCAGGGCTCTTTTTGGGCAGGAACGCACAGGAACGGAGTTCCGGCTGGCTCCCGAGTTGGCCACGCCCAGCAGGAACTCATTAGCATAATAGGCCACACCCAGCAGCAGAAACTCGTTAGGATTGGCTCCATGAGGGGTGTGTGGCCTAACATGCAAGGGAGTTCCTGCTCCAAAAAATCCCTGGGGTTTTCACAACAAACAAGGTAAACAGAATAAGAAGCAAGAGGTGGGTGTGGCTGGATGACCACACTCCTGTTAACATAGGGGTGTGGCCTAATATGCTAATGAGTTTCTGCTGTTGGGTGTGGACTATTATGCTAATGAGTTCCTGCTGGGCTTCTGCTACCAAAAAAGCCCTGGCAGAAACAATATACAAATGAATGATGCAAAATAAATCCATTTATGATACAGCGCACTTGAAATATGAATTAAAAAACACAGGCCTTGAATTTAGTTTCTACATTGAAACCACCGGACTAAGTAGCCCTCGATGTACATTAAGGAGTACAAATAAATATCTCAAAGTTGATGACATGCAAATAAGACCTGAACCACAGCAAACAAGACTGAACATGTTCTGGCCCAATGGGACTGCTGCAGTGGCCACTAATACGTAGATACACGTCAAGAACAATTGTTGATATAATAAGCCAAAATAGGTTCGATTGAGTCACAAACTTCCAAAGGAGGAGAGCCCACCATCTCCGGAGGAAGCCTGTTCCACCCAGGAACCCCTCTAACTGTCGAGAAGTTCTTCCTAATGTGAAAAGTTTCACTCGTGTTGGCA
>JAPDNY010000446.1:0-39053 GCA_029375565.1 Gekko gecko
CTGCTTGCTGTCAGGTAGCCCTGCCATGATGGAAGGGTGGGAGGTGGGCTATGATGGATGACGGGAGGGAGGTGGGCTTTTGGCGCCTTAGTGGCGGAACAGACGGGAGGTTGGAATCCGGGGAGTTGTTGATTTACACCTCGGGTGTGAGAATGGAATGTGGCTTTTATTCTTCCTATCTCTTGCAGCCTGGACGTTCTGACCTTGGCAAGTCCGGGTTGCGAGCTCTCTATCGCTGGCATAGATGTAGCAGCTGTGGTTAATGGGGGCGGTGGGAATTCATTTGCTTAGTAACTTTCGATTTCCCAGTCGCATGTTTATTCATTGTATGGAAGAAGGGGGGTCCCCATTCACCCCCTTCCCCTGTATAACCGCTTGCTTTCTGTAACCAAGTCATTCTGAACAAGAGACCTGTTTCAGTGATCTATCTATTGCAGCTTAATAAACGCTAACCTTGCTTGCATCAAAAAGGTCTGGTGTTTGCTGACTAAGTTAGGACTTCTGACAGTTTGTTCAGAATCTTCATTTACTTTCGGGACTGGTCCTAAACCCACCACTCCAAAATGAGTGATGGAGAAGAAGACACTCTCCCGATTGAAGAAGAAGAAAAGGACAAGAAGCCTCCTGGGAAAGGCGTACCCAAAGAAACCCCTGACACATATGTGCCGGGACAATGGGGTTTGGAGTACGACTTTGGAGGGCCCTACGGCGATCCGTATGGGGCAGCCTATGGAGGGGTGACCCACCGAGCGGGACGCAGACGGGACTGGGTGAAACCCCTGACCGAGACCCACGAGGCGTGGTTCGGGACCCCAAGAGCATCCATGGGGATGAGCCACCCCGAGAGGTCGGTCCGCAAGTTGGCTACCGCAGAACCCCTGGAAGACACCGGCAGGGACTCCGAGCCCCAAGAGAGTGTCGTGGTAAGGCGGAGATGGAGCGGGGAGCCAGGCCAAGACCGCCTGATGCGTTTCCTCGATGAGTCCCTCGCTCGCATCCCACAGATGATTGCGGAGGGCATTCGGGAGGAGCGTGAACGACAGAGACGGGAAGAGCCGCCGGCACAAGTCCCCCCAGATCAACGCCCAGCACCGGACCAGGGAGCGGGGAACGTGCCATTGCGGGTGGGACTGGGGCAGCACTGGGAAGAGAGATCGTTTGTAGTTACCCCGTCCGCCCGGTTTCCCCTGGTTTTGGGAAGTCCATGGTTCTTTGATCACGATCCTCACGTACTATGGGGGGAGGGAAAGGTGGATTTCATCTCCGAGAAATGCCGGTCCCACGTCTGGAAGACAGAGTGGGGACCCATAATCGAGGGGAAACTCTCGGTGCCGGCTGGGGTAGCCGATGCAGAACTAGAAAGCATTCCCCCCGAATACCGAGACCTCGCCCCTGTCTTTGGGGAGGAGGAAGCAGATGAACTACCCCCCCACAGAAACTCTGATTGTGCAATCGAGATTCTGCCCAACCAAAAGCTACCTAAAGGGAAACTATATTCTATGAGCCCTTCGGAAAAGGTAGAACTGAGAAAATTCATTGACAAAAACCTCGGCAGGGGCTTCATAAGGCCAGCGTCCTCCCCGTTCGCAGCCCCCGTGCTCTTTAGGAAAAAGAAGGACGGAGGGTTACGGCTTTGCACGGATTATCGGGGCTTGAATGCGGTATCCAACACTAACGCTTACCCCATGCCCCTCATAAAAGACTTGTTGGCAGCAGTCGCTGGAGGGAAAATTTTCTCAAAACTTGACCTCCGCGATGCCTATTTCCGAGTCCGGATTCGGGAGGGGGACGAGTTTAAGACGGCGTTTAACACACCTCTCGGCCAGTTTGAATACTTAGTTATGCCGTTCGGACTTCAGGGGGCTCCTGGGGTCTTCATGAATTTGATTAACGAGGTGTTACACAAATACCTGTTCAAGGGGGTCCTTGTTTACCTTGATGACATTCTTTTGTATTCCCCCGACCGCACATCTCATGTGAAACTGGTGAGGGAAGTACTCCAAACGTTGCATAAGCATAAACTATTTGCCAAGCTGTCCAAGTGTGAATTTCACAAAACGGAGATCCCTTTCTTAGGCTACCGCATATCTCAAAGGGGAATTGAGATGGACCCTGACAAAATCAAGGATGTGGTGGGGTGGGAACCTCCTAAAACACGGAGGCAACTCCAAGGTTTCCTCGGCTTCGCGAACTTTTACAGATCATTCCTCTCGAACTTTGCCCAGGTGGCTCTCCCCTTAACAGACTTACTGAAAACCAAAGGGAAGCCACCCGAATGCACTCGACCGGGCGCTAAACTAGTATGGTCACCTGAGTGCCAACGGGCTTTTGACAAGTTGAAAACCCTCTTCACCTCAGAACCGGTGTTGGCCCACCCCAATGAACTTAAAAAATTCATTGTCCAGGTTGACGCCTCGGACGTCGCTATGGGGGGGGCGATCCTCCAGGAGGGGGAGGACGGTAAATTACACCCCCTTGCCTATGTGTCTAGGAAATTCAATGATACTGAACGGAATTGGTCCATTTGGGAGAAAGAAGCGGGATCGATCCGTTTGGCATTGTCTACTTGGCGCCATTGGTTAGAGGGAGCGCGAGTCCCATTCGAGGTCTGGACTGACCACAAGAACCTCGAGCTGCTCCGCTCCCCCGTTCTTTGAACGCCAAGCAGCTCCGTTGGGCAGATTTCTTCTCCAAGTTTAATTTCACACTGCACCATTTCCCGGGGACATCAAATTCCCTGGCCGATGCTTTGTCACGCCTCCCCCAACACGACAGCAAGAGGGAGGAGGTTCGTGACTCTGTATTCACTCCTTCCCAGTTGGGAGGAGCGGTAACCACGAGGAGGCAGGCCAAACGTACCCCACCTCCGCCAGACCCTCCTCCAAGTGACTGGGCGGTACGATTTTCCACTGAAATGTCGGACGCAGACAGGGAGGAAGTGGAGGGGGAAGAAGGGCTATCCCGCGATACGCATGGCTGCTGGACTAAAAATGACAAGCTCTTCGTTCCCCGTTCTCTCCGGGGGAGGTGATGGGTTGGGCGCACGGATCCAAGCTAGCTGGACACACAGGATTTGTAAAATCTCTCCAGCTCTTACAGCGACAATTTTGGTGGCCAGGGCTACGTAAAGACGTGTCACTCTTCACTTCTGCTTGTCAAACCTGTTTAATGAGTAAACCTCGCCCTGGAAAACCCCCGGGTGCCCTGCAACCCCTCCCTACGCCGGCTCGGCCCTGGGAGGTGATCTCTATGGACTTTATTACGGATTTACCCCCTAGTGGGGGAAAAACTGTTATTTGGGTGATCGTAGATCTCTTCACTAAACAAGCGCATTTTGTTCCTTTTGCAACCATCCCCTCTGCCAGAAAATTAGCTTCTGCGTTCTTACAACACGTTGTGAGGCTCCACACTTTACCTGCTAAAGTGATCTCCGACAGGGGGGTTCAGTTCGTTTCCAAGTTCTGGAGCGAACTAATGTCACTGCTTGGCGTAGAGAGGGGTGTGAGTAGTGCATACCATCCTGAATCGGATGGACAAACTGAACGTGTGAATCAGACCCTGGAACAATACTTGCGCTGTTTTTCTAATTTTCAGCAGGACAATTGGCATTCTCTTTTACCTTTGGCTGAGTTTTGTTACAATAATACTCAGCACTCGTCGACGGGGATGTCTCCATTTAAAGCGGTTCATGGTTATGACGCCCCGCCTCTGCCATTTTTGTCTTCTCCCGACCTCCCGGCGGGAGATGCTGGTGACTGGTGCAAACGCCTGCGGGAGGCGTGGGGCTCGTTAGCAGAGACTCTGGAAGAGGCTAAGACTGCCTACAAAATCCAAGCCGATAAGAAACGTAACCTGGCCTGGGTTCCCAAGTGTGGAGAGTTTGCTTACTTGTCTACCCAACATTTGCGCCGCATTCAGCCGAGCCGCAAACTTGGTTGGAAATTTATTGGTCCTTTTGAGATTGTGAGAGTGATTAACAATGTAACTGTTGAACTTGCATTGCCTAAATCCCTAAAGTCTGTGCATCCTGTTTTTCATGTGCGGCTTCTTCGCCCAGCGCCTGAAGGGAACAAATGGCGACCGCAACGGCCCACCCCACCTCCGCTGCTGGTGGGGGGGAACCTCACTACGAAGTCTCGCAGATTCTGGACTCTAAACTCTCTCGCAATCGCTTGTTTTACCTGGTTGAATGGATTGACTTTGGGCCGGAACAGCGGGAGTGGGTACGGGCAGAAAATGTTCTGGCCCCCGGCTAGTTAAAGCCTTTCACAAATTGTACCCCCACAAACCAAAGGGGTAGGGTTATTTTCGAGGGGCTGCATGTCAGGTAGCCCTGCCATGATGGAAGGGTGGGAGGTGGGCTATGATGGATGACGGGAGGGAGGTGGGCTTTTGGCGCCTTAGTGGCGGAACAGACGGGAGGTTGGAATCCGGGGAGTTGTTGATTTACACCTCGGGTGTGAGAATGGAATGTGGCTTTTATTCTTCCTATCTCTTGCAGCCTGGACGTTCTGACCTTGGCAAGTCCGGGTTGCGAGCTTCTCTATCGCTGGCATAGATGTAGCAGCTGTGGTTAATGGGGGCGGTGGGAATTCATTTGCTTAGTAACTTTCGATTTCCCAGTCGCATGTTTATTCATTGTATGGAAGAAGGGGGGGTCCCCATTCACCCCCTTCCCCTGTATAACCGCTTGCTTTCTGTAACCAAGTCATTCTGAACAAGAGACCTGTTTCAGTGATCTATCTATTGCAGCTTAATAAACGCTAACCTTGCTTGCATCAAAAAGGTCTGGTGTTTGCTGACTAAGTTAGGACTTCTGACACTTGCATTGATCCCAGTTTTGAGTGCTGCTTCCACCTTGCTGGCGTGTCTCTTCAGAAGTTTTGTTGCTTTAAGGATGGATTCCATCTTCTCTCGTTTCTTTCTTTTCTTATATTTCCGACCATCAATTTTTGCGGGCTCCATATTCACTACAGATGAAATTAGATCTCTGATGTATTTCTTGCTCAGCTCGGCATCCCCTTCTTCTGGCAGAGTATTTTCCTTTATAAAAGTGGAATAGGCTTTTGGAGCCATGTCCACCTCTTCTTTTAATTCATTCGCTTCACTGCCAGTTAGGGGTGCCAAGTCATTCGTCAAGGTAAAACTGAGATCTTCTTCCTCTTCTTCTTTCTCGCCCAAAAGGATTAACGTCAGATTAGCCTTTCTTGTCGTTTCCGAGATTTGCTTTTGCCGACTGATGAGAACACTTTCCACTTTAATCAGAGTTTCATTGATTCTCTGCATTTGCTCCAGCAGGGGCCGCAGTAGCTCCTTTTCTTGTTGAGTGACAGCAAACTCAGGGGGGGGTTACCCGGGCCGGAAGTCCCTCCCCTCTTCTCTTCCGGTTTGTGCAGGACAGTTTTCAGCGTCAACATTTTCCTTTTTGTTTACTTTTTCAAAGTTCGTGCCGCATCCTCCAAGAGGCTAACAATGTCGTAATCGCCTGCCAAACCCCAACGGTACCTTCACCAACACTTTTTCCTCTTTGCCCCCCTCCTTGCATTCCCTTTATAGATCTCGCTTCTCAAAAGGGGGTGGGGACTCCTCCCTCCTCCCTACGTTTGCGGGGGGTTTTATCTCGCTTCAAATTAGATCTTCAACTCACGATTCGATGCAATTCTTCTTTTTATTTTAACTCATGCTGCTTTCTTCACTCCTGGTGGAATTCGGGGGCGCTGCTAAGTCCCATTACGGGCACGACGCAGCGGGGCCGATTGGGGCGGGGAGAAAGCCTCAATTTCCCGGCTGTCTGCCGGCAAAGAGGCTACTCCCCAAAGCGCCCCCGGTTCGGAGCCTTTACTTAAGGCTCACTAGGGTCTTTCGCACATGCGAAGACCCCCCCTGACTGCGCGTGGGCTAACCACCTCCGGGAGCGTCCCGAAAGGTGGCCGCCATTCGCAACGCCGAAACCGCCCTATTTATAAGCCAGTTTTTGATCCACAAGAGGACTTGTCCTTTTATCCCATGACTATTGAGCTTACTTAGGAGCCTTTGATGAGGAACTGTATCAAAAGCTTTCCGGAAGTCAAGGTAAATAATATCTATTGGGTCCCCCTTGTCCACATGTTTGTTCACTCCCTCAAAAAACACTAACAGGTTAGTGAGACAAGAACTTCTCTTACAGAACCCATGCTGAGTCTGCCTCAATAGTTTTTGTTCATCAATGTGCCTACTAATTCTTTCCTTAATAACAGTTTCCACCAACTTACCCAGTATCGATGTCAGACTGATTGGCCTGTAATTTCCTGGATCTCCCCTGGAGCCCTTTTCAAAAATGGGAGTGACATCAGCTACCTTCCAGTCCTCAGGAATGGAGGCAGATTTTAAAGAAAGATTACATATTTTTGTCAGGAGATCCACAAGTTCACACATTTTACACAGTTAGGTGGTGAGCTAGGTTTGTTTTATTTTTTAAGGCAAGAGATATTTCAGAGGTAGTTTGCCATTGCCTGCCTCTGCATCACACCACTGGTATTCCTTGGAGATCACCCATCCAAATACTAGTCAAGGTTGACTCAGGTCAGCCCTTTTTGGTGATCTTAGGATAATACCTGTCACATACAATTGTTAGTATTAGCTCGCTTGATCGATGGGTGCAGGATATCCATTTTGCAAGTGCAAAGCACTGTTGAGCATGCAAGTCCACAGTAAGAAGATGCTCCATCTGCTCCACAATTAGAATCAGTGGCACTTTCCCTGTTATTCAGAACAGCAAATGCTACATAATTGGTTCAAATTATGCTAACCTGTTTTTCTGGAGTAGCTGTTATGAGGTGCTGGGGGGAGTATTATTGTTTATGTACTCAATAGCAAAACATCAATGGGAAGAATATGTAATAAGTGCCATGCATAGATTTCAGGGAGCCTTGGGGAGTACATCACACCTCCTCCCCAAAATCCCCACCTAAAATAAATATGTAAATAACCAGTCCCCCCCCCCCAAAAAAAAAAACATTGTCTTTTGCACAAAAAAAGTAAATGTATAGACATGTACAAATGAGTCGCTCCTTGCCACTTTAACCATCAATCAAAGACGTGACATGGCAGATCAAGCTAGCTGTCAGCTGTTCATCAGGACAACTGAATGATTAGTAATTTTAATTAAAGTCCCTCACAGCAATATGTTTAAAATTAAATCTGAGTGACAAAATGGAAACCTACCAGGAAAATGTTAAATATTGATAAGGTCTTCAAGAAGACTTTTTAAAAAAACAAACAAATAAATACATACATAAATCACTGGCAGCTTTTGTTTAGATGCTAACTAACAATGTTTCCTCCACAGGCATTGCACATTTCCCCATAAGTAAGCACCACTAGCTTTTGATGGACAGCTCTAGCTGGGATTGTACAGTCTGTCCAGGCAGCTGTTAAATACACAGGAGCCTTGAATGTTGGTGATCCCATTCATCTGACCTGCATTCTGAATTTCATTCCCAATGCTGTTCAGTGAATGTTTGGATTGGTTCATGGTTGTATCTCTGTCTTAATGTGCAGATAGGAATTATCTGCAGAATGAAGCAGGAAAATGGTTACAACAGAAGGTGATAAATGAGCAAGGCAGCCAATCAGCATGAGTGGCACTTAACCAGCAATTAAATTAGACAAGTGGGGACCTGCAAGAAACTTGCAGGAGCGGCTATCCCATTCCCTCCACCTCTGCTTCTCCCCCTCTCCCCCTACTTCTTCTCACACTCTTTCTCCTTCCTGCCACCCTTTTCTTACTCTTTATCTCCCCCCCCAATGCCTGTCACTTCCTTTCTGCCCCCATCTCATCACTCTTTCTGCCCCTGTCACTCTCCCGGCCTTCCACCTACTCCCCCACAGCAGCAGTGGCAGCAGCTACTCTCCAGGAATCACAATGGATTGCCCAAATACAGAGATCAGTTCCTGTTAGGGTTGCCAGCTCCATGTTGGGAAATTCCTGGAGATTTGGGGGTGGAGCCTTGGGAGGATGAAGTTTGAGCTTGGAAGTGACCTCAGCAGTGTATAATACCATAAGCTCCATCCTTCAATGTAGCCATTTTCTCCGGGGGAACTGATCTCTGTCATCTAGAGATCAGTTGTAATTCCAGGAGAGCTCCATCCCTCATCTGGAGGTTGGCAACATTAGTTCCCTTGGAGGAAATGACTGCTTAGGAGAGTGGAGTCTATGGTATTACATCTGTCTGAAGTCCCTCCTGACCTCACTCCCCACCATCCCCAGGCTCCACCCCTCAAGTATCCAGGAATTTCCCAACCTGGGTTTGGCATCCCTATCTCCTTCCCACTCAACAGCCAGCCTACCTTTATCTGTCCCTCTGCCTTCAATTTTCCATCTCCTTTCCCACTGCAGCTTCTACTGAGGAAAACTGTGGTCTATCTCCACAGTGGGGACTAAAGCAGTTTACATTATTCTCTCCTCCTTTTTATCCACTCAATAGCCTTATGAGGTAGGATAAACTGAAACTATATGACTGGTCCAAAATTACCCAATGAGCTTCCACAGCAAGATGGGGATCTAAACCTGGGTCTCGCAAACCCTGCTCTGAAGCTCTGACTGTTATACTGCACTGACTTTCATAGGGTGGCTGCTGTTGAACAGTAGCAAGGAGTCAGGCCTAGTTGAATGGAGAAAATGGGTGGACTCTGTGGCATTATAGCCAGCTGAGGCTTCCCCCTACCCAAACTATGCACTTCTCAGACTTCACCACAAAATCTCCAGGAATTCCCCAACCTGGAGTGGGAAATCCTAGTCCCAGGCCTGTCTCCAAAGCCCCTGCTATTTAGCCTTTCATACTGCAGGAGGAATCCTTCCTAGTCCAAGCTCCAGTTCTGCTTTTTGCTTCCTCCCCTTCCTTTCTCTCTATCAGCCAGTGTATCTCTTACTGTTGGTATGGCAGGACCTGGAGTAGATCCCTGCAGCAGCCATTTCAAAAGGTATTGGGAGAGAATTAAATCCTCCCCAAGGGTTTTTTTTTAACTTTTTTGAATTTTTCTGGAGACCTATGGAGTACCCTGAGTCTGAAGAAAAACCTGTTGGGGACAGTGTGCCCCCTATCTGCAGAAATTGGTATTCTCATGCAGAGGGGACTGTTGAGAATTTGATATATAGATAGTGTACACATCAGCTGTTTTGTCTTCCAAGCTTCCCCATTGGTGGGATGCAAATCCCTCACTCCTGTTTCCCACATGAGTGCTTTTCCTCAGTGAGCCACTGAGGAGATGATGGTTTGGATCTCCCACAGCATTTCTGTGGAGGGAAGGATTTCCACCTGTGTAGCTTAACTCTTTCACCTATTCCATTTTGATTCTAACTAGCCCTTCCAGGTACCACCCCCATATGTAAAGGCTGAGGAAATTCTGTTTCGATGTATCTGAAGAAGTATACTTGCAGATGAAAGCTTATACCTTGAATAAAACTTTGTTGGTGTTAAAAGTGCCATTGGATTCAAACCTTTTTCAGCTACGGCTTAAGTTCATCATGAGAAATCTAGGGGAAGACTTTCTGGTTTATTTTCCCTCCAAGATAGTTAGGTAACTAGGTCCCTACAAAGTTCATCTGCAATGCACTAAATGCAAAGTATTCCTTAGTAACTGAAAATAAATGCTAATAAAAGCTGTAATATTTACTGATATGATTTGTATCTCACCCTTCCTCCAAGAAACTCAGGGTGGGCTGCATGGGCTTACCCCACGATCCAAAAAAAAAAAAAAAAACCTTCTACTTGGGAAGGCATTGGTATGCCAGCAAACAAAATGTCAAGGCAAAAGACATGGACTGCACTTGGCCACACACACATGGAGCAAGCCAAGACCCAGTGGCAATGCGAGCATGCCACCTTGGACAGGTGGTGTGCAGATCTGATGGGCATAAGCCATGTCTATTGCCTTCTCTCATATTGCCAGCCCCAGTAGTGATGCCTGTGCCTCCGTTGCTTGGTCAGAGATCTGTCTCTGGGTCTGAAGCAAAATGGTCTGATGTTCTGCAGCCCCAGCACATATATGGGTGCTTACTTAAATCTGGTTTCTTCCATTTTATTTTCCCCAAAACCATCTGAGATGGGTAGTTGGAGAGATGAAGACAGGCCGAGGGCCAAGCAGTTACCTTCAGGATTAAGATGACAAACCACCATTCCCCCTGCCATGGCCTCCATTTTTTCCCCCCAGGAAAGAAACCCAACCATTTTGCAGGAAAAGAAAATGAAAACATATGCAATGCATGTTTTATTAGCAAGCCTAAACTTATTTTACTGCTTTAACATCATAACACACATCATTTATAACTGAGCATATAAAACAGCAATATTTGCTATATTTATGAAATTTTAAATTATTAATGCCTTCGTTTTCTACAATCAACATTGCAAATATGTCCAAGAGAGGGAGCGAGAGAGCTGCAATCTGATTGCATCCTTTGCCACTTTAGCACACCTGTTGTCGGAATAGGGTTTCCAACTTTAGGGTGTGGCCTGGAGTTCTCATAACGTTACAGTTCTCATGGCATTACGACTGATTTCCAGACTACAGAAACCAGTTTCCCTGGAGGAAATTACCGCTTCAGGGGGTGGAGAAATTGATATCCTAGACCATCTATGCCAATAAAGGTTTTGAATTGAATTGAATTGATATCCTAGACCAGGGGAGTCAAACATAAGGCTCGGGGGCCAGAACTGGCCCATCCAGGGCTCTTATGTGGCCCACAAGCAACTAGTGCAATGGAGGGAACAGGAGACTGCTCGGTGGTGATGGGGTGGGCAGAGACACTCCGATTGTGGCTTCAGCATGGTAGAACAACCTCATCTGCAGCAATCAAGCAGCATGGGAGTGTCTGCCCAGTACTGCACTGCTGGCTCTCCAGTCTGTCTATGTGGGCTTTCCTTTGTACCCCCCTCCAAGCTCATGGGGCCTTGCATTAAGGACACACCAATCTGGAGCTTACCAGATGCTGTCCTTTATACAGTTTATATCTCCCGTACCTGGCATTACATTTTATGGAACACATGGCCTGGCCCAACAAAGTGACATTTATGTCAGATCTGGCCCTCATTACAAATGAGTTTGACACCACAGTCCTAGACTGGATTCAGATCCTCAGTGAGTGCCCTCCCCAGGATTTCCCCCAAGACAGAGTTGGCAACCCTATACTGGAGAGCTTGGGGGGGGGGGATGCTGAGCATCTGGTCCTTTCACAGTCATCCCATAATATGTCACCTTCTGTCCATCATTTTGACTCACTCCCGTGGAGAACGGTCTCTTCCAGGCTTCTTCTTCTGGCCTGGTGGAACCTTCCTCTGCTTCCTCTGAACAGTCTTCCTTAGATGTCCAGTGCCTGCCTACCTCAGCCTCATTGTCCCCACCCACCTTTTCTTGCAGGTTTCTATTCCCCATTTGACTACTTACTGTGTTCGCTGCCTTCAACAATTCTTGCCTTCCTCCGCTCCCTCTTTCATTTGCTCCCTAACCTGTCTACACAGTCAGCTGCTTTGGATTTCTGGCCCCAGATCTGTTCACTCAGTCTCAGGCTTCAGTGCCACAAAATCACTTACCACATTGTCTGACGTGGTAATATGTTCAGAGAGTGACATTTGTGACTAAACTTATGCAGCATTAGAGAAACTGCCCAGCTTCCTTTTCAGTTATAGTTAGAAGCGTGTGCTGTGTTTGGTGTTCTTAAACTAATGTGATAGGAAAATAATAGAGTGGTTGGACAGGTTGCTGCAGGATAAACAAATACTTGGAACAAATGTGCTGCTTGCAACCTCTGTGGTCTCAATGCCTGTTTTTGTTTTAAATAAACGGGCTAATTATATGTGCCACTGGGCATCCATTTTGAGTTGACTTTAGAAAGATTAGCATTCATAAAGCCCTTGGTTATTAAAAGAACCAAGAAATAATAATACAGCAAAAAGGTTAACGATATGATCCAAAATATCAAGAGCACAAAAAATATTATGCAAAGAATACACACCGATACTGAGTGGGTTTATTAGCAAAATAATTCGATGTGTGGAGATATATATATATATATATATATATATATATATATATATATATATGTAATTTTAAGGAGACAATTTTCTCTCATTTATCTCTGTGAGGCATACTATCATTATGTCTTCCTGAATAAAAAAGATCTGCATGAATTATGGAGGTTCTTGATTGTCTTATCAAGCACTCTTGTATCGTGATAATAGCCGTTTGATGCTTTGCTGTCCCGAAAGTACCTCTGCGCGGTATTTTCTCAGCCCGACTTGCAGTTTCTTAAAGGGACCAAAAACGGCAACAACAACAATGAAAAGTTTATGTTCTGCTACTAAGGGGGGTGGGGGGGCAGAAAGCAATCATCCTGACACTGCTTTATAGGACTGTAGTTCCAGATCAATTCAGCCATTCGTCCGAAAAACCAAAGTAGGAGGGGCGGGGAAGCTTCTTAGTGGCTGAAAGGCCTTATATTTGGGGGTTAAATTGGTGTGCTTTAAAAGATTTCACTGCAGTTGCTTCTTCATATCTTGTAATTATTTTAGCAATGTTATCAAGATATGCCAGTCATTTTTAAGGCAAGAAATTTGAGCCTTTGGCTTTCCTAAGAAAAGCCATGCAGTAGCAGTCTAATGACCATCCAGTCCAATGTCCTGTTTGCCACAGTGGTGAATCACATGACCCAGAAGACCAACAGTAATGGCTCAGAGGCCATAGCTCCCTTCCCTTTGCCAGTGCCCCTTACCCAGAAAGTGACATGTCCTCCATATATTTCCCTTGCATTTATATATATATATATATATATATATATATATATATATATATATATATATATATATGCTACCTCTCCAGAGACCTGCTTAGGTGGATTTTAAAGCCGTCTAAAGATAGTGCCTATCGTCATATCTAGTGGCCATGATGGCTGTTGATATAACAGAGGCCAGACATACCTCCCTAAAGAAGGGAAACTTTAGAAGATGAAGTTTGGGACATCTCAGTTGTCAAGTGGACCTATACAAGAAGGATCTATGCGATGGCATCTGAAACCAAACCAGAGGAGCAAGGAATTCTGGTGTCTTGTATACAAGAAGACAACACAGCCCAGCAGCCCAGGAGACAAGAACAGGTGAGGGTCTGTGGTTCAGTGGGAGAACCTCTGCTTTGCATGCAGAAGGTCCCAGGTTCAATCCCTGCCAGCTCCACCTAAAATAATCGGGTAGGACCTAGGAGATAATGTGAAAGACCTATACCAGTCTCATTAGACAATATTGACTTGGATGGACCTATGGTTTGATTCAGTATAAGAGAGCTTCATGTATGGAACCAGGCATGTGTAAAGTGGAGAATGAGAGGTCTACTTCTTCCGTTCCACAGATCATCTGGACTGGGAAGAAAAAGGCTCCAAACTATTGAGCACAGTGAGAAACAGGGGAGCCTTAAAAGTTTTTTGCCCACATTACCCTTTTCAAGTAAGAAATACACCCCTCCCCTCTCACTGTATATGTGAATGATGCAAGTCAAACAAATGGACATGCATGGCTGACTCCTTCACGTCTAATTTGGCCCTTAAAGCTGCCATCCTTTGGTTAGTGACTGCTAACTGAGAAAGTCTAGAGGATTTCCCCCATTGCAGACATACAGCATGCTGGAAGCAACCTTCTGTACCAGGTATGGTTTCCCTCCTCTTGGCTGAGCAACCTTTCTTGCCACCAGTTTTTCTGGGAGGTCAGCCAGGAGAATTGTGCCTAGATCTATTGTCATAATTGAGAGTCATCAAGGGGGGAGGAACTCTCTCTGGAAAAGGGCCTAAACTGCTAAATGCTGGGAGTGAAGGATTGTGAGCTGTCTCTTGCCTCAGTCTACAGATGAAGACTGCAAGAGAGTTAGAGAGCTAGATAGGCTAGGATGCTGAACATTCTTCCTTTTACTTTCTCTGATGCAGACCCTTTGAAATGTAGACAGTTAACTCTTAGGGCATGTTTCCTTCCTTCCGGCTTCTTCTTCGCTTTCCACCACAATGCCATGCACTTTTCCATCTTGGCAACATGAGAGCAGGATGCTTTTCTGCACCTCCATCCATCTAGTTAGTTAGATTAGATAATCTTTCTCTTTGCTATCCTATAATAAATATATCCTATAATATAGGAGTGCCTATAATAAAGAAACCCCTCTTATTTGTTTGAAAAATAAAAGAGGCTCCGTGTAACTTTTGTTCTGGGACAGCACACGCACACTGACCAGATGAGCGCTGCTGCATTTAAGCTTTGAGCACTCTGCTACCAATATAATCCAACACTAAAAGCATGTTTGTTACATGGGAGATACTTAATTCAGTCTTAATATGATTTATCAGTGTGTGTGTATGTGTGTGTGTTTGGTGTAGTGATTAGGAGCCAGTTTGGTGTCGTGGTTAGGAGTGTGGACTCTAATCTGGGAGAACCGGGTTTGATTCCCCACTCCTCCACATGCAGCTGCTGAATGACCTTGAGCATGCCACAGTTCTCTCAGAGTTATTCTCTCAAGAGCAGTTCTCTCGGAGTTCTCACAGCTCCCCCTACCTCACAGGATGTCTATTGTGGGGAGAGAAAGGGAAGGAGATTATAAGCCACTCTGAGACTCCTTCAGGTAGTGAAGGGCAGGGTATAAATCCAATCTCCTCCTCCTCCTCTAACTAGTCAATAGAACTTGCCAAGGATTGGAAGAAGAGGTTAATCTCCCTTCACTCAAGTTTTCTTTACCTGACTGGCTATAACCCTGGTAGGAAAATAAAGGAAGTACAGTATATGTTCCTGGCCATTTCCTCTAACTTTTTTCTAGCAGATGACCAAAATCAGTTCTCCTGGATAAAATGGCTGTTTTGGAGGGCGGAGTCTATGGCATTATACTCTGCTGAGGTCCCTCCCCTCCCCAAACCCCATCCTCCACAGGCTCCGCTCCCAAAATCTCCAAGTATTTCCCAGCCCGGAGCTGGTAACCCTAGAGGGGCCCCGATAAGAATGGGGATTGGCTGAAGTTGAGCAAAAAAATGGGGGAGGAGCTGGATTCAGGTTCTTTTAAAGGCTTGTCCATAGGTAAGGGGCAACACCTGGGACAACAGGCCACAGCTTTCTGAGCATACTTCCTCTCTGCCACTGCACCCTTAAGAAAGATGAAAGCCTGCAGATGAATCCTCCCGAGCAGCTACAGTGTGTGATTAAATAATTGTATGTGTTGTCTTCCCTATCCCACATGAATATTATTAGTCCAATTGTCAATGAGTAACTGTAAATCGCTCTGAGCCCACAGGTGTGTGGGGAAAAGCGATCAATAAACCGAAAAGTATTAAAGATCTAGGTGCACCTACAGAACAGAGATTATGACCTGTGCTTTTAGGGAAGACTGGACATCATCAGTTAGGAAACACCCTCCCCCCCTTCTTGTTGAGAGTGCTTCTGATCTTCATCATCTGGATTCATCCTGCTGCTAGACACACTGAACATGAATCAAGATTGCACCATTTAGAATGGATGGAATGGAGTGAGAGGGAGGGAGGGAGAGAGAGACCATTTCTGCAGTAATGAGATTCCCTGCACTGACGTTTTAAAAACTGTGCATTACATGAAATTTCCCTAAAACTGGGGATTCCAAAAATGTGGGGTGAGAAGGAGAAAACTTCGAATTTGTGCCTGATGAAGAATAATCTACTGTGGGAAATTTCACATAACATGCAGTTCTTAAAACTTCAATGTGGGGAATTTCATTACTGTGGAAATGGTCAGAAAGTTGGATCTCATCTGTGCCATGATAGTGCTGAACCTCGTCACCTAGCCTGGGCCCTCTCGTGAAGACACTCATAAACATGAGCAGTGTTTTCAAAGGCCTGCGGGACTGTAGCTTTCATTAGCAATTATTTCAGCCGACTGAATACTGCTGGTAGTGATTCTGCAACAAGCAGGCCTTTAGGCCAAGCTGCACACAGCGCAGCTGTCACATTATAAGGAGTGTTCCCTCTGTTCTAGTTAAAAGGAGGGATGAACCAATGTTCGCAACACAGGTGTACAAAAACAAATCTTACTTTGTTCCCGATGCTTGTCTGCTGTTGAGTCAAGGACCTCATAAGATCACCTCACTGATTTGCTGGCATTTTAAAATTAACAGCCTTTTGAGTAGCTTTGTGTCTCTGTGGTGGTGACATTCATCGTGGTGGCTGGATGAACAGTCATTGTTGATGGATGCTTAGTTTACCAGCTTGCTTGGATTATACATGCCACAGGGACGTCATTGGAAAGAGAATGTGCCTCATTTACAATCAGCTACATTAGTGTGTATGTACTGTCTCCTCCACCCAAGATGCTTCATTTTCAATCAGCTTTCACCTCTCCTAGTTTGCCCTGGTGTCTTCATAACTTCTTTGGACTGTTTCCTTTCTTGGACACTCATTTCATTTCAGACCCTATTGTACAGGTGAACTGCCAATTCAGGAGGCTATCCAAAGTCATGAAACATCATATGATCTAATCCAAGATTAGGTAACACACTAGAACTAGGCATGGGCACAAACCGGCATGGGCAGTTCGTGGTCTGTGAAGCGATGTCGGCGAAGGTTCTTCTGTCATGAATGTTCACTAACATTCAGCGTGGTTCACGAACAAAGACAGACTGGCACTAATCAAGTAAACTGTTTACAAAACTCCAAGGCAACTGCGGGGGCAGAATTCTACAGCCTTGGAAACACCAATAGGATCCTTCCAAAGCATAACAGGCACTGCTGGCTGCTAATAACAGAATTCCATTGTGGCCTATGGGCTCAGAAGTCTATCTATTGAGTGAGCTCTCCTCCCTCACCCTCCTTTGTTGACTGGTGAAGCCAAAGAGAGGCACGGAGCTAGCAGAGTTGATTCATTGCTTCACTTTCCTTTTGCTTTATCTACTGTCTGCTGCTGGGGTTTGGGATTAGGGTGTAGTGATAGACTCAGGGTTCTGACTTTCAGCACAGGGGCTTAGATGTTCTTCATTCCCTACCTCCCACTTTTTCTGTTAGTGATCTCCTCTGCTCTCTGCTGTGAAGGTTTGAGAGTTTTCTGGAACCAGGGATCCGGGTCTGCTCTTCCTGTGGTCACGCTGAGCACAGGGGCTCAGGGAACACTATGAGGGTGAGCCCGGGAGGAAGGGGTCCTGATTGTGGAGGGAACAAGCCCAAACCCCACAGAGAACCAGTGGCCCCTGTAACCGAGCGCAAAAGCCAGCCCCCCTGGAGTCCTACCTCAGCAGGCAGCACAAGGGGTCTCGAGCTGGAGACCCCGGCAAGGGACTTTCAAAGCAAGTGAGAAGCAGAGGGGGTTTGCCATCACCTTCCTCTGTTGAGCCTTCTTAGTGATCCCTCATCCAAGTACCGGCCATGCTTAGCTTCTGAGATCTGACAAGATCAGGCTGTACTATACCATCCCATGCATGCCCAAAATATTCTAGCAAGGAAACACATAGCCATATACAGTATTAGGGACCAGTGTTTATTTCCATGGGATATATTTTGTCGTTATAATCACAAATATTTGTGTGTTCCCAAATACATCAGTGCCCAAAAGAGTTAAGCAAAACACAGTTTTGTTTTATCTGTTCTTCTATATAATGGCTTTGCACTGAAAGCTACAAAACACACTATGCATTAATATAGATGGCAGTATTCAGGATTAAGGAAGGTTTAAAGATGCCCAACAGGCACTAATTGCGAGGGGGGACCTATAATAAATTGCCTGGATAGCATTTGTTTTTTGATTATAGATGAGCAAGTCTATCTAGATTATAATACACTGGAAATGGCCACTAAAAGATGCATAATGAAAAATCATCACACTGGGAAGTCGGAGATGAAACAAGGTCAGTAAAATTAATGCCTCTGCATAAAGGAAACCACTTAAGAACTCCGAAGATTGGAAGAGCCTGTTAATGTAAACAAAATTAATCCACTGAGCATCCCTACAAGTCTATTGAAATGAATGGTGGGAGATCTCATTAGCATACGCTTCAGATGCTTCCAAAGGGCTCTGGGTAAAAGTGATACAAAACTATGGAAGATAGAGTAGGAAAGAAAAGGTTGGGTCTTCAAGCGTTTCAAGTCATCTGCTGTTCAGTTAAGGTTACAGGACTTGGCTCCTATACCAACTCTGAGCCACTGTTATTCCCCCCCCCCCCAAGCCTCCCTCCAGGAGCTATGTCTTTCAGTCCACAGAAATGTTCAGGTCTTGCACAGCCAAAGGTGCAGAGATAATCCATCTTAGATATAGAACCAGCTAGTCATGATCAGCCCTGACTTGGATGGCCCAGGCTAGCCTAATTGTGTTGGGTCTAACAAGCTAAACAGCATCAGCCCAGGTTCATACTTAGATGGGAGACCACCAAAGAAATTCAGCATTGCTATGCAGAGGCAGACAGTGATAAACCAACTCTGAATGTCTCTTGCCTTGAAAACCCTATGGGGTCATCATAAATTAACAGCAACTTTTTTAAAAAAACGAACAAGACAATAGTATTTATTTGAATGTATACTTTGAGGTCCATCAGTGGTTATTAGCCACTTGTATAGATAGGGATTCTGGGGCAAGTGATGCTCTGTATTCTTGGTGCTTGGGGGGGGGTCAACAGTGGGAGGGCTTCTAGTGTCCTGGTCCCACTGGTGGACCTCCTGATGGCACCTGGTATTTTTGGCCACTGTGTGACACAGGGTGTTGGACTGGATGGGCCATTGGCCTGATCCAACATTGGCTTCTCTTATGTTCTTATGGCTAAATACAGTATTTTGGAATAATCACAAATGAACTCAGAAACAAATATGAAAAGCTGTAGGCTTGGGAGCATTACTAAAATTACCCTAAGCATTCTTTCTTATCTAGCTAGATCTTTCTCTATAATAAAGGCAACTCCATTTAGTATTGCCCACATGATTTATACAGGAAAATTGTGCTTACCTGGGTAGATGCACTTATGCATTGGCAGCAACTTGCTGGTGCTTTCCACTGCCACCAGTCACGATCAAGATATAGGCTATCCAAAAGCTGATGCATGAGGACTAGCCTGATTCCCACAGGAATGCTGGTGCACTCTAACCAAAACTCTTGTCTGTGACCCTCCAAAGCCCCACACACCCTGGTTATGATTAACAACTGATGTTTGCAGGATGATGACAAAACATTCTGGATTACCCAAAAATATCCCTGGTGATAGCAACTTCTTCAAAAACCCAATCAATGCTTAATCTGACAGGATAACCTCATCTCCTGGCCCATCAAAACCAAGCATTAATCAAGAATTAATTTAGGAAGGTCCCAACATTCTCACCCTTCTCATGTCATAATTAAAGGTCCCCATCAAGCCTGGCCCAAACCCAACAGGTCTTAGTACCGTCACCACCCTTATTTCTTAGCACCCCCATTTCTTTCTTTCTTTTGGGGGCATTGTGTGTGTATGTGTGCTTGCATGCCTGGAAGTCATGGTGATTTCTGGTGACTCTTAGTGGGCTTTGGACATTTCAGAGAGGTGGCTTGATTGCCTGCCTCTGCGTCCCAAGCCCTGGTATTCCTTGGAGGTTTCCCTTCCAGTTACTTGCCAGGGTTGAAGGGGGTTGAAGTGCTCGTTTTATAGGGGTGGAGAAGGAGTGATTAGCATGAGGTTGGGATTCACAGCAGAAAATAGATCAAGAGTACAGGGCATCAGACTCAGGAGGTGAAAAGTGAATTTTCAGCTGGGGTGATTGAGTTACTAGGACAAAGGGCTAGCTCTGGTTGCCCAAACAAAGACTGAGTAGCAGCTTGATAATATTTCCCCTGGGTTCAGGATTGAATTGGGTTGCCAGGCCTCTGCCCTCTGGAAGCTTCTAAGAATGGGGCACAGGGAAGGGATATCATGTGTCATTTTCGGGTCTTGTTCAGACATGATGCCATGATTTTCTAGAAACTCACCAAAACTCTAGAGTAAAATTATGAACATAAGAACATAAGAACATAAGAGAAGCCAATGTTGAATCAGGCCAATGGCCCATCTAGTCCAACACTCTGTCACACAGCGGCTAAAATATACCAGGTGCCATCAGGAGGTCCAGCAGTGGGGCCAGGGCACCAGAAGCCCTCCCACTGCTGCCCCCTCCAGCACCAAGAATAGAGTGCATCACCTGCCCCAGACGGAGAGTTCCCATCTATACCCTGTGGCTAATAGCCACTGGTGGACTTCTGCTCCATATGTTTATCTAATTTCCTCTTGAAACTGTCCATGCTTGCAGCTGCCACGACCTCCTGTGGCAGTGAATTCCATATGTTAATCATTCTTAGGGTGAAGAAGTATTTCCTTTTATCTGTTCTAACCCGACTGCTCAGCAATTTCATAGAGTGCCCACGAGTTCTTGTATTGTGAGAAAGGGAGAAAAGTACTTCTTTCTCAACCTGCTCAATCCCATTCATAATCTTATAAACCTCGATCATGTCACCTCTCAGCCGTCGTTTCTCCAAGCTAAAGAGCCCCAAGCATTTTAACCTTTCTTCATAGGGAAGGTGTTCCAACCCTCCTATCATTCTAGTTGCCCTTCTCTGCACTTTTTCCAATGCTATAATATCCTTTTTGAGATGTGGTGACCAGAACTGTACACAGTATTCCAAATGAGGTCGCACCAATGATTTATACAGGGGCATGATGATACTGGCTGATTTGTTATCAATTCCCTTCCTAATAATCCCCAGCATAGCATTGGCCTTCTTTATTGCAGCTACACATTGTGTTGACATTTTCAGCGAGTTATCCACTACGACTCCAAGATCTCTCTCTTGGTCCGTCTCTGCCAGATCAGACCCCATCAACGTGTATTTATATTTAGGATTTTTGGCTCCAATGTGCATCACTTTGCACTTGGCCACATTGAACCCCATTTGCCACGTTGACGCCCACTCACCCATCCTCCACAGATCCCTTTGGAGTGCCTCACAATCCTCCCTGGTTTTCACCACCCTGAACAACTTTGTGTCATCTGCAAATTTAGCCTCTTCACTGCTTACTCCCAATTCCAAATCATTAATAAACAAGTTAAAAAGCATCGGACCGAGTACTGATCCCTGTGGTACCCCACTGCTTACCACCCTCCACTGAGAAAGTTTCCCATTTATACTCACTCTCTGTTTCCTATTTATAAGCCAGTTTTTGATCCACAAGAGGACTTGTCCTTTGATCCCATGACTATTGAGCTTACTTAGGAGCCTTTGATGAGGAACTGTATCAAAAGCTTTCCGGAAGTCAAGGTAAATAATATCTATTGGGTCCCCCTTGTCCACATGTTTGTTCACTCCCTCAAAAAACACTAACAGGTTAGTGAGACAAGATCTTCCCTTACAGAACCCATGCTGAGTCTGCCTCAATAGTTTTTGTTCATCAATGTGCCTACTAATTCTTTCCTTAATAACAGTTTCCACCAACTTACCCAGTATCGATGTCAGACTGACTGGCCTGTAATTTCCTGGATCTCCCTGGAGCCCTTTTTAAAGATGGGAGTGACATTAGCTACCTTCCAGTCCTCAGGAATGGAGGCAGATTTTAAAGAAAGATTACATATTTTTGTCAGGAGATCCACAAGTTCACATTTGAGTTCTTTCAGAACTCTCGGATGAATGCCATCCGGGCCTGGTGATTTATTAGTTTTTAAATTGTCCATCAGTCGGAGGACTTCCTCTCTTGTTACCGCAATCTGATTCAGGTCTTTCAAACCCCCTCCCGAAATCGGTGCTTCTGGAGTGGGCAAACACTTCTCCTCTTCCACAGTGAAGACAGAGGCAAAAAATGCATTCAGCTTCTCAGCCATTTCCCTATCATCCTTCACTACTCCTTTTACCCCTTGGTCATCCAAGGGCCCCACTGCCTCCCTGGCTGGCTTCCTACTTCTAATGTATTTGAAGAAAGTTTTATTGTTGGTCTTTATGTTTTTTGCGATATGCTCCTCATATTCCCTTTTTGCTTGCCTGATCACAGACTTGCATTTTATTTGCCATAGTCTGTGTTCCCTTTTATCAACCTCACTAAGACTAGCTTTCCACCGCTTAAAGGAATCCTTCTTACCTTTTACAGCTTCCATTACTTTCCATTACCATGCAGGCTTTTTTCTATACCTATTTGTACCTTTCCTAACCTGTGGTATATATTTTTTCTGAGCTTCTAGGATTGTCTTTTTAAATAGTCTCCAAGCTTCCCCAATGGTTTTGACCTTCTCCACTCTTCCTTTCAATTTCTTCCTCACATGTCCCCTCATACCAGAGAAGTTACCCCTTTTAAAGTTAAAAGTGGTTGCATCAGTCTTTTTGGGCAACTCCCTATCTGTACAAATGTTAAACTCAATGACATTATGGTCACTGTTCCCAAGTGGTGCAATCACTTTTACATCTCTCACCAGGTCTTGGGTGTTACTTAGGACCAAATCCAGGATCGCCTCTCCCTGGTAGGATCTGTGACCATCTGTTCCACAGCACAGTCATTGAGAGTGTCTAAGAACGCAATCTCTTTTTCCCGACTAGAACTCATATTGACCCAATCAATGTGTGGGTAGTTAAAGTCGCCTATTACAACACAGTTATTTCGTCTAGCCGCTATCTTTAATTCATTCATCATTTTATAATCCTCCTCTATCTTTTGATCTGGTGGGCGATAACAAACTCCCACTGTTAAGCCTCCTTTTGGACCCACTATTTCAACCCATAGCAGTTCCAGAAGTGAATCCAATTCTCTTACCCTCTCAATCTTACTGGACAGTATACCCTCTCTGACATACAGAGCCACCCCACCTCCAACCCTTTCCCCCTATCCTTCCGATATAATTTATAACCAGGAATCACCGTATCCCACTGATTTTCCTCATCCCACCAAGTTTCTGAAATACCCACAATGTCTATTTCCCCCCCAACACCAAGCATTCCAACTCCCCGATTTTACCTCGGAGACTTCTAGCATTTGTGTATAAACACTTATAGTTTCCCACGTTTGTTAAGCCCACAGCCTTCCTCTTGCTGCCTCGAGACCTTGCCAGGCAGTTCCTATCATTAGCCACAGTCTCAGTGGACAATTGTAATCCATTTCCTTGTACAAAAGTAAGAGCTACCCCTTCATCTCTTTGAGATGAGCCATCCCGAACCAGAGACTTTTCATCTCCTGTCGGCTTTCCCCCATTATTCAGTTTAAAAACTGCTCTGCCACCTTTTTGATTTTGAGCGCCAGCAGCCTGGTTCCTTCTCGGGACAAGTGGAGACCGTCCCTTTTGTACAGCTCCCTCTTGTCCCAAAAAGCATCCCAGTGCCTAACAAACTTGAAGTTTTAAGGGGTGGTTTTTTCCCCCAGGATTGTGCCACCACTTTCCCCCATTCCCACCCACTGCTCTATTGAGCAAGCACGGGACATGCAGAAGATCGGCATCAGGACTCCTGCTGCAAGCGGGTAAGTGGCAACTCTACGTCCAACGCTCTAATAAAAACAATCATGCTGGTGTAGTGATAACTTAGTATATATATGATACACTAAAACAAGGACTGCCCATTCTACGATTCTGGTACTAGCGTTCCTAACATGCCCTTCTAGAGAACCAGATTGACTTAAAATGTTATTCCTCTTCACTGCTTCTTTAGCAATAAGTGGCACAGTCCAGCCAAAGTTAAACACACTTTAAGTCCTTCTGATTCCCAAGGGAGAAATTTAAGCAGATGCTTAACTCTGCCGTTAAAATGAAGAAGACTTGACTCAGCTCGTGTCCATGCATACCCGTAGATAAATCTGCACAGCCTAAGCTTTTCACAAACATTTGTAGTACCATTTTGTTATTTATCAATTCTTTGCTAGTTTCCAATCACAACTCTTTTTACAAAGGATACATTAAATCATCAAAATGTGTCCAGAGGGTTATTAGCTTGCGAGGTTGTCATGGCAACTTCGTATGAATGAAGAGCTTTCGAGCCAGCTGAAGTACACTATATTCCGCCTCCCCAATGCCCGTCCATTGCACAGCTAAGACACTGGTGCCTGTTGTTCTAAAAACGCCGTCTTACAAAGAGCAAAAGTGAAACCGTGGCAGCTAGGCAACAGAAGCCCCAATGAATACATAGTACTTGCCTCAACAATGAGCACACCGGCTCCAAGCCATTTTGTCATTTCTAAGAGGTTGACAGTATAATTAGTAAGTCCAGCCATTTGCTTTCAGGGCCAGCTAATAACTGTTTGTGTCGCATACAAGTAACTATCCTTATTAAGTCCAAACATGATAAACAGTGTGTGCTATGTTTGAAATTAGCTTTGAACGTGGCATATTAGTCATGTTCAAGAGGAATGCATTCAAGTCTGGCATACTATTTCTAGGAGCCAGGGTGTGTGTATTGCTTCCGATTTATGGTGACCGCGGTGGCTTAGAGGTTAAGATACTGAGCTGCGGACCAGAAGGTCTGTAGTTTGGCAGTTCGAGACTTGAGTGCCGTGTGACGGAGTGAGCTCCCGTCTCTGGCCCCAGCTCCTGACAAGCTAGCAGTTTGAAAGCAAGAAATTGCAAGTAGATAAATAGGTACCGCTTTGGTGGGAAGGTAACAGCATTCCATGTGCCATGCCGGCCACATGACCACAGAAACGTATTTGGACAATGCTGGCTCTTCGACTTGGAAATGGAGATGAGCGCCATCCTCTAGAGACAGATTCTACTAACTTTTGAGCAAGGGAAACCTTTACCTTTACATGAATTAATGACGTTGCAATCTCCTTACTCAGGTCTTGCACACTGAGGGCCGTGGCTTCCTTAACTGAGGTCTTCCTCTTCCCCTGCTGCTTTTTCCTAGCATGGTTGTCTTCTCCAGTGACCCTTGTCTTCTCATAATTTGACCAAAGTATAATAGCCTGAGTTTAGTCATTTTAGCTTCTGGGGAGACTTCAGGCTTGATATGATCTACAACACATTTGTCTTTTGGGTCATCCATGGTATCTGTAAAACTCTCCTCCAACGCCACATTTCAAATGAAACGTGGAAAGAAAAGTAGAGGAAGAATTAAATACAGGGTAACTGGTATTATTGCCATAATAATGTCATTGCATGGTTATGTGTATTAAGCTTTAGGGTAAAGGTAAAGGCTCCCTTGCTCGAAAGCCAGTCGAATCCGACTCTAGGGTTGTGGTGCTCATCTCCGTTTCAAAGCCAAAGAGCCAGCGCTGTCTGAAGACATTTCCGTGGTCATGTGGCCGGCATGACTAAACACCAAGGTGCACGGAACCCTGGTACCGAAGTGGTACCTATTTATCTACTTACAATTTCTTGCTTTCAAACTGCTAGGTTGGCAGGAGCTGGAACTAGAGACGGGAGCTCACTCTGTCATGCGGCACTTTTGGGTCTCAAACTGCTGAACTACTGACCTTCCGCAGCCTGCAGTTCAGTGTCTTAACCACTTGAGCCACCGCAGCTCCACTTTAGGGTAGAATCAGCTTAATATATGCCTTCCTTCTGTAGTGAATCATGACTGGCATGTCCCTGTACACACAACATAGGTGAATCCAGTGCAACCCACACAGAGGGAATCAACTGTACTGGCCTGGATTCTACCTACATTTGCCTGCCACAGTGTGGATATAACTTATGCCCATATGGTTTTTGTGGAACTGAATCTGAAATAAAACTTGGAAGACCTTTTTGTAAATAAATATAGATAGATAGATAGGTAGATAGGTAGATAGATAGATAGGTAGATAGGTAGATTTTCAGAAAATAAAATAAAAATAAAAAGGAGAGTGTCATACATTTTCACAGCACCTGTTTAGGTTTCTTATACAAAACATAATATTCTGCAGTCATACCTTCTCATAAGATAACTATTTAGCAACATTATACAATAAAACAAAATAGGAAGTTATATGTTTTGTATTAATCTTATATTCAACTATATATTTTACTATCATTCCCACTAAAGATAATCTAGAAATGGAATTAGTCAACTTCTTACCTAAGATCTTTATCTAAAAGGGAAAGTAATGCATAGTTAAATAAAATAGAGACAAGATATTCCCTTATTTATCCTGTTTCATGTATAGTACATATTTTCTGTTTACGATATATCTAGTTTTAAACGTTTCTAGTATATATGATAGCAACAAT
This sequence comes from Gekko gecko, assembly GCA_029375565.1. Taxonomy (NCBI): domain Eukaryota; kingdom Metazoa; phylum Chordata; class Lepidosauria; order Squamata; family Gekkonidae; genus Gekko; species Gekko gecko. The sequence goes on from JAPDNY010000446.1 coordinate 26,120, forward strand.
ATCTTAAACAATTAATGAGATGGGGGAAAAGAGGAAAGAGCAGAAGGCGGAAAGAAAGAAAAACCAAGATTATAATTTTTCAAGCAAATATGTTAAAAGCTTCACTCCTTATACCATTATATTAATTCTCACTATTTTTAGCCCTGCCCATTATATTGCTATTAGGATCTTTGTATATGTACAGACTAATGTCTAATAGTACAAACGTCTAATAGTACAAATCATAGAAAATTTCCATTTGAACATCTCAAACACGTTTCTATCAAACATTTTCAAAAATTTTCTATTAAAAATTTACTTATATAATCAATTATTCATGAGCCAAAAACACATAGGCCAATTTAATACATTTCTAATAAAGTAAATCTTATGGAATCTTTATTAAACCATTACTAAACACATTACTATAAAAAAAATCTACCTTTTCAATTAAAATCTTCCTCCAAATATCTCTAAGTATCTTTAACTAAATTATTTTATACCATACTAATGTTTCCTTTCTACAGATTTTAACACCAACAGATTACTTTATACTATCATTAATCTTCCTCATTTTTACCCTTTAATTATAAATTTGAATTGAGCTATAATTCGTATTAGTCAGTTATTCATAGAACAGATAGCATTACACACCAAACAGTTTATTTATAATATTTAGTCTTTTTCTTCTTCCTTTGTACTCTTTTCTTTAAGACTAGCATGCTTTTGTGTCTTTCCTCTTTGAATAGGAAAAGAAGTTCCCTTGTTTCATTCCATCTGTATTTAAGTTCTGGTTTATCTTCCAAAAGGAGAATCTTCTTCTTTATCATCATCTCCACAGCAGAAAGATTTACCGAGTTGTTAATAATGAGGTTGAATTGCACTGTGAAACTCCTTGTCTTCTCTTTGGCTGTAAAAGTCAGTTCTTGGTTTAAAATCTGCTCTTCTGGTGTAGTCTGTTATTGTTGTGGATCTTCCTGTTCCATTGCAAAATCCTTTTGCTCCTTATCAAAGAATCTCTTAAATACGTCTTGGATTGCTTTTTGGACCGCCCTTGAAATTATTTCTGAGAGTTCCACCTTTTGCTTCCTGAAAAATTGTATCATTTGCAAACCATCATAAGCATCTCGGCTGTCCAGATCATTACACGTGATTTGGGAATCCATCTTCTCTTTCATGTCAGAGGGTTTTATTATATCCAGTAGAAGTAGTAATTGCTGAGCTTATGTCTTCATTAAGCCTTACCACTGTTCCCAAACACAGTTTTAGTACTACTTCCAAAGGGCTTCAACGTAGACCAAACAATATACGGTTTCCTTTTAAAGCCCTTACAACGCAGGAAGCAAAGTTTACTTTAACTTTGGAAAAATAAAGTCAGCAACTTGTCTTTAATTTCCCAATTAAAAAGTTTAAGTATTTTCCTTTAGTTTGTTAAGTATTTCCCTTTTACCCCCAAGTATTATTATGTTGATCTTTCCCAGTCTTGTCTCCACTGCTTACAAGAGGAAAGCGGGGGAGGGAAATTCCACTCCTCAGTCCTTCCTTGTTGGGAAGATTTAAGGGAGGGTTAAAAAGCTGTAAATTGTAGAATTCTAGTTGTCATTTGTTGCAAATTCATTTACTCACAGTGTAGATTATATCTTCATCAGTGTTATGACGAGGTTTGGAGCTCTCTTGTGCGGGTATAAAACAGCTTCTGCAGTCTGCCAGCTGCACGCTACTGCTCAAGGGGCACAGGATCAAGTCCCCTGCAACCGATCCTTCCTCCGAGAGAGTCGGTGGGACCTCAGAGGGCCTAAGGATCCCCTAAAAACCACGAAGATTCAGCGATTCCCGAGGAGCTCCCCGAGAGATCGTCTACACCACTGCTCCATGATCTGGAAGCCCTCAACTTGGAAGACCATTTGATGGAAAGATTGTTTCTTTAGCTCAGCCCACCAGCAACACAATGAAGTTTCGTATAACCAAATATGTGAGTATGATAAACAAATGGAGCATACAACAGATAGTCTCCCTCTGAGTGGAGTTACACAGTTTGCAAAGCTTTGTGGCGAGCCAAGTCCAATTTCTCCAATCCACTCGTCTGTCAAAAGGAATTCACAACCAACACATTGGACAGCATAGTAACCAGACTGCAACCAGCAGCTTAAAGCACACAACCATGCAATGACATTATTATAGCAATAATATTATTTACACTACATTTAATTCCCCCTTCCCTTTACTTTCCACATCCATTGGGTTGGATCCATCCACCTTTCCCAAATCTACAGTTCCTGTTCAATATGGATTTTACCCATGCCCATACATGATCCCCAACACAGGGAGGGGCTGTGGCTCAATGGTAGATTATCTGATGGGCATGCAGAAGGTCCCAGGTTTAATCCACGGTATCTCCAGTTAAAAGGACCAGGCAGCAGGTGATGTGAAGGACCTCTGCCCGAGACTCTGCAGAGCTGCTGCCAGTCTGAGTAGACAATGCTGACCTTGATGGATCAATGGTCTGATTCAGTACAAGGCAGCTTCATGTATGTGTCATGCATGGATGAGGAGGGGCTAAGCCCTGTTCACAAGGGAGACATGATTATTATTACAGCTTTTTGGAGTGTTCAAAGTAGATCCTGGCTTGAATTTTCAGTGGCAGAGAAGCTGGGTACAAGTGCACGGTCTGTCCCCCATGATTGAAGCAACTTCTTTTTGTATGATCCTAATCAGTTTGTTGATGTACAGGCACTGTGTCCATACTGTAGTATATGTAGTGAATGTGGAATTTGCTGCCAGAGGATGTAGTGATGGCCACAGCCATGGACAGCTTTAAAGGAAGATGAGTCAGATTCATGGAGGACAAGTCTATCAGTGGCTACTACTACAGTGACCAAAGGGAACCTCCACATTCAGAAGCAGTAAACCTCTGAATTTCCAGTGTCAGAAGGCAACATATGGTGAAGATCTCAATCTCTGTGCCTTGATGTTGGCCCTCCACTGGTTAGTCTTAGACAGGATGCTGGATGAGGTGGACCACTGCTCTTGGTCTGATCTTCTTACGTTCTTCTCTATGTAGGCTGTGCAATTGCTCTCAGGGGAAAGGTGTGGAAAGCATTGCTTGGTCTTCTTCTAGCTTATTGACCTGTTGGGTGTTTAGTGCCGGTTTCTCACATTCATGAGCCACTGAGAGGCAGAAGTATGGACACTAACAGTTGACCCAAAAAGGACCAGCTTGGATGGCTCTTTGGCCTTTAACGTCAGCTTGATCCACAGAAATCATCAAGTGAAGCTTTCCACACCATACATAGCCCAGCCACTAATGTCTGCAGTACATACCTGAGTCTGCTATGGAATGATTGTGAAAAAAAAAACAACCTCACTTAGCTATTGGAAAAGGTGTTTGTGCAAGACCAGCTCAAACAAACAAACAAGCCCACAGCTGATTAGCATTTCCCCATGATGCATTGCTGAATTTGCTGAGTCCAGTCCTTCCTTTCACAGAAATTAAATAGAGAAGTTATGGCAGCAATTACGTTTGCAGAACACATACATTTATTCATTCTTAAAGTTTCATTAACATTATATCGACAATGAACTCACTTGGACTGTATTTATTTTATATAACAGACAATTCATGGCTTCTTCTGTCTCACGGGTTCATGATGCATAACAACAGATTAAAATCAAGCGTAACGGATTTGGTGAAAAAGTCTGCTGAACTACTCGATACGCAGCAGAGGCTAATCTTGCCATCGCCTTCTACCAGTATAACCATTGTCCGAAATATACCGGTCCACTGGTCAACCATTTATACCCATCCTCAGAAATACTACGTTGAAATGTTCTTTTTTTTCTATTTTGAGAACTGTTTGATGTAGTTGTTAGAGTGTTTAGACTAGGGACACACCAGTTCAAATCCCCATGCTGCCTCAGAAGCTTGCTGAGTGACTTTGGACTGGAGGACGAGGAGGAGAGTTGGTTTTATACCCTGCCCTTCACTACCTGAAGGCGTCTCAGAGTGGCTTACAATCACCTTCCCTTCTCCTCCCCACAACGGACAGAGGTAGGTGGGGCTGAGAGAGTTCTGAGAGAGCTGTGACTGGCCCCAAGTCACCCAGCTGGCTTCATGTGGAGGAGGAGTGGCATATCAAACCCAGTTCTCCAGATTAGAGTCTGCTGCTCTTAACCACTACGCCAAACTGGCTCTTACAAAATGCTTATTTTGTCATTAATTTTTCATTTGTGATTAGTCTTTTTTTTTTGGGGGGGTTGTAATTAGTAATTAGTTTGCTAAAAAACAACAACTTCCCTCTGATAAGTTTCAGTAAAATTCTTCTTGAACCTTGTTTCTAAACAACAACAACAACAACAAAATGTCTGCTTCGGCTGTTAAAATCTGCCCCCTTGCCAGCTTTATCGATTTAGTTTATTAACTTCATTGATACCCCATTTTTCTTTGCAAAGGAGACCCAACACAGCTTGGTTGATTAATCTGTTCATGAAAAGTCCTCTTGTCGGACTCGGAGTGCACAATTATCGAAGGACGTTTGGAGGGAACACATGCAAGGCCCTTTTTGGCAGCCACCCCATATCTCTGGAATTCTTTCCTTCCGGCTTTGAGCCAGACTAATATTTCTGCAGGCACAAGGACTGCCACCCGCGAAATGCACTTTTCAGGGGAAAGGCTGGGAAATCACAGACTGCCGGCAGAATCCCTTGTGCCTGCAAAAAGCATTCATCTGGATCCTCCCTATTCATGGAAGGCCTGTGAAGGGGCTAAGCATAAGACTTTCAATTTGGGAAGGTTTTTTGTTGTTGTTTTTTAACTGAGCTGTTGCTCTGGTTTTAAATTCTGTTATTTCATTTTTTCACGTTTTTAAATCGATTTTGATTTATACCGTTCTGTTTATATATGTCTTTGTGAGCTACTTGGAGCATTGTCATCATCAATAACATTGACCCCCATAGTTGAAGGAGGGTCCAATCCTGGGGTTCTGGCCACTTTACCACAAGTGCTCTCCATACCATTTATGAAATGCATACCTTTTCAGATAAACCTTTATCTGCCAACACTCGATGACAAAGAATTAGGCGAGGGGTATTTCCTTTTAGAAAAGGTTTGACCTGCTAGCGGAAATAACCTCACTCTGCTTAACTAGGTGTGAAGCTGGTAGGCCGCTCACCTCACACATCTGGGCCACTCTTGTACAAAGAAGGGGAGAGGTTGAAATAAAGTGTAAAAATGGTTCGTAGGCAGTGGGTGTTAAACCTACCAACTCCTTCCTCCAACAGCCCCTGCTTGGGTTGCCAGCCTCCGCTGCGGGTGGTGTGCTGAAGTGCTTCTGAAATTATGACTGATCTCCAATCTCCACAGATCAGTTTCCCTGTAGAGAAAATGGTAACTTCAGAGGGTGGATTCCATGGCATCACATCCCTGCTGAGTTCCATCCCCAAACATCATGCTTCCTGGGCCCTGTCCCACCAACCTCCAGGAATTTCCAAATTCTGTTAAGTAGGCAACTCAACAAGAGGCAGTGATTTCAGCAAAGTGATTCAGCTTTATTCGTAACAGCAACTCAACGATCAGTCAACACAACAACAAGTGGAGCACAGCTCCCTTTTTCAATGATACCAGCTGTCAAAGCCACGCCCACAGATAAGTTAAGAACCAATAGAATAACAGAGATAAAAGCCAATGAGGTCTGTTCCCTCCACAAACGTATATACACTTTTGATTGGTCTATTTACAGAGTTTCATTGAAACCACCAATAGGAATGTATCAGCTTATGATCTTTGTCTTGAATCAAGCTTAACATAGGAAACAATAGGCATGGTTTACAGTAAGACATAACAAACTCAGAGTTGGGAAAGCAGGAACCCCCACTTTTCTTCTGATAGAAGGAAGGGGGGAAAAATCACCTCAATAACTGCACATGGGGAAGGGAAGCATCAGGCCTGAAAGGCAGCTTGGCTCTAAAAGGCAAGTTTGTGGGTGGCCATTTTGCAGCTAAAGATTGGCAGCTGATTAAAAACAAAAATCTACAGCACTGTTTCTACACCCTCGACACTTGAAACGGAAGCAGGTTGCGCTTCGGCAAGCTCCCAAACACAAAGCTGTAATGAGAATTGAACTATAATGTTGCACTGTGGTGACTCCCTGTGAAACTCCTCATTAGGCAGATAGGGAAACGGCTCTCCCTAATTGCTTGTGTTAATGACTATCAACCTGTGCTTCAGATTAAGAGCCCGTCTGTGTTAATTCTGATAATGAACAGCCTCACCGTGCTACCTTAATTCCCCCTCCCTCCATGCATATTGTTAGCCTATGTTTTGTGTATTTGAATAGCGTTATTCTATTTCATGTTGTGAAATGATAGACAGCCTGACCAGGTTCACGCAGACTTTTGGTGCTCTGAATAGGTGCCAAAATGTAGGGAGATGCTCCCCCCCAGTACTTTATCTTTTCACAGCAGCTTTTAATCTCTTTCCCTCTTAAACACTGTCATTTTGTCCTTTTTAAAAAAATGTATATGTCTTTATAAGTTTATCTTTACAGGATGGATATCTATCCATTCCTAAGAAACAGTGGAGGACCATTAAATCTCATTTGATGAAACAAGTCATTTTAACAATTCTATATTAATTGTTGTTGTTCAGTCACACAGTCGAGTCCGACTCTTCGCGACCCCATGGACCAGATCATGCCAGGCCCTCCTGTCTCTGTTTTTTAGCCAGATTGGCTTCCAATGTAGGTTAGAATTAAAACATGCCACATTCTTTACTTAAAGCTAATTTATCAGATGCACGTGCTTTCTTCTTCTACCCAATGAAAGAAGGGTCACCCAATACTGGAATATCCGCTAGGTCCTGACAGAACATTGAGGACCTATAATAGTCAGTTGGTAAGAATATAAGGGAAGCCGTATTGGATCAGGCCAATGGCCCATCTAGTCCAACAACACTCTGTGTCACACAGTGCCAAAACCCAGGTGCCATTAGGAGGTCTACCAGTGGGGCCAGAACTCCAAAGCCCTCCCACTGTTGCCGCCCTCCAGGCACCAAGAACACAGAGCATCACTGCCCTAGACATAGTGTTCCATCTATACATTGTGTCCTCTGCTCCACATGTTTATCCAATCCCCTCTTGAAGCTGTTTTTGCTTGTAGCTGCCACCACTTATCTGTCCTAAGGCTACTGCTCATTAATTTAATTGAGGGCCCATGAGTTCTTGTATTGGGAAAGGGAGAAAAGTCCTTTTTTCTACCTTCTCTATTCCATGCATAATGCATAACTTCACTGTTCAGCAATTTCATTGAGTGTCCATGAGTTATTGTATTGTGAGAAAGGGAGAAAAGTACTTCTTTCTCTACCTGCTCTATCCCGTGCATAATCTTGTAAACCTTGATCATGTCACCCCTCAGTCATCGTTTCTCCAAGCTAAAGAGCCCCAAGTGCTTTAACCTTTCTTCATAGGATAAAACGGATAAAAGGAAGTACTTCTTCACCCAAAGAGTGATTAACACATGGAATTCACTGCCACAGGAGGTGGTGGCAGCTACAAGCATGGACGGCTTCAAGAGGGAATTGGATAAACATATGGAACAGAGGTCCATCAGTGGCTATTAGCCACAAGGTATAGACAGAAACTCTCAGTCTGGGGGCAAGTGATGCTCTGTATTCTTGGTGCTGGGGGGAACAGTGGAAGGGCTTCTAGTGTCCTGGCCCCACTGGTGAGCCATTGGGCTGATCCAACATTGGCTTCTCTTATGTTCTGTGTTCTTATTTTTAAACCTCTATCATGTCACTCCCCAATCATCATTTCTGCAAGCTAAAGAGCCCTAGCCTTTTTAACCTTTCACCATGAGGAAGGTGTTCCATCCCCTTAATCATTTTAGTTACACTTTTCTGCATCTTTTTTTGAGGTGGGGTTACCAGAACTGTACACAATATTCCAAATGAGGCTGCATCATAGATTTACACAGGGGCGTTATGATACTGGCTGATTTGTTTTCAATCCCCTTCCTAATAATCCCCAGCACAGTATTTGCATTTTTTAATTGCAGTTGCATACTGAATCAATGTCTTCAGTGAGTTATCTACTACGACTCTCAGGTCTCTCTCCTGGTCAGTCACTGCCAGTTTGGACTCCATCAACATTTATTTATTGTTAAGAAGATTTTTGGCTACAATGTGCATTACTTTGCACTTGCCCACATTAAACCTCATTTGCCATGTTGATGCCCACTCGCCTAGCCTCCACAGGTCCCCCTGGAGGGCTTCACAGTCCTCCGTAGTTCTCACTACCCTGAACAACTTAGTGTCATCTGCAAATTTAGCCAATTTCGTGTAGTGGTTAAGAGCACAGATTCTAATCTGGAAGAACCGGGTTTGATTCCCCACTCCTCCACATGCACCTGCTGGTGTAACCTTGGGTCAGTTACAAGTTCTTTCAGAACTGTTCTGTCAGAAGCAGTTCTCTCAGAGCTCTCTCAGCCCCACCTACCTCACAGGGTGTCTGCTGAGGGGAGGGGAAGGGAAAGGGATTGTAAGCCATCCTGAAATTCCTTTCGTTAGTGAAAGGCAGGGTATCATTCTTCTTCCTCCTCTTCCTCCTCCTCCTCTCTCCAAATCATAGTGATGATTGTAGGTGGAGCATCTTTAAATTCTCTGACCTGGATAGTTCAGACTGGCCTGATCTCATCAGATCTTGGAAGCTAAGAAGGGTTGGTCCTGGCTAGTATTTGGATGGGTGACCACCAAAGAAGACCAGGGTCATGATGCAGAGACAGGCAATGGCAAACCACCTCTGGCCTTCTCTTACCTTGAAAACCCTACAGGATCACCATAAATCAGCTGTGACAACAGCAGTTTCCACTACCAAGAAGTTAGTATCATTGAATTTAGTAGGATTTACTTCTGAATAAATATGCTTAAGATTGTACTGTCAGTCTTTCAAGAGAACAAGGTAGGAATGAGATGGTAAAAATGCTGAGGTGGTAGAAGGGATTACACCACATTAGATTATAGGTGAAGGACCACATTTTGCAGTGCTCACCCCTACATTAAAAATTGCTTGCATATGAAAAAAAAAAATAAGAGCAAGCAAAGAGGAAGAGTAGGAGTTCCCCCCTTCTATTCTAGTTTATAATTGTATGGAAGGTTTTCTATGTAAAGGAGCATTCATAACTGAAACCCATCACTAGCTACTTGCATTGGTGCACTCCATTCCACCACTTCAACACTTTGGCCCTGTTCACATGTTACAGTGAACACACCTGCATGGATGTGCATGCATCTGTTTTTAAGAAAGAGTGAATGTGTGTCCATGAAACCAAGGACCAGTACCTGGACTACGGTTGCCAGGTCCCCTCGTTCTTCTGGCAGGAGGATTTGCAGGTCATTCCGGGGGTGGGTGGAGACATCATGTGACATTCCTATGTGGTTATATCACCTGGAAGTGACATCATCATGTTGAGGATATCACATAAGGGAAACTCTGGTATTTGGGCAAAACTCTATGGTTTTTGCCCTTAAAACCATAGAGTTTGCCCAAATACCAGAGCAGTGACATCCCCATTTAGGGGAGAGGTTTCCCCTGCCTGCCACCTGGTCTGCAGTGGAGGAAAGTCCCCGAAACTAGGGGATTTGCTGCCCAGGCCTGGGAGCTGGCAACCCTAACCTGGACAAATGTGTAGTTTCAATCCCACATTCAGCTGTCCGTGCATTGAATGCAACATGAGATTTACTCAATGCACATAGAAAGAAAATCAAAGTGTTTACAGAGACTGTACATGCATTTGCTGTGACTTGCAAACAGGGCTTCTTCTGCACATGTAAATCAGGCCTAAGGTTGCAGGTAGGAAGAAAGCAGCGAGCTGGGTCTGGTCTATTCGCAGAATGAAATGGTAGAATTCTCACTTAGCACAATGGGCTACACCATTTCATACCACAGATGGGAAGGAGGAGATTAGTTTTGTGCTAATATTCTGGTTCCTGCTGTTCTAATATTCTAGTTTTGGAGAGTTGTTTCAGTCTCTGAAACTAGAACATTAGCACAGCAGGAAGCATGCTGGACAAGAGCCTTTCTCTTTGATGAGCTATTTTTAACATATATTACAAAATAGTTTCATTCAAAGTGGTACAAATCACTCCACCATCTCAGAGTTTGATCACCTCCATTTGCAGCACGTCCTTAAATGCAAAAGAAAAAGAGATAAGGCTCATTCAAGAAGCCTGTTTTCACAGAACTCTTAGGCCCCTTTTGGCATCTACCCCTTCACACTGATCACAGAGGAGGTTCAAATCATTATCTGCCTCATAGTCCCCATTCATCCTTTTCTGTTCCCTTGGTTTATCTTCTCCACTTCACTTGATTTTAGTCTCTTGCCTATCACTGATGCCTTATAAATCACAATCCTTTGTCTGTTGCTATGCCCTGGCTTGTTTTAGTGTCATTGGCCTGTTTTTTTTTTTTTTAAAAGTGGTGTCTTAATTGCTTTGTTGTTGTTGTTTAAATGGCCAAAAAAGGGAAGGGGACAAAACCTGAAACTAAAACCTAGAATCCAGAATCTGACAAAGGTTAGTAAAACATAAGAAAGGGGGCAATATTAAAAACTTAATGAAGGAATTATATAAAAATACATGTATTTATTAATCACAAATTTAAAAATATATAAGGGCCCAATCACACATTATGTATAAATAACAAACGATAAAACACAAGGGCTTGTAAATCTGACCTGATGCGTTTCGGCCTACATAGGCCTTCCTCAGAGGTCAATAGTGAGGAACAAATTGGCTATTATAAAAATATAGTACAATCATGTAAATACAAAGCATAAATTCAATAAGGACCAGAAGCAAGTTGTTTCAAGATAAACCACCAGGCACAGAGTAGAAAATAAATGAGGCCTCTAATAGTGCAATCACATGCTAAGTGGTTCTCAGATCAGGCCCGTAGCCAGGATTTTTTTTAGTTGGGGGGCATTTAAATTTCCTAGGGGGCACTGGCTAATCGAATTAAAGGAATACCCAGCTTCTTCCCTGCATCCGCCACTGCTTGGGGGCCCTGGGCTGGATGGGAAGTTGTGGGACCTTGCCAGTAATTTGGGGGGCCTAGCCCCGAGAGGCCCCACTGTAGCTACGGGCCTGTCTCAGATACAAACTGCTCTTTGCTTAAGGGTTATTTGGCTCTACAATCATAGGAAGGTGATTCCTGGATCTGAAGTTTATATCTGAGAACCACTTGGAATGTGATTGCACTATTAGAGGCCTCATTTATTTTCTACTCTGTGCCTGGTGGTTTATCTTGCAACAACTTGCTTCTGGTCCTTATTGAATTTATGCTTCGTATTTACATGATTGTACTATATTTTTATAATAGCCAATATGTTCCTCACTATTGACCTCTGAGGAAGGCCTATGTAGGCCAAAATGTGTCAGGTCAAATTTATAAGCCCTTGTGTTTTACCGTGTGTTATTTATATATAACGTGTGATTGGGCCCTTATATAATTTTAAATTTGTAATTAATAAATAATTGGATTTTTATATATTTCCTTCATTAAGTTTTTAATATTGGCCCCCATTCTTACATTTGACTAACCTTTGTCAGGTTCTGGATGTTGTTTAAATGGCAACATGAAGGATTCTGGGCATGTGCATCTATTAAGACAGTTTTAAGATGTTTTAATACAGTAGCCTGAAGCATTCTGGGCATGTGCATCTACTGAGAGCTTTCTCAGAAGACTCAATCACCCATTCTCCGTGTCTAATAAACAACTTCAAGAAAGATCTCTAGAAAGGTGGCAGGTTAAATTTTCTAAATAAATAATTGTGAAATATATAACTGTAAAGTGGGGTGGCACTTTCTGAACATTCCACATGCTCCTAAATCAGTCAGCTCCATGATGTGTCACTCAGAAACTGTCCCTATCCACTGGCTGCGTTGCCTGAGTCCCGCCCTTTCTGAACATTCCACATGGTCCTAAATCAGATGGCTCCATGATGAGTCACTCAGAAGCTGTCCCTATCCACTGGCTGCATTGCTTGAGTCCTGCCCACAGAAGCAGTACCTGCCAAAACTTTCTTAAGAAGACAGTTGCTTCGCTCCGGTGAACACAGGTACTGTCTTTGCTCTTCTCTCTCTTTTTTTAAAGAGTATTTTTATTCAATTTTCCCACTTAACAACCTATACACATGTTCAAAATACACAATATATATAGAGTCTTTTATACAAACTTCTTATCCAACCATTGATAAAATTTTAACCATCTTTTCTGGAATATTGTATCATCCTTTCCTTGTAGTAACACATTTAATCTATCCGCCTCTAACAATTTGTGCTTTAACTCATCTCTTAAGGGTAACTTGCCCGTTTTCCAATGTCTGGCAACTAGTATTCTAGCTACAGTTAAAATATATGTTAGCAAATAAGTGTCATGTTGTGTGACCCCATTTGGTATTATATTTAATACGTATATCTTTGGTAGTAGTTCTAGGTTAATGCTTGTGATCTCTAGTACCATCTTTTTAATATCGGACCAAAATTTATACACCTTTCTACATTTCCACCACATATGGAAGAAGGATCCAACATTGTTTTTACATTTCCAACAATTCTTAGAATTATTTACATTACATTTAGCTATTCTGTCAGGTGACCATCTGTGAAATATTTTATATATGTCTTCTTTATATGCTACTGATCTTAAATATTTTGTTACTTTCAAAATCTCGGTCCATTCATCCAGCTCAATGCTGTGTCCTAAATCCTGCATCCAGGAAATCATGGATGATTTAACAATTTCATCTGATTTACCACTATCTGCTTTTTAATTTCCTGCATCTCTGATTTGATTTGATATTTCATCTAATTTTCCTTGAATTGGTTCCATTTCTTTCTTGATCAGTGTTAGTAGCATGGTTTCATTTGTTTGTTGTATTGCCTGCGCTACACATTCCCGAACGA
>JAPDNY010000447.1:0-39050 GCA_029375565.1 Gekko gecko
CCAAGGTCATCCACCAGCTGCAAGAGGAGGAGTGGGGAACCAAACCCGGTTCTCCCAGCTTAGAGTCCGCACATTTAACCACTACACCGAACTGGCTCTCACACCAAAACTGTGAGCCACCAAATTGCCCCCTGACCTCTCCCCTGCCTGCTCTGGATCACGACTTGCTGATGGTGACCTCCAGTGTGGATAGGGTTGCCAATCTCCAGGCTGGAGATCTCCTGCTTTTGCAACCAGGGCTCTTTCTGTAGCCGGAAATCCATTGCATATTAGGTGACACACCCCTAATGTAGCCAATCCTCCAAGAGCTTACGGTAGCCCCTCTAAGAAGAGCTCTGCAAGCTCTTGGATGATTGGCTGCATCAGGGGGTGTGTCACCTAATATGCAAAGGAGCTCCTGCTACAAAAACAGCCCTGATGGCAACTGCTCTCCAGGCAAAAGAGATCGGTTCCCCTGGAATCCCATCAGTGGCGATTAGCCACAAGGTATAGATAGGAGCTCTCAGGCTAGGGCAAGTGATGCTCTGTATTCTTGGTGCTTGGGGAGGGGCAACAGTGGGAGAGCTTCTAGTGTCCTGGCCCCGCTGCTGGACCTCTTGATGGCACCTGGTATTTTCGGCCACTGTGTGACAGAGTGTTGGACTGGATGAGCTGTTGGCCTGATCCAACACTGGCTTCTCTTATGTTCTTAGATCTTCCACTCTTGCAACTGATCTAGAGCAACAGAGATCCATTCCCCTGGAGGTCCATCAGGGGCTATTAGCCCCAAGGTATAGATAGGGACTCTTAGTCTGGGGCAAGTGATGCTCTGTATTCTTGGTGCTTGGGAGGGGCAGCAGTGGGAGGGCTTCTAGTGTCCTGGCCCCACTGCTGGACCTCCTGATGGCACCTGGTCTTTTGGGCCGCTGTGTGACAGAGTATTGGACTGGATGGGCCATTGGCCTGATCCAACATTGGCTTCTCTTATGTTTATAGAAAATGGCTGTTTTTAGAAAATTGATTCTATAGTGTTGCACCCCACTGGAGTCCCTCCCCTCCCCAAACCCCATCCTCCTCAGGCCCCCCTCCCCAAATCTCCAGGTATTTCCCAACCCGGACCTGGCAACTGTTAAGTGTTGATGTCGCAAGATCACATCCCTTGGGCGTCCTTTCTTCTGGGCTCTATAACCCCCTCTCGTGCCGCATATCGGCAAAATAGCCTGGAAGACAAAACAGGTCATGATCCATCTGGACAGCAACAGTCCAATGTCTTGGGTCTCCTTTAACACATGAGCGTGGCAGAAGAAGCCTCCCAGGCCTCCCCCAAATCTCCAGGAATTTCCAGACCTGGAGATGGCAACCTTGTGATGTAGAGTCTGTGTGAGTGTGTCTCTAGGTATGCACGTGCGTACCCAGAAGAGCTACCGGTTCGGCAGTGGGGGATTCCTGGAGATTTTAGGGATGGGTCTTGGGGAAGGGAGGTTCAGGGGTGGGGAGAGATTTCGGCAGGGCGTAATGCCATCTGGGTAGCGTTGCCAGCTCCCGGTTGGGAAAGACATGAAGAGCTTGGGGATGGAGCCCAAGGAGGGTGTGGTTTCAGGAGAACATAAGAACATAAGAGAGAAGCCAATGTTGAATCAAGCCAATGGCCCATCTAGTCCAACACTCTGTCACACAGTGGCCAAAATATACCAGGTGCCATCAGGAGGTCCAGCAGTGGGGCCGGGACACTAGAAGCCCTCCCACTGCTGCCCCTCCAGCACCAAGAACAGAGAGCATCACCTGCCCCAGACTGATAGTTCCCATCTATACCTTGTGGCTAATAGCCACTGATGGACTTCTGCTCCATATGTTTATCTAATTCCCTCTCGAAACTGTCCATGCTTGTAGCTGCCACCATTTTCTGTGGCAGTGAGTTCAATGTTTTCATCACTCTTTGGGTGAAGAAGTATTTCCTTTTATCTGTTCTAACCCGACTGCTCAGCTATTTCAAGGAGGGGAAGAAACCTCAGCAGGGCACGATGCCATAAAGTCCACCTTGCAATGCAGCCATTTTCTCCGGGGGAACTGATCCGTGACAAACGGCGATCAGTTGTAACCAGTGTTCCCTCTCAGCTGAGTTAGTGTGAGCTAGCTCACAGGTTTTTAGCCTCCGGCTCACACGTGTTCCTCTTAGCTCAGGAAGGGTGGCTCCAGAGGCAGCCTAATCTACGAAGTAGCTAAATCGCTCGCTCACAACTTTTAACGCTGGTAGCTCACACTGATCTGGAGCAACAGAGATCCATTCCCCTGGAGGTCCATCAGTGGCTATTAGCCACAAGGCATAGATAGGGACTCTTAGTCTGGGGCAAGGGATGCTGCGGTGGCTCAGGTGGTTAAGACGCTGAACTGCAGGCTGTGGAAGGTCAGTGGTTCAGCAGTTCGAGACCCGAGAGTGCTGCATGACGGAGTGAGCTCCCGTCTCCGGTTCCAGCTCCTGCCAACCTAGCAGTTTGAAAAGCAAGAAATGGCGAGTAGATAAATAGGTACCACTTTGGTGGGAAGGTAACAGCGTTCCGTGCGCCTTGGTGTTTAGTCACGCCGGCCACATGACCACGGAAACGTCTTCGGACAGCGCTGGCTCTTCGGCTTTGAAACGGAGATGAGCACCGCAACCCTAGAGTCGGATTTGACTGGCTTTCGAGCAGGGGAACCTTTACCTTTTACTAGCTCACACAAAACAGAATTTTTGCTCACAAGACTCCACAGCTTAGAGGGGGCATTGGTGGGAAGTGCCGTAATCGCAGCAGACTTATGGTGTCCCCATAGGGGCTTTCGAGGCAAGAGACATTCCGATGAGGTTCACCATTGCCCGCCTCTGCATAGCAAGCCTGGGCTTCCTTGGGGGACTCCCACCTGTTTCTGCTTAGCTTCTGAGACCTGATGGGATCAGGCTAGCTTTGGCCATCCAGAAGAAGAAGAAAAAGAAGAGAAGAGGAGTTTGAATTTATGCCCCGCCCTTCGCTTGGAGTTTCAGAGCGTCCTACAAACTCCTTTCCCTTCCCCTCCCCAGGGGCAGATGAAGGCTCACTGGTGCCCTAAGCACTGACCAATCTTGCCCCCTGCCCCCTTTCCACACTGACCCCCAGTCCATTTCAGTTGCTGACCTGTCTGACCAGATATACCATGCAGTTTACTTTTAAACATAGCCTATGACTTTTACTTTTAAACATAGCCTATGAACTGCAGGCTGTGGAAGGTCAGCAGTTCAGCAGTTTGAGACCCGAGAGTGCCGCATGACGGGGTGAGCTCCCGTTTCTAGTTCCAGCTCCTGCCCACCTAGCAGTTCGAAAGCAAGAAATTGCAAGTAGATAAATAGGTACCACTTCAGTGGGAAGGTAACAGCGTTCCATGCGCCTTGGTGTTTAGTCATGCCGGCCACATGACCACGGAAACGTCTTCGGACAGCGCTGGCTCTTCGGCTTTGAAACGGAGATGAGCACCACAACCCTAGAGTCGGATTCGACTGGCTTTCGAGCAAGGGAAACCTTACCTTTACCTATGACACTGCACCTCGCCAACAAAAAAATAGAAGATCACCCTATGGTGCACCATGATCAATTTGCACTAGTTTTATCAATATTTTTTTTTACAAATCTTCGGTGGTGTTTTTTTTTTCCCTCTTTCCACCCTTTTCCCATCTTTGTGGTGCCCCCTTTGGCCCTGGTGCCCTAAGCACGTGCCGAGTCTGCTTAAGGGTGAATCCGCCCCTGCCCCTCCCCACAACAGATTGGATTTACACCCCGCCCTTCACTCGGAGTCTCAGGGCGGCTCACCATCTCCTTTCCCTTCCCCTCCCCACAGCAGACACCCTGTGAGGTTGGCGGGGCTGGGAGACTGGAGAAGTGGGGGAATCAAACCTGGCTCTCCCAGATTAGAGTCCGTGTGGGAGGGTTTCTAGTGTCCTGGCCCCACTGCTGGACCTCCTGATGGCACCTGGTATTTTTGGCCACTGTGTGACAGAGTGTTGGACTAGATGGGCCATTGGCCTGATTCAACATTGGCTTCTCTTATGTTCTTATGTTCACTGAAGCACTACACCAGACTGTCCCTCAAGGTGTAATGCCGTCCAGATAGGGCTCCTGGCTCCCGGTTAGGAAATACTTGAGATTTTGGGGGCGGGGCCCAAGGACGGTGGGACTTCAGGAAGGGAGGGGCCTCAGCCATACAGTAAAGGTTGCCACCTCTAGGTTGGGAAATACCTGGAGATTTGGGGGTGGAGACTGATGAGGGAGGGGCTGGGGGAGGGGAGGGACTTCAAGGGGGCATCATAGTCCGCCTTGCAAGGCAGCCATTTTCTCCAGGGGAACTCATCCCTGCCACGTGGAGATCAGTTGTAACTGCGGGAGTTCTCTGGCCGCCACCTGGAAGTTGGCAATCCTACACAGCCAATGCTGCCCCTTTCTCCAGAGATCAGTTGCAACCCCAGGAGATCTCCAGGCCCTGCCTGGAAGTTGGTAACCTGGCACCTGGGCATGCCTGGGGGGGGTGAGCAGGTACCGGCGTATCCTTGCCTCCTGGGCTGTTCCCTCACCACCTGCCGGGTGTCTCTTTCGCTCCCGCTCCCCACCCACCCCCGTCGCCCGGCTCCCTTTCCCTGCCAAATGAGTCAGTCTGACAGCTCGTGGAAGGGGCAGCCCCCTCAGAAGGCTGAAATGCCAGCCAATCTCCACCGCACACAGTCACATGAAGGGCCCACTATTATGTACGTAGATGTGCATATATAAATAATGTCTCCCCCCGCCCCTCTCTTCCCTGGCGCGGTGAGTCAGTTAATCAAGTCCCCTTTGTTATTACGTCGGGCGGCCTGGCTGGTGGGCAGAGAGGAGCCCGCCGGCCAAACATGGGCCTTCCTGTCCTCTCGCAGCCTGGCTGGGGAGAGAATGTTTGCAAGCGGGCATGGAGTCGGTGCCCCTCTATCCTTTCCCTCTACCCCCTTTTTCCTAACAGGGAGAACTCTAGCTTTCAAAAGGGGATTAGAGAGATTGATGGAGGAGAAGTCTCTCCAGGACTTTTTTTTTTTTGTAGAAAAAGCCCAGCAGGAACTAATTTGCATAATGGGCCACACCCAACAGCAGAAACTCATTAGCATGTTAGGCCACGCACCCCTGTGTTACCAGACCGGTGGGCATCCAGCCACACCCACCTTTTGCTTCTTATTCTGTTTACCTTCTTTGTTGTCAAAACCCAGGGCTTTTTTGCAGCGGGAACTCCTTTGCATGTTTGGCCACACACCCCTAAGGTAGCCAATCCTAATGAGTTTCTGCTGTTGGGTGTGGCCTATCATGCTAAGGAGTTCCTACTGGGCGTGGCCAGCTCGGGATCCAGCTGGAACTTGTGCGCTCCTACCCCAAAATAGCTCTGGGTCCATCAGTGGCTAGAAGAAGAAGAAGAAGAAGAGTTTGGATTTATACCCCGCCCTTCACTGCCCAAAGGCGTCTCAGAGCGGCTTACAACTCCTTTCCCTTCCCCTCCCCACAACAGACACCCTGTGAGGTAGGTGGGGCTGAGAGGACTCTAACACAAACTGTCCTTGAGAGAACAGCTGTGCCAGAGCTTGTGACTGACCCAAGGTCACACCAGCAGGTGCAAGTGGAGGAGTGGGGGAATCAAACCCAGTTCTCCCAGATAAGAGTCCGCACACTTAACCACTACACCAAACTGGGCTATTAGCCATGGTGGCTGAGGGGAACCTCCACGTTCAGAGACAGTCCGCCTCTGGATCCCAGAGCCAGGAGGCAACGTCGGGGGAAGGCCTCGGCCTCTCTGCCCTGTTGTTGGCCGAACTGGTTGGCCGTTGTGTGAGACAGGAGGATGGCTGGACCAGACGGACTATTGGTCTGATTCAGTGGGGACGCTTCTTACGTTCTTGTGATCCTTGTGACATGAACAAAGGGGATGTAGCAAAAAGCCGAAGAGATAAAAAGCCCATCAGTCCCCTTCGTGAAATGGCATTTGATGTAGGACTGAGCACAGGGATGCGTTGGAGGGTGGACTCTGCGGCACTGTACCATACCGAGGCCCCTGTCTTCCCCAGGCTCTGCCCCCAAATCTCTAGGCGTTCCCCCAATCTACTCCATGCTCCCTCTAAGCTGTGGAGTCTTGTGAGCAAAAATCCTACTTTTTGAGCTGCTGGCCTTAAAGTGGCGAGTGAGCGATTAGGCTACTGCATCAATTAGTTTGCCAGGTTGGTGTTGTGGTGAAGTGCGCGGACTCTAATCTGGGAGAACAGGGTTTGATTCCCCACTCCTCCACTTGCACCTGCTGGATGACCTTGGGCAAGCCACACACACCCCCACCCCAATTTTCTTCTGGTGTGTGTGACCGCAACTTAGATCTACTTGAATAAATGTAAGTTTACGCTTTTTGCAATATACTTCTTGGCAGGGCTTTTTTGGTAGAAAAAGCCTAGCAGGAAGTCATTAGCATAATAGGACACACCCAACAGCAGAAACTCATTAGCATATTAGGCCACATCTGGAGATCACAGCTCATTAGCATATTAGGCCACACCCCCATGCTACCAGAAGTGTGGTCATCCAGCCACACCCACCTTTCTGTTTACCTTGTTTGTTGTCCAAACCCGGGTTTTTTGTAGCAGGAGCTCCTTTGCATGTTAGGCCACACACCCCTCATGTAGCCAATCCTAATGAGTTTCTGTTGTTGGGTGTGGCCTATTATGCTAATGAGTTCCTGATGGGTGTGGCCAACTCAGGAGCCAGCCGGAACTCTGCTCCTGTGCGTTCCTGCCCCAAAATAGCCCTGCTTCATGGGAGGTTTATTTACTGCACTCAGTATCACGCTTCTATGACAGTGCAAAACCCTGCTGTATTAATCAAATATCCCAATACAGACTAAGATCAAGGAGATTCCAGGTTCGAATTCCCCCTCTCTGCCATGGAAGTTTGATGAGTGGCCTTGGCCCAGTCACATCCTAGCTAATTCACAGGGTTGTTGTTAGGGTGGCCACCTCTGCGTTGGGAAATACCTGGAGACAGGGCTCTTTTTGTAGCAGGAACTCCTTTGCCAGTTTGGCGTAGTGGTTAAGTGCACGGACTCTAATCTGGGAGAACCGGGTTTGATTCCCCACTCCTCCACTTGCAGCTGCTGGATGACCTTGGGCAAGCCATGGTTCTGGCACAGCTGTCCTTGAAAAAGAGCAGTTTCTGTCAGAGCTCTCTCAGCCCCACCTACCTCATAGGGTGTCTGTTGTGGGGAGGGGAAGGGAAAGGGATTTGTGAGCCACTCTGAGACTCCTTTGGGTAGTGAAGGGTGGGGCATAAATCCAATCTCTTCTTTGCTCTGGAGCCATCCTTCCTGAGCTAAGAGGGAAAATCTGTGAGCCGGAGGCTAAAGAACTGTGAGGTGGCTCACCCTAACTCAGCTTAGAGGGAACACCCCATCCCCGGCTGGCGGCCAGAGGGCAACCCTAGGTGGTGGGGACCAGGGGTGGGGAATTCCCTGCCCTAGAGAAAGGCTGGCAACTGGTGATGCCAACTTCCTGGTGGGACCTGGGGATTTCCCAAAACTACAGCTCATCTCCAGACTACAGTGATCAGTTTCCCTGCAGAAAAATAGATGCTTTGGAGGGTAGATTGTATAGCATTGTGCCCCGCTGAGGTCCCTGCCCTCCCCAGGCTCCACCCCCAAACCAAGAACCACAAGGGTAAGAAAGAAGTCTGATAAAGTCCAATATTAAAAACCTAGTGTAAACTTATAATATACAAAAAATACATGTATTTACAGGGCTATTTTTGAGCAGGAACGCACAGGAATGGAGTTCCGACTGGCTCCCGAGTTGGCCACGCCCAGCAAGAGCTCATTAGCATAATAGGCCACACCCAACAGCAGAAACTCATTAGGATTGGCTACAGTAGGGCCTACAGTGGCCTAACATGCAAAGGAGTTCCTGCTACCAAAAAAGCCCTGGGTTTTGACAAAAAACGAGGTACACAGAATAAGAAGCAAAAGGTGGGTGTGGCTGGATGACCACTCTTCTGGTAACATGGGGGTGTGGCATAATAGGCTAATGATTTTCTGCTTTTGGGTGTGGCCTATTATGCTAATGAGTTCCTGCTGTTGGGTGTGGGCTATTATGTTAATGAGTTCCTGCCGGGCTTTTTCTATGCTAAAAGCCCTGGTGTTTTTCAATTAATAAGTTTTGATTTTATTCTTTAATTCTCTTTAATAAAAAACCATTCCGTTAATCACAACCTGGTTCATTTTGAGAACTCTCCTTGGGGGAAATCCCCGTAAACACAGGTGGAGATCCTCTTTGATTACCCCCTCTTGCATTGTTTGGGTTTCCTGGCTAATTCCCCAACAAACTCAGGAAACCCTCACAACCACTTTGGGTAACAGATTAATGGTGTGGTGTTTGGGGCAGGGTATGGGGAGGAGAGACCTCAATATAATGCAATGTGGTCCACATTCCAAAGCAACCAGGGAAACTGATCTTTGTTGACTGGAGATCAGCTGTTTCCAGGCCTCACATGGAAACCCTATCCCGGGCAAAGGTCTTTCACATCCCCTACTATCTTATCCTTTCATTGGAGATGCTGAGGGTTGAACCTGGGGCCTTCTGTATGCCGACCAGATGTTCTACCACTGAGCCATGGCTCATCAACTTCTCCCTCCCCCATATAAGAACGTAAGAGAAGCCAATGTTGGATCAGGACAGTGGCCCATGCAGTCCAACACTCCAACACAGTGGCCAAAAGTACCAGGTGCCATCAGGAGGTCCACCAGTGGAGCCAGGACACTAGAAGCTATGTCCTGCTATATTCAAACCCAGTAGCACCTTTGAGACCAACAAGAGTTTCTGAGTATTGATTTAGCACATCAATCTAGCCCTGGCAAGACTTGGATTCAAATCCCTCCTTGGCCTTGAGATTTCTTGGAGGACTTTGAGTCGGATTTCACTTCTCTGTCTAACACACCATGTAACGAAATGGCTGCCAGGCAGAGGCAGCAGGTTATTTTTAAAATGGATGCCAGTCTGGTAGTCCTCTGGAGGGGGAGGTACTCCTCAGGGGACGATGGGGCTACCGTACCTCCCTGCCTACATTTCCCAGCAGCTTTAGGGGGGAAGTGCGGGAAAGTAAGGCGGTGTGAATCCAGTGAGTGGTGGCAGCGAATAACGAAGGGAAATAGCCCCACCAGGCAAGGTGGGCAGGCGAAAACAGGGGCTTGCGAGCCACAGGACGGCTGCTCAGTCTCCCAGGGCTGAGGGTGGGTCCCTGTTCCACCACACAGCTCACAGCATTGTCAGGAGGATAAATTGGAGAAGCAAGGAAGCTGTACTGGTTGCCCTAAACCTTTTGTGATGACAATGTGAAAGACTGGTTTTCTAAAAAAAAATGAGGAAGAGGATGACTTTAAGCTGGAAAAAGACTGGAAGGGGCTGGTTTAAAGAGGCAACATTAAACCGTAGAATCATAGAATCATGGAAGGGATCTTCGGGGTCATCTAGCCCAACCCCTGCACAGAGCAGGAAATTCACAAATACCTCCCCCTCCACACCCCCAGGAGCCCCTGTTCCATTCCCAGAAGAGGACAAAAAACCTCCAGGATCTCCGGCCAAACTGGTCTGGAGAAAAATGGCTTCCTGACCCCAAAGTGGCGATCAGCATTTCCCTGGGCCTGTCAGAAAGGGCCGCGAGAACTACGTACTCCCTCTCGTGATCTGCCTGAGTTCACAGAATCAGCATTGCTGTCAGATGGCCACCTAGCCTCTGCCTGAAAACCTCCGGAGAAGGAGAGCCCACCACCTCCTGAGGAAGCCTGTTCCACTGAGGAACCGCTCTCACTGTCAGGAACTTCTTCCTATTTTTTTAATGTATTTATTTATTTATTGGATTTATATCCCGCCCTTCCACGTGGGCTCCGGGCGGCAGACAAGAGGCAAAAAGCCATACATTGCCAATAACATGGAGGCAAATGACATATAAAATACTTAAAAACATAAATAATCAACTGCCAATAAAACATTTAGGACAGCGGAAAACAGAACATGTAATCACAGTTAAAACCGGTCACTCAACACTCCGGCGGCATGTTTGCCCCTGCACCAGTGATGTCCCACCAAAGTTGTAATCTCATACCAGGGCCAGTTCCGAAGGTTTCGTCGGAAACTCTTCTGATTTAATTTCAACCCCTTGGTTCTGGTCCGACCTTCTTGTGGTGACAGAAAACAATTCTGCACCGTCCTCTATCTGACCAAGCCGCTTTGTGTTCGAGGATTTGTTTTTCAGAGGAATAAATCAGGTAAATCTGCTGCAGTGTGCAACTCGGGGCTGATGCATAGTGATCAAGCATTAAAAAAAGGCAATGAGTGACATACAGCTGCGTTGGTGGATAAGCCCCCGGAGGATACAGGTTGGACTTTCTGTCTCTGGGTGCAGAGATTTGAAATACCCTCCAAGGAGATGAGGAGCTATAAAGAGGGCATCTCGGCCTACATAAGGGGGGGACTAGGGCAGTGATGCTCTGTCTTCTTGGTGCTTGGGGGGCCACAGTGGGTGGACTTCAGGAGTTCTGGCCCCACTGGTGGACCTCCTGATGCCACATGGGTTTTGGCCACTGGGTGACACAATGTTGGACTGGATGGGCCATTGGCCTGATCCAACACAGCTTCTCTTACATCCTTATGGCTGGGATAGTGATACTCTGTTTCTTGGTGCTTGGGGGGGGGCACAGTGGGTGGGCTTCAGGAGTTATGGCTCCACTGGTGGACCTCCTGATGGCACCTGGGTTTTGGCCACTGCGTGACACAGTGCTGGACTGGATGGGCCACTGGCCTGATCCAACACAGCTTCTCTTACGTCCTTATGTCTGGGATAGTGATGCTCTGTCTTCTTGGTGCTTGGGGGGCCTCAGTGGTTGGGCTTCAGTTCTGGTGGACCTCCTGATGGCCCCTGGGTTTTGGCCAGTCTGCGACACACAGTGTTGGACTGGAGGGGCCATTGGCCTGATCCAACATGGCTTCTCTTACGTTCTTATGTCTGGGGCAGTGATGCTCTGTATTCTTGGTGCTTGTGGGGCAACAGTGGGAGGGCTTCTGGAGTTCTGGCCCTGCTGGTGGACCTCCTGATGGCCCCTGGGTTTTGGCCACTGTGTGGCACAGAGTGTTGGACTGGATGGGCCATTGGCCTGATCCAACATGCCTTCTCTTACGTTCTTATGTCTGGGGCAGTGATGCTCTATATTCTTGGTGCTTGGTGCTTGGGGGGGGGGCACAGTGGTTGGGCTTCTGGAGTTTTGGCCCCATTGGTGTACCTCCTGATGACAGCTGGGTTTTGGCCACTATGTGACACAGAGTGTTGTACTGGATGGGCTATTGGCCTGATCCAATATGGTTTCTCTTATGTTCCTACGTCTGGGGCAGTGATGCTGTGTATTCTTGGTGCTTGGGGAGCAACAGTGGTTGGGCTTCTGGAGTTCTGGCCCTGCTGGTGGACCTCCTGATGTTCCCTGGGTTTTGGCCACTGTGTGACACAGAGTGTTGGACTGGATGGGCCACTGGCCTGATCCAACGTGGCTTCTCTTACGTTCTTATGTTCAAAACTGTCATACAGTGGCACCAAAGGTATATATCAGAACCACAGGATGTGGCCCAAACATAGAGAGTCCTGCTCAAAGGGAACAGCCAAGGCGGTGGAAGAGAAACCTTCCTCCCTTCATGTCTCCGCATGCCTCCATCCAAAGTCTCATAGCACCTCTGAATTAGGATCTGGAGGAGGTTCCTCTGCATAGCTCAATATGCATCTGGGGGAGTGCGGTTCTTTAGGAGGGCTGAGAAGATTATAAAAAAAGCAAAGGAAAAGGGAAGCCAGGATTGACTGTTGAGCCGCGGCTCTGTCTGGTTTCCGGAGAGGCGAGGTTTTGTGCACGCTTATCTCAAGTCAAATGATTTACCCAGAGCATCTCTGTGTGCGTTTCATACATTGTGCCTGATGAAAAAAGAAAGAGAAGAAAGAAAGGGAAAAAAACTGGAGCTCAGTGAGACGTAAAGAGGCATAAGGGGGAAATCTTCCAGCAAGGATCAGGAAAAGAGAAATCTTTTACGCAGCAGAAATAACAAGTCGAGAATAAGCCGACGCCAAGAGAGGGAGTCCAAAAAGGGGACGTTAAGTAAATACGAAAGTCCGTGAGGATTTTCTTTATGTCTATTTTTATTTTAGAAAACAAGATAGTGATGTCGAAGGGATACGGAAGGAAAAGAAGGATTATATAACTACAGGGTCTATAAAATTGTGGATTGTGACACCCGGACTGCTATAGAGAGAGAACGGGGTGCCTGATGGGTGTTTTGCCGGAGATGGTGTCTGAGCGCAAAATGTTTCCATCTGGAAATGCACACCCACATCCAGGCTGCACAGTGGGAGTGGGAGTCCCATGGGGTGTTTCATGTCCAAAAGCGCATCGTGATGCAGATCGATCGATTTACATTATTTATAATCCATCTTTATCCCTCGGACTCAAGGCAGATAACACAGAGAGAGTCGAGACAATTTTTTTTAAAAAATTATATTTTTATTGAGTATATTTTTCATATTTCATAAAAGTATTTCATGCCCTTGTATATTATACTCCGTTTCATAATTTGAACAAAAAAAATGAGGTTACGTTCCATCTGTCGTTGTTATCGTTGTTCAGTCGCACAGTCGAGCCTGACTCTTTGCGACCCCATGGACCACATCACGCCAAGCCCTCCTGTCATGCTCTGGAGTTTGCTTAATTTCACATTCGTTGCCTCGATGACACTGTCTAGCCATCTCATCCTTTGCCGTCCCTTCTTTGACCTTCAGTGTTTCTCAGCATCAGGGTCTTCTCCAGTGAGAGAGCCAGTTTGGGGTAGTGGTTAAGTGCGCGGACTCTTATCTGGGAGAACCGGGTTTGATTCCCCACTCCTCCACTTGCACCTGCTGATGTGACCTTGGGTCAGTCACAAGCTCTGGCACAGCTGTCCCCACGAGCAGTGTTCCCTCTAAACTGAGTCAGTGTGAGCTAACTCACATTTTTTTAGCCTCTGGCTCACACATTTTTGTCTTAGCTCAGGAAGGAGGGCTCCAAAGCAAACTGATTTATGCAGTAGCCAAATCACTCACTCACAACTTTAATGCTGGTGGCTCACAAAAGACTCCACAGCTTAGAGGGTGCATTGTCTATGAGGGAGGTGGGGCGGAGAGAGCTCTTTCCCGAACTGCTCTTTCAAGGAGAGCTCTTGTCAGAACAATGGCCTGCCCAAGGTCACACCAGCAGCTGTGAATGAAGGAGTGGGGAATCAAACCTAAGTCTCCCAAATCAGAGTCCACACACTTGGAGTCTTACGAATGCCTTTCCCTTCCCCTCCCCACAACAGACACCCTATGAGGTAGGTGGGGCTGAGAGAGCTCTTTCAAGAACTGCTTTTGAGAGAACAGCTCTGACAGAACTATGGCTTGCCCAAGATCATCCAGCAGCTGCAAGTGGAGGAGTGGGGAATCAAACCCGGTTCTCCCAAATCAGAGTCCACACACTTAACCACTCCACCAAACTGGCTGGGAGCTGAAAGTAAGGAAACAACACAGGAAAAATCTTCCCGTCTAGCTATTCTCTAACCTACATCTTTTCTTAGAGACTTTCTATACCTGGTGTGAGGGCGAACCAGAGAAGAAGGACAAAGAGCAACAAACCCGAAAGCCAATGCGTACTCTCTATCCCCCTCCCCCGAAGTATTGATTACCCAATTGGAGAATCCCAATGCTAATTAATTATGCATTTTGTCACCTTGCTCTGGCGGCAATTAAGTGCAGGGTTCCCCATTGGGTCTCTAACTTTAAACTAGCTAAGACACCAGCAGGCATCAACAAACAGTAAATCAGTATGTTGTCGAAGGCTTTCACGGCCGGAGTTCATTCATTGCTGTAGATTTTCCGGGCTGTCTGGCCGTGGTCTTGGCATTGTAGGGCCTGAGGTTTCGCCAGTAGCTGTGACTGGCATCCTCAGAGCTATAACACAGAAAGATGGAGTACTCTCTGTGTCAAGGGTTATATAACAGTAAATTCTTTCATGATTATAGAGAACTTGGAAATCCCAACAGTATTAGTCCCATGGGCGTGCTGATGTCACGACTGAGTGTATTTTTGATATTCCATCAGCAAAAGAAAAAAAAAAAAACCTTTGCAAAGGTATCACAGGCAATACACAATCACTTCCTGAGACAATAAAGACTCGGATGTCCACATGCCTGGATGTCACGGGCATCTTGCCTGCAGTCCAAGAAACACGTGATGATATTCCATGCTGACTCAAGACTATTGATCCATCTGGGCCATCACTGATATCTCTGACTGACAGCTGTCTTTCATGTTCCCTACCGCCCAGTATCTATCAACATATTTATACCCTGGCTTGCCCTGTGACTCAAGGTGTCTTACAAATGCCAAATTATAACATGGGTAAAGGCAAAGGTTTCCCTTGCTTGAAAGCTCTGCAAATCTTACTCTAGGGGGCGGTGCTCATCTCCGTTTCCAAGCCGAAGAGCCAGCAATGTCCAAAGACATCTCATAAGAACATAAGAGAAGCCAATGTTGAATCAGGCCAATGGCCCATCTAGTCTGACACTCTGTCACACAGTGGCCAAAAATACCAGGTGCCATCAGGAGGTCCAGCAGTGGGGCCAGGACACCAGAAGCCCTCCCACTGCTGCCCCCTCCAGCACCAAGAATAGAGTGCATCACCTGCCCCAGACTGAGAGTTCCTATCTATACCTTGTGGCTAATAGCCACTGATGGACTTCTCCGTGGTCTCCGTGGTCATGTGGCCGGCATGACGAAATGCCGAGGCACACAGAATGCCTTCCCACCAAAGCGGTGCCTATTTATCTACTTTCAATTTCTTGCTTTCAAACCGCTAGGTTGGCAGGAGCTGGGGCCAGAGATGGGAGCTCACTCTGTCACGCGGTACTAGGGTCTCGAACTGCCGAACTACCGACCTTCTGGTCTGCAGCTCTGATCCACCATGGCCCCTAACATGCACAACTATAAACCCCCCAAATGACCCTGCCCCTCAAATGCTTGCATCCTGGGCGTGGGAAGTACTATAATTGCAGTAGGCTTATGATGACCACATAGGGTTTTCAAAGCAAGACACATTCAGAGTTGTTTCGCCATTGCCTGCCTCTGTGTAGCACCTTGAACTTCCTTGGTGGTTTCCCACCCACCCACTAACCAGGGCTGTTGCATCCCATACACCATTAAGAGTCCTAGCAAATAAAATGACCTTGCAACTCCTGGAGACTGTGCCCAGTCCGTAGGATGGAAGCTACCGTACAAAAGGCATGGATTCTGGTGGACAGTAAGCGGGCCACCTTAAGTAATAGAAAAGCCAGTAGGTGGCAACCTAAAGACATTGATTAGAGTGCAAAGACCTGTGTAAGAGTTGTTGAGCAGTGGAACAGACCGCCTCGGGAGGTGGTGGATGCCCCTTCACTGGACATTTTCAAGCAGAGGCTGGATGACCATCTTCCAGGTATGTTATACGGCTCTCTTTTGGCTCCACTCCTGCAGAGTGCAGGGGGTTGGACTAGGTGACCTTCAAGGTCCCTTCCAACTCTAGCATTCTATGATTCTATGATATTTTAGACGTGTAGGTCCTAGACTATGATGGGATTTGAAGGTCTTAACCAGCACCTTGAACTGAACTTTGGACCATTTTGTCAGCTGCTGTTGCCATTTTGAAATAGGCAAGGTATGTTCCTTAAGGATTGGCTTTTCTGCTTTCTGAGCCAGTTGCAATTTCTGGACTGTCTCCAAGGCAGCCCAGAGGTAAGATTGTCAAGCCCAGCCTGGCAACCGGCAGGAGACTGGGAGGGCAGGGACTTGAAAGCCAACTGTAAGCCATAGTGTGATGTCATTTCCAGGGCAAACCTGGTGGTGACATCATGCCTCTCTAGGAATTGCTGGAAACTCTATGGGTTTACCATGGAGATTTTCAGTGATTCCTAGAGAGGGGACTGACTTAGCTTCCAGGTTTCCCCCAGAAGTGGCATCATGCTATCAACCCAATGGCCATTAAAAAAAGAAAGGCAGGGGCAGTGGATTCCCTGTACTCACTGGGGGAATGGCAACCCTATCCAATGTACAACACATTACATTAACTATAACCCAGTTGAATCTTCTCCTTGCCATAGGAGGTGGTGGCAGCTACTAGCATAAACAGTTTCAAGAGGGCATTGGATCAACATATGGAGCAGAGGTTCATCAGTGGCTGTTAGCCACAATATATAGATAGGAACTCTTGTTGTTGTTGTTCAGTCACACAGTCGAGTCCGACTCTTCGCGACCCCATGGACCAGATTACGCCAGGCCCTCCTGTCTTCCGCTGTCCGCTGAAGTTTGCTCAATTTCATGTTCGTTGCATCGATGACACTGTCTAACCATCTCATCCTTTGCCGTCCCCTTCTTCTTTGACCTTCAATCTTTCCCAGCATCAGGGTCTTCTCCAGTGAATGCTCCCTTCTCATTTGGTGGCCAAAGTATTTGAGCTTCAGCTTCAGGATCTGGCCTTCCAAGGAACAATCAGGGTTGATTTCTTTTAGGATTGACTGATTTGATCTCCTTGCAGTCCAAGGGACTCTCAAGAGTCTTCTCCAGCACCATAGTTCAAAAGAATCTATTCTTCGACGCTCGGCCTTCCTTATAGTCCAACTCTCGCAGCCATACATTACTACGGGGAATACCATTGCTTTGACCATGCGGACTTTTGTTGGCAAGGTGATGTCTCTGCTTTTTATCATACTGTTTAGGTT
This sequence comes from Gekko gecko, assembly GCA_029375565.1. Classification (NCBI taxonomy): domain Eukaryota; kingdom Metazoa; phylum Chordata; class Lepidosauria; order Squamata; family Gekkonidae; genus Gekko; species Gekko gecko. The sequence goes on from JAPDNY010000447.1 coordinate 16,811, forward strand.
TGCCATCGCTTTCCTCCCAAGGAGCAGGCGTCTTTTAATTTCATGGCTGCAGTCACCATCTGCAGTGATCTGGGATCCTAGGAACGTGAAGTCTGTCACTACTTCTACGACTTCCCCTTCTATTTGCCAAGGAGTGATGGGCCCAGATGCCATGATCTTAGTTTTTTTTTATGTTGAGCTTCAAGCCCACTTTTGCGCTCTCCTCTTTCACCCTGAGCAAGAGGCTCTTTAGGTCCTCTTCACTTTCTGCCATCAGAGTGGTATCGTCTGCATATCTGAGGTTATTGATCTTTTCCCCAGCAATCTTAACTCCAGCTTGTGATTCATCCAGGCCAGCATTTCGCATGATGTACTCTGCATATAAATTAAATAAGCAAGGTGACAATATACATCCTTGTCGTACTCCTTTTCCTATGCTAAACCAATCAGTTGTTCCATATCCGGTTCTAACTGTTGCTTCTTGACCCTTATACAGGTTTCTCAGGAGACATGTGAGGTGGTCCGGTACTCCCATCTCTTTAAGAACCTGCCATAATTTATTGTGATCCACACAATCAAAGGCTTTAGCATAGTCAATGAAGCAGAAGTAGATGTTTTTCTGGTACTCTCTTGCTTTCTCCATAATCCAGCGAATGTTGGCAATTTGATCTCTCGTTCCTCTACCTCTTCGAAACCCAGCTTGTACTTCTGGCAATTCTCTATCCACGTACTGTTGAAGCCTAGCTTGTAGGATTTTGAGCATGACCTTGCTAGCGTGTGAAATGAGTGCAATTGTGCGATAGTTTGAACATTCCTTGACATTGCCCTTCTTTGGGATTGGAATGTAAACTGACCTTTTCCAATCCTCTGGCCACTGTTGTGTTTTCCAAATTTGTTGGCAAATTGAGTGCAGCACTTTAACAGCATCTTCTTTTAAGACTTTGAATAACTCAGCTGGGATACCATCACCTCCACTAGCTTTGTTGTTAGTAATGCTTTCTAAGGCCCATTTAACTTCGCTTTCCAGGATGTCTGGCTCGAGGTCAGTGATTATACCATCGTGGTTGTCAAGGACATCGAGGTCCTTCTTGTATAGGAACTCTTGGTCTGAGGCAAATGATGCTCTGTCTTCTTGGTGCTGGGGGGGGCAATAGTGGGAGGGCTTCTAGTGTCCTGGTGTCAGGTAGCCCTGTCATGAAGTTGGAATGTGAGGGGAGTACTCTCAGTCTACCAGCCTCTGACCATTACTATTCTACTGTTTGTATATTATCATCTTCCTGACCTTGTAGTGTCCCCAGCTGCAGAACTCCTCTGCTGGGAAAAAAAACGGCTTTTAGATTGTTTTGCCTGCTTGCTTTGCCCATGCATGTGAACTGTACTCATTGGCTTCAGCTCGTTTTGGGGGGTGTTTGATTCCACAATAATTTAGGGAGCCCTGCTGTTCCCGGGCATTCCTGACACAAGCTGTACACGTGTCCTGAGTTACGATTCACCAATAAACAGATTCTTCTACTGAAGCCCTGCATTGTGTGACCTGACTGAGGAGCCTGACACCTGGCCCCACTGGTGGACCTCCTGATGGCACCTGGTATTTTTGGCCACTGTGTGACAGAGTGTTGGATGGGCCATTGGCCGGATCCAACATTGGCTTCTCTTACATTCTTATGTTCTACCACTGAGTTATGCCCCCTCCCAGAGAAATCTGTACGTGGCCTACACAGTCAGGGCCAGACAAGAGTTATGGGCATCCATACCAGACTCCAGACCAGGGATGGATGTTGTCCAATGCGGGTCCCTAAGGGGGTTGAAAGATAGAGACGGGAGTGCAGCCAGCAGAAGATAACAGCTCTGTTGAGCAGGCAAGCATGGAAGGCCAGGCTGCCAGTATTTACAGCAGATAAACAAAAGAGGAACTCTCTAAAACGCAAGGAAAAGCAGCGCTACAAAAAAAAAGAAGAAGAAGGAATGAGAAAACAATACCGTGCAAGTTCGTGATTTTTATAACGGGGCACGGTACAAATGTAATAATTTTATAAGGATATATTTCTTATTCTGCACGCGTCTATAGTCAACTGTCGGAATCGCCCCGAAATCCCTAACGGCCTGCAAGTTCTTAGTCCCTTTGCTTTCTAGAACTTTCCAGAACTAACTAAATCATTTTGATGTCTGAAGGAAAAAAACAAACAAACATTTCTCTCTTGAAAAGGAATCTCATGCGTGCTGGGGGGGGGGGGTGCTGCATAAAGCCTCAACAACCCATGGTTCCACACGCCACAATTATTTGGGTGCTTAGAAGGTGCCTTCAGAGAAGTCTCATTATGTATTTATGCGCCAGATGTAGCCCATCCAGATAGATTTGCTCCACCACTTGGTCTCTACCGTGTAACAGCTGGGTGGAAGGAAAGTGCACATCAGACCAGAAGGAGAGCATCAATTATGGAAAAGCCCTACCATCTCAGGTTATGCTGATGCAACAGTTTGAGGTCATATTCCACACAGTAGCCAAGATCACACTTGTGGAGGAGAAATCCACTGTTCTTTTCAAACTTCCTTAGTTGTTGTGGGATTATGGAGCCCAGGAGGGGTCATTTCGTAGAAAGAGAGGTGCAGGAGCTCATTAGCATAACTTATTAGCATAACTTATTAGCATACGCCACACCCCCTGATATCACCGGAAGTGTGTCAGAAGGCAACACGCACTGCTCAGGCTCCACTGGACTGTTTTGGATTGCTAGCTATTGGGGAGGGCATGCAGATCTGTCCTCACAGAGGAGGAAGATCTTGTACCTGAATAAACCTTGGTCTTAAAGGTGCCACTGGATTGTTTTGGATTGCCAGCTATGAGGGAGGAAGCGCGCAGATCTGCCCTCACGGAGGAGGGAGAGCTTGTACCTGAAGATGAGCCGGGGGGGGGGCTCTGCAACTTACCTGGCTGCTTCTTGCTCCTTTTGGCCCAACTGAGGGCTGCTGGGAGCAAGGGGTGGGGCTTGTTGCATGTGCCCATCCCCTGGGCTCCTTACTGCCGGAGCTCCGCTCCTGTGCACTCCCGCAGGAAATGACCCCTTGAGCCCAGGACTATTCCTGGATCCACCAGTTCCCCTGAGTTCTTTTATGGGTTGGGTGGAGACTTGCGAGGGGTTGAGTTTAGTGTTGTGTGTGTGTGTGGAGAGAGAGAGAAAATGGGCAATTCTGTATTTGGCATTTGCTCAACACTGAGGAAAAGGTGCAGCTCAAAACCACATCCAGATACCCCGGGGCCAATGCCGTCCTGACTGCAAAGTCACCCCTGAATGGCCATAAATCTATGCAGAAAGTACTATGCAGAAAAACCCAATGATCAAAGAAAGCGAAAGTGGCATGCAATGTAGAGGGTACCCTGAAATCCGATGATCAAAGGAAGTGAAAGCAGCATGCAATGCAGGGGGAATCTCTGTTCCGACATGGGTCTGGTAAAACAACAGGGGGAAAAGCCAATGCAGAATCGCCCAGTGGGTCTAAAACAAAACTAGTTTATTTCATTATGAGCTTTTAGGACAGAAAGGACTTTGTCAGTTATAAAGACAGAAAATATAATATTTCAATATTCAGCGTACCATAATTACATAAAACCCCAATACTTGACTTAGTGCATGTGTACGAACCTAAGAGGGTCAGAAATACAGAAGAAGAAGAAGAAGAAGAAGAAGAAGAAGAAGAAGAAGAAGAAGAAGAAGAAGAAGAAGAAGAGGAAGAGGAAGAGGAGGAGGAGGAGGAGGAGATTGGATTTAAACCCCGCCCATCACTCAGAGTCTCAGAGCAGCTTACAAACTCCTTTCCCTTCTCCTCCCCACAACAGACACCCTGTGAGGTAGGCGGGGCTGAGAGAGCTCTCTTGAGAACTGCTCTTTCGAGAACACCTGTGACAGAACTATGGCTTGCCCAAGGTCATCCAGCAGCTGTGAGTGGAGGAGTGGGGAATCAAACCCGGTTCTCCCAGATTAGAGTCTGCACACTTAACCACTACACCAAACTGGCTCTCTGAACATTCTGGGCCGGTCACCATGGTCTGACAAAGAGCTTTTGATTGCCAGCTATGAACTTTACCTCAAACCCATATACCAGCTCTTTCCTGGCTGTAGCTGCAGGAGCACTCTCCTTGGCTCTCAATGAGGCAATTCAGTTCAAAAGGCCAATCCACATCTACAGGAAACCCGGGCCCCACGTTGGGCACCAACTGTTGTGGATTTCCTTGATGGTCTCCCATCCAAGTACTAACCAGGGCTGACCTTGCTTAGCTTCCAAGATCTGACGAGATCTCGCTAGCCTAGGCCAACTGGGTCAGGGCAGATGTAACATTGCTTGATTCTTGATGCCTATTTGGATCTTGAAGGATGGCTACAGGATGTGTGAACTGTCTCCTCTGAAAAGCACTGCACTTAAATGAGAGAACCCAGAAGTTAAGAGATTCTAGGCAAATGGAGTCCAGGTCCCTGGGCACTTTTGTCCTTCTGTTCTTTATCTCTCTCTCTCTTTGTGTTTAGCAGATAATCATTCCTAGGAACTGCCCCTGGGAGAAGAAGGGGCATGGCCAATTAGCCACTAGAAGTGAAAAAAAAAGAAAAGAAAAACAAAATGAGGAAGGAGTAACAAAGGATGAAGTTGGCCAGGGACTCCTGTTTCCCCATGAGCTGATGATCCCCCTATCTTTTCTTTGCCTGTCTTCAGGTGACTTGGGCAAGGCTGTTAATTATAGGATGTTTTGGAAGACATTCATTCCTAGGGAACCACCTTATTGAGAGGCAGTCAACCTCTGATGGCCAGTGCCAGGAGGCAACAACAGGGGAAGACCCGGGCCTCAATACCATGTTGTTGGTCCTCTGGAGGAACTGGTAGGACACTTTCTGAGACAGGATACTGGACTAGATGGACCTTCACTGGTATGTTCCAGCAGGGCTCTTCTTGTGATCTTACCGGGGAAAGCCTTGGCCTGTATGCCCTGTTGTTGGTCCTCCAGAGGATCTGGTTGGTCACTACTTGAGACAGGATGCTGGACTGGATGGACCATTGGTCTGAACCAGCAGAGATCTTCTTCTGGCTCAGACCAATGGTCCATCCAGTCCAGCATCCATCCAGCCTCAGCTTCTGTGATTGGACCTCCAGAGGAACTGATTGACCACTGTGTGAGACAGGATACTGGGCTAGATGGACCACTGGTCTGACCCAGTAAGGCTTCTTAGGTTCTTCCATTCTTCCACCCAGGAGTAAATTGTACAAGCTTAGGGAGCAAGCCTAACCAAATCTACTCCGAAGTAACTCCCGTTTCACTCTACAGAACTGGCTCCTAGGAAAATGTTCTTTGGTTTGCAAACTTAAATCACTTCAGCCAGGCAAGGTGGGAGGCTTTATACCCGGCCCTTCACTTGGAGTCTCAGAGCGGCTTACAATCTCCTTCCCCTTCCCACAACTGACACCCTGTGAGGTAGTTGGGGCTGAGAGACCTATTTCGAGGACTGGTCTTGAGAGAACAACTCTGAGAGAACTTGTGACTGACCCAAGGTCTCGCCAGGTGGCTGCATGTGAAGGAGTGGGGAATCAAACCCGGTCCTCCCAGATTAGAGTCCACACACTTAACCACTACACCAAACTGTCATGGTGGACAGGGCCACAAAATGGCTGCCACAGTAGGCGAAGCCAGCCACAGAAGGTCAGCCATCACTTAGTTTCAGTCACACGGTGAAGATCTTTATGCTGTTGGTGGCAGTTGCTGCCAAGGTAACATTTTCAAAAATCTGCACAGCCAATCGAATTGCCAGTAGCCAAGTAGAAGCCATGCTGGGCAAAAGTCCTATCTGGACCCGCCCATTCCCTAAAGCACTTGGCAGGTATGGAAAACCCCCCATACACACATACACTCTGAGTGTTAAAAGTGTGGGTTTCCCCCTCCTCTCTGGCAGGAAGCCAGCTCAATTGCCTGCTAGAGCTCATCTATGCACATGCTAATGGTCCTGGTAGGTAAACTACCTAAGGAATTTGGTGCTAGGAAATATCCAGGCAATTCCTGGAAATTTCCCACAATGCCTTCCAGGAGGGCTCCCAGACTGGGTCAAGAGGGTGGCGGGAGTGATGGAAAGCGGGTCGGTTCGATGAAAGCGCTCGCTCTAAGGAGGGAGGGTCTCTCGGTGTTGATTCTTTGAAGGGAACAGACCTCTGAGTGATGGTCAGTTGTGGCGGCCGTCTTTTTCTGACTGAGTAGTCTTCCAGGTAGTGGAACGTGGAGAGGAAGCTTGTAACTTATTAAGCTTACAAGAAGGGGGACCTGCAATACTCGTGGCGGGGAGTATTTCCCCCTGGCTCCCAGCCTGAAGAAGCAGGAGGACATCAGGGCTGAGGAGGAAGTGGATTTTCAGGTTTTTCTGCACACCTGGGGACTACCCCAACAGTGCAGGAAAATCTCTCTGCCCCCCAAGTGCCCCCAATGTGCGGACTTAGATATCCACATGGAGGGGGCATCTTAGCTATTAGATATATACAAGAGGCGGGACCCGCGATACTCGCGGGGGGAGGGAGTATTCCGGCCCCTCAAGCCTCCCCTCCTCCTCCCCCCAGTAACGGTGGCGGCAGCGGCAAGGCCCGCCGGCCCGCCGAGATTCCCTCTCCCCAGCAGCAGCGGAGGGGCGGCGAGGCTGGCCGGCCCCTCAAGCCTCCCCCTCCCTCCCAAGCAACAGGGTGGCGGCGGCGGCGGGGGGGAGGCCGGCCGGCCGGCTGGCCCGCCAAGCCTCCCCTCCCTTTCAAGCAGCAGAGCAGTGGCGGCAACAGCGGCGAGGGGGGGGAGGCCGGCCGGCTGGCCCGCCAAGCCTCCCCCTCCCTCCGAAGCAGCAGGGCGGTGGCGGCGGCGGGGGAGGCCGGCCGGCTGGCCCGCCAAGCTTCACCCTCCCTCCCCAGCGGTGAGGCCAGCTGCCCGCCAAGCCTCCCCCTTCCTCCCTCCCCAGCAGCAGTGGCAGAGGCGAGGCCGGCTGGCCTGCCAAGCCTTCTCCCGCCCTCCCATCCCTTGACTGGGCAACGGCCAGCTTGTAGAGCGTTCCCTGCGCATGCGCTGGGAACGCTCTTACTTTTTTGGGATTTAGATATTCCCCTTACATTTTAAAAAACTTTTAGATTTTTCTGCACACGTGGGGACTGCCCCATGTGCGCAGGAAAATCTCCCTGCCCCCAGGTGCCCCCGATGTGCGGATTTAGATATCCGCACACAGGGGGCCACTTGGGAATTAGATATATAGATTTTAACATCAGTCAGGGTATATCTAGAACAGGGAAAGGGGGTTGCATTTATGGCCAATTTTCTTTTGAAATCCATTTGCTGACCTAGTGCTGTGCTTAAGTATACTTGTAAACATTTTTCCTTTTAATAAATATTTTTTAACTTTGGATGTTGGTCATAAGTCTCTGTACCACATAGATTCTCCACCGTCCGGGACACACTATTGCAGAAGGGGCCCCCAGGGAGAAGGGAACCAGTCAGTGTGCACGTGGCTATCTCTCCAGGGGAGCCCAAAAGCAGTATTTGGTCCTTATGGTAACCAGTCTCTGAGTAGCAGGAGACGCCAAAGCCAGGCCTCAGGAAACGGAAGGGGAACTGGGAATCCGTCCCAGTGGGAAATCCCTAAAATGAACAGGTGGTGGCAGTGAATACCTTAGTGGAAGGAAATGGTAAACCCCTCCAGGAGTTGGCAAGTGGCAGAGTAGGGTCTACAAGCCAAAGTAGGCCTGTCCTGTCACAGCAAGCATAAGGAAATGGTGCCATGGTGCCCACAGGCACCATGTTGAAGAGCCCTGCTCTAGTTTAACCGTGCACACAGATCAATAGGAAAACCTGTTGAGCCCCAGGACAATCCTTCTGTATGACGTGCTGTGGGAGTTTAGATCATGCTTGAAGTTTGTGAGAAGGCTTTTTTTAAAATATAAAAAAAGAGAGATTATTTATATAAGATTTTAGGGGGAAAACACGGTTGTACTTGGCAAATTGTTCTCAGTCACTCTTTGCACACCAGCAGCTGCGGAACGAATGCCATTGTGTGCCAATCACCCCACATCCCAAGGTGTTTCAAATGCATCTCAACACCCCCCAGGGGATCGCAGCTCCTGGCAAGGCGTGAGGTTATGAAACCAAAGAACGATCCAGCCCAATTTTCTCCTCTTGGCTAGCCTTTCCTGGCAGTCTCTGGAGAGCAGGTAGGAGTGGATGAGGGAGGGGGAAAAATAGCAGAATTGGCAGCAGAAGTATTGGACGAGGAATAATGTGGACACTTTGTCTTTTTGCGTGTGCGTCGCAGAGGAAGTAAAGAGAAGCCACCGAATCCCAGGGCTCAGCTTCAAGTTACACCAGTATATTGTAGGTGAGGATCATAGAATCATAAAATGTTAGAGTTGGAAGGGACCTTGCAGGTCATCTAGTCCAACCCCCTGCACTCTGCTGAAAGATAGCCCTATATACCTATATACCTACACCATACCCGAAAGATGGTCGTCCAGTCTCCTCTTGAAAACATCCAGCGAAGAAGCATCCACCACCTCCCGAGGCAGTCTGTTCCACTGCTCAGCCACTCTGACAGTTAGGAAGTTTCTCCTGATATTTAGTCCATATCGACTCCCTTGTAATTCCCACCCATTAGATCTAGTCTTGCAATCTGGAGCAAGAGAGAATAGATCTGCTCCGTCTTCTACATGACAGCCCTTCAAATACTTGAAGACTGCAATCATGTCCCCTCTAAGCCTTCTTTTCCCAGGCTAAACATACCCAACCCTTTCAGCCTTTCCTCATAAGACTTGGAGAGGGTTGCCAACTCTGCTTTGGGAAACTCCTGGATATTTGAGCTTGAGCCTAGAGAGGGTGGGCTTTGGTGAGGGGAGGGACCTCAGCAGGGTATAATACCATAGAGTTCACCCTCCAAAGCAGCTCTTTGATCCAGGGGAACTGATCTCTGTAGTCTGGAGAGCCAGTTTGGTGCAGTGGTTAAGTGTGCGGACTCTAATCTGGGAGATCTGGATTTGATTCCCCACTCCTCCATGTGCAGCTGCTGGTGTGACCTTGGGTCAGTTACAAGTTCTCTCAGAGCTGTTCTCTCAAGGGCAGTCCTCAAAAGAGCTCTCTGAGCCCCACCGACCTCACAGGGTGTCTGTTGTGGGGAGGGGAAGGGAAAGGAGTTTGTAAGCCGCTCTGAGACTCCGAGTGAAGGGCGGGGTATAAATCCAATATTCTCCTCCTCCTCCTCCTCCTCCTCCTCCTCCTCCTCCTCCTCCTCCTCCTCCTCCTCCTCCTGTTGTTGGCCATCCAGAGGAAGTGGTTGGCCACTGTGTGGGACAGGATGCTGGACTAGATGGACCACTGGTCTGATCCAGCAGGACTCTTCTGATGTTCTTATGAAGGCCTTGGCTTCTGTGCCCTGTTGTTGACCATCCAGAGGAACTGTTTGGCCACTGTGTGAGACAGGATGCTGGACTAGATGAACCACTGGTCTGATCCAGCAGGGCCTTTCTTATGTTCTCATCAGGAGAAGGCTTTGGCCTCTTTGCCTTGTTGTTGGCCTTCCAGAGAAACTGGTTGGCCAGTACAGGGGACAGGACGCTTGACTAGATGGACCACTGGTCTGATCCAGCAAGGTTCTTCTGATGTTCTTATGAGGGCCTTGGCCTCTCTGACCTGTTGCTGGCCCTCCAGGGGAACTTGTTGGCCACTGTGTGAGACAGGATGCTGGACTAGATGGGCCACTGGTCTGATCCAGCAGGGCTCTTCTGATCTTCTTAACATGCCCATATCTGTGCACTGAGATCTGTGGCAGATCAAGGAAGCAGGGGCATCGAAAGTGTGGCAAACTCTCAAAGATCCACACCATGTGGTCCAGGAAAGTGCAAAGAGCGTTAACAGGCCAGGAACGGCTGACTGTTTGGTGGCTTTTTTTTTTCTTGCTGTGGATATAGGCCTACCACTTACATAAAGCGATATGGAAGAGAAATGAGAGTGGTTGGGAGGAAGCTAATGTGTATGATTAAGTATATGTGAGTCTTGGCTTTCTCCTACACAAATGCTGGGATTCTAGCATCACCCCCTGTCCAGGTAATTAACACCTGTCAGTTTAGTTTACCCACTCTCACTATTTTTGAACTATTGTTCCGTTTCAGAAAATAAAATAACAGAGAAGAAAATACATGATTTATTTATTTATTTTTGATCCTTGGCAAGTACAGAAGGCACATTTCGCAAGGGCTTGGATATTTTAACCTTGTCGACAACGGTTTCCCGATTGCAGTTTTTAATCCCCCCCTCCCCCCTTCATTAAACAGTCTTTTTAATTAACCCAGTTTGGAGCCATTTGGTTTCCACTGAGAGATGTGCCAATCACATCTGTGGCAAGAGGCATCCATCGGGCAAAACGGAGAAAAGGCTCTCTTTTAGACTCAGGGATGGGCCAGGCGGGCCTGATCTCATCAGATCTCGGAAGCTAAGCCAGGGTTGGCCTGGGTTGGTGTTTGGATGGCGGACCACCGAGGAAGACCGGGATCACTGTGCAGAGGCAGCCAATGGGAAACCAAGTCTATTCATATTTTGCCTTCAAAACACTACCGGGCCACCATAAATTGGCTACAAGTTGGCAGGAGGGAGGGAAGGAAGGAAGGGAGGAAGGAAGGGAGGAAAGGGAGGGAGGGAGAGGGAGAAAGAGAAAGAAAGAGGGAGGTGAGAGAGAGAAAGAAAGAGACCGAGAGAGGGAGGAGAGAGAGAGAGAGAAAGTGGGAGGAGAGGGAAAGAGAAATAGAGAGGGAGGAGAGAAAGAAAGAGAAAGTAAGAGGGAAGTGAGAGAAAGAAAGAGACGGAGAGAGGGAGGAGAGAAAGAGGGAGGAGAGAGAAAAAGAAATAGAGGGGGAGGAGAGAAACAAATAGAGGGGGAGGAGAGAAAGAAAGAGGAGAGAGAGAGAAAGAGAGAGGGAAAGGAAGGAAGGAAGGAAGGAAGGAAGGAAGGAAGGAAGGAAGGAAGGAAGGAAGGGAGGGAGGGAAGGAGGGAGGGAGGGAGGGAGGGAGGGAGGGAGGCCTGTTGGTTGATGGGGTTGGTTGACGGGGGCTCAGTTGTCCGAAACCCATGGGATGCAAGCCATGTCTACATGGTGGTGGGACCTCGCAGAGCAAGCAGAAGGAAGGCCGAGCAACAGGACTTCTGAACAGAGAGTTCATTTTGGATTTTGCCTTCCTAAATGCTTCCTTTCTGTACACTTCTAATCCCTGCTTGACCCATCTGGTGCATTTGCAAGTGAAAATATGAATCTCAAGGGTTCTCATGGGTGTGGCATGCGCCGTCAAGCCAGTTCCAAATTATGGTGGCATTGTGAAGGAATGACCTCCCAAATGTCCTGTCGTTGACTGCCTTGCTCCAAGTCTTGCAAATGGAAGGGTTTTTTACCCTCCATAATGTTTTATTTGGTTTTAACACATAATAGGGCAGGAAGGGCACAAGGGTTGGGATAAGACATAAAGGGAAGTTCCATCACGTTTATATAGTAGCTGTTACAATTTTTCCGTCTTAATTCTCCGTTTCCAGATCTCTTTCATTTTATATTTACTAAAGCTAGTGACACTTAATCAAATCGCTGAAATCTTTTTTAATGATTCCTGAAAAAAGTCAAGTTCTGTACAGTTCAAGTTAGGGTTTCTCCAAGTTTATGACACTTATATTCATTGTTCGCGGTCTTCAAAGGTTCTTTCCACCCAGTCATAAAATGATATCCAATTATCTCTCGCTTTTTGTTTATTTCGGTCTTTTAACATGTCCAACCAGGGGTCTTCTTGGGGGGAGCGAACCGGAGCGCAGCTCCGGGAGCTCAGGAGTCAAGCCCCGCCCCCAGCCGGCGTCCCCGGGAGTCTTTCAGGCAGCCGAATGTCAATTTCAGCTCCATTATATCCTATGGGCCATTGAAGTCAATGGTGAAAACATAGGGTATATTCTGGGGGCTGGAGGGGAGGGGTTTGAGGGAGAGGCTCCAAACTCACAGGGTAGCTGATGGAGCCTCTCCCCAAGATACCCACCAAGTTTCAAGAACATTGGACCAGGGGGTCCAATTCTATGGGCCCCCAAACAGGTTGCCCCTATTCCCTCCATTGTTCTCTATGGTGGGAAAAAAGAGAAAACTTAAAGAGGACATGATTGCAGACTTCAAGTATTTGAAGGGCAGTCATGTAGAAGACGGAGCAGATCTATTATCTCTTGCTCCAGATTGCAGGACTAGATCTAATGGGTGGGAATTACAAGGGAGTCCGTTGGTATCTCTGACTTCTTCCAATACATCCAAAGGATGTAAAAGATCTCTACCTGCAAACCCCGGAGGCTGAAACATGTTCGGTCCTGTTTTAATGTGGTTCAGAGTTATCAACCCATATATATTGAAATCAGCTCTAGCTCACCACCTAGTGGTGCATAACACTAACAGAGCTAGAACTTCTGGCTGCCAGGCATCTTAGGATCTGCTGGCTATTCTGCACACACTGCCATAGGTAAAGGTAAAGGTTTCCCCTTGCTCAAAAGCCAGTCGAATCCGACTCTAGGGTTGCGGTGCTCATCTCCGTTTCAAAGCCGAAGAGCCAGCGCTGTCCGAAGATGTTTCCGTGGTCATGTGGCTGGCATGACTAAACACCAAGGCGCACGGAACGCTGCTACCTTCCCACCAAAGTGGTACCTATTTATCTACTTGCCATTTCTTGCTTTCGAACTGTTAGGTTGGCAGAAGCTGGAACTAGAGACGGGAGCTCACTCCGTCGTATGGCACTCTCGGGTCTCGAACTGCTGATCTACTGACCTTTCACAGCCTGCAGTTATTGGCTCAAGGCTTGTCACCTAGAAGTATCGAAATGTATCAGGTAATATAGATTCAGGACTTCTTCGTTCAAATATTCACCACTTCAAGGATAAATTCTACCAATGTTTTTAAAGTATAGTTTTGGTGCACTTTACAATATATATATATGTTTAAATTTATTTCTCAAAAAATATTTTTTTCTCTCTCTCACCCAATCTTTGGATACCCAATTTTGTGGTTTCTTACAGTTGGGTCTTTTCCCCCTTCTGTTTTGCTTTGATAGTCAGAGGAGACCAAACTGACCTTGAAAGGTCATTGCTCTGATTCAAGATAAGGCAGTTTCCTGTGTTTGGGAGCTCTGACCTGGATAGCCCTGGCAAACCCGATCTCATCAGATCTCTTCTTATGTTCTTATTGGGGGAATTCCTCAGCCTTTATGTCCTGTTGTTGGCCCTCCAGAGAAGTTGGTTGGCCACTGTGTGAGACAGGATGCTGGACTAGATGGACCACTGGGCTGATCCAGCAGGGCTCTTCTAATTCTCTGATGAAGGCCTCAGCTTCAATGCCCTGCTGTTGGCTCTCCAGAGGAACTGCTTGGCCACTGTGTGAGACAGGAGGCTGGACTAGGTGGACCACTGGTCTGATCCAGCAGGGCTCTTCTAATGTTCTGATGAAGGCCTCAGCTTCAATGCCCTGTTGTTGGCCCTCCAGAGGAACTGGTTGCCCACTGGGTGAGACAGGAGGCTGGACCAGATGGACCCCTGGTCTGATCTAGCAGGGCTCTTCTAATGTTCTGATGAAGGCCTCAGCTTCAATGCCCTGTTGTTGGCCCTCCAGAGGAACTGGTTGCCCACTGTGTGAGACAGGAGGTTGGACTAGGTGGACCCCTCGTCTGATCCAGCAGGGCTCTTCCGATGCTCTGATGAAGGCCTCAGCTTCAATGCCCTGTTGTTGGCTCTCCAGAGGAACTGGTTGGCCACTGTGTGAGACAGGATGCTGGACTAGATGGACCCCTCGTCTGATCTAGCAGGGCTCTTCTAATGTTCTGATGAAGGCCTCAGCTTCAATGCCCTGTTGTTGGCCATCCAGAGGAACTGGTTGCCCACTGTGTGAAACAGGAGGCTGGACCAGATGGACCCCTGGTCTGATCTAGCAGGGCTCTTCTAATGTTCTGATGAAGGCTTCAACTTAAATGCCCTGTTGTTGGCTCTCCAGAGGAACTGGTTGGCCACTGTGTGAGATAGAATGCTGGACTAGATGGACCCCTGGTCTGATCCAGCAGGGCTCTTCTAATGTTCTGATGAAGGCCTCAGCTTCAATGCCCTATTGTTGGCTCTCCAGAGGAACTGGTTGACCACTGTGTGACACAGGAGGCTGGACTAGATGGACCACAAGTCTGATTCAGCAGGGCTTTTCTGATGATCTTATGTATATGAAGCTGCTTTAAACTGTGCCAGACCATTGGCCGATCTAGCTAAGAATGATCTAACTCTTTGTCATGCTTCTGGAGTTCATTGATGATACACAGGAGTGGTTTTAGTTGTGATCTGCAAGCAGCCACAAGTGGTGTTCCATCATTTGCTCTTTGGACTAACGTTTGCTTTTCAAATTGTAAATTATCTTGTACTCTTCCGTATCTCAAGAAGAAAACCGACATGTTGAAAATCTGATACTATGCAGATCTATTGACACATAATTGCTTCCTCTGTCTTAAGAACATAAGAGAAGCCAATGTTGGATCAGGCCAATGGTCCATCCAGTCCAACTCTCTGTCACACAGTGGCCAAAAGTACCAGGGGCCATCAGGAGGTCCAGCAGTGGGGCCAGGACACTAGAAGCCCTCCCACTGTTGCCCCCCAGCACCAAGAACAGAGTGCATCACCTGCCCCAGACTGAGAGTTCCTATCTATACCTTGTGGCTAAGAGCCACTGACGGATCTCTGCTCCATATGCTGATCAAATTCCCTTTTGAAGCCGTCCATGCTTGCAGCTGCCACCACCTCCTGTGGCAGTGAATTCCATGTGTTGATCACTCTTTGGGTGAAGAAGGACTTCCTTTTATCCGTTCTAACCTGACTGCTCCAGCAATTTCATTGAGTGCCCACGAGTTCTTGTATTGTGACACACAGTTAATCAACACAAAATTGATCTATCAATCCCAGTTTTCTGGACTAGAGAAAGCCACTCTTAGCCACGATATAATTTCATGATCGGTGCCCTTGCTTCTCAAATTGTGCAAAGCAGATGTGGAAAACTTCACAGTCCTCCTGATCGGAACCCAGAGCTCAAGGCTAACAGCTAACATTCCACTTAGAAGATCCACGTCGCTTTTCTGCTGACTTGCTGCAGAATTCTCCAATTTGGGGGGGGGGGACCTGGGTAACGCTGTCTCTTTCCTAATGCAAACACTGTGAAAAATGGCAGCTGAGAATAGCACAAAACTGGCCCCAATTTTCACCTGCGAAGAGAGGGAGGCTGCTGAAGAAAGAAGTGGAGGAAAATTCTCCTGAAATCCTTCCCGCCCCAAAATGGCTACAGAGATATTAGGCTTCTCCGGGTCTTGACTTCTATTAAAGTTTATGCTGAATATATCTTTGTTCTCAGTCTTTGAGGGCAGTTATTTACCTGTATAGTAGTACGCAGGGCTTTTTTGGTAGAAAAAGCACAGTGGGAACTCATTAGCATAATAGGCCACACCCCTGACAGCACAACTTATTAACATATTAGGCCACACCCCCATGTTACCAGCAGTGCGGTCATCCAGCCACACCCACCTTTTGCTTCTTATTCTGTTTACCTTGTTTCTTGTCAAAACCCCAGGGCTTTTTTTGTAGCAGGAATTCCTTTGCATGTCAGGCCACACAACCCTAATGTAGCCAATCCTAATGAGTTTCTGCTGTTGGGTGTGGCCTATTATTCTAATGAGTTCCTGCTGGGCGTGGCCAACTCTGGAGCCAGCCGGAACTCCATTCCTGTGCGTTCCTGCCCCAAAATAGCCCTGGTAGTACATTCTGGATATCTAGTGACATTTGTCTGGGAGAGCTTTGTGCTCTGCTGATAACAACCTACTGGTGATCCCTGGCCCCAAAGACGTCCGGCTGTCCTCGCCAGGGTGAGGGACTTTTCGGTCCTGGCCCCAACCTGGTGTAGGGTTGCCGGGTCTTGGTTGGAAAGTACCTGGAGACTTTGTGGGTGGAGCCAGAAGAGGGTGGGGTTTGGGGAGGGGCCTTAGCATGGTACGATGCCAGAGTCCACCCTTCAAAGCAGCCATTTTCTCCAGGGGAGCTGATCTCTGTCAGCTGGAGATCAGCTGCCAAAGCGGGAGATCCCCAGGCCCCACCTGGAGACTGGCAACCCTAACCCTGTGGGAGTCTCTGCCTAATACCACCAGGGCCCTGTGGGATCTTATGCAATTCTGTAGGGCCTACAAGGCAGAGATGCTCCGCCAGGCTTTTGATTGAAGACAGCAACAATGTTCTATCACGCCTGGCACCCTCTTCCTAATGTTCAGCCTGGAGAGGAGATGACTGAAAGGTGATATGGTAACCATCTTCAAGTACTCGAAGGGCTGCCACAGAGAGGATGGCAGAGAGTTGTTTTCTGTTGCCCCAGAAGGCTGGACCAGAACCAACGGGTTGAAGTTAAATCAGAAGAGTTTTCAGCTAAACATGAGGAAGAACTTCCTGACAGTTCGAGCGGTTCCTCAGTGGAACAGGCTTCCTCGGGAGGTGGTGGGCTCTCCTCCTTTGGAGGTTTTCAAACAGAGGCCAGATGGCCCTCTGAGAGCAATGCAGATTCTCTGAACTTGGGCAGATCATGAGAAGAGAGGGCAGGAAGGGTTGCCTCGGTGCTTCGTTCTCGTGGCCCTTTCTTACATGCCCAGGGAAATGCTGATCGCCACTTTGGGGTCAGGAAGCAATCCTGGAGGGATTTTTTTGTCATTTTCTTGACATGGAATAGCGGTCACTGTGGGGCATGGAGGTATTTGTGAATTTCCTGCCTTATGCAGTGAGTTGGACTAGATGACCCTGGAGGTCCCTTCCAACTCTATGATTCTATGATTCTTCCAATTAATTCTTATCTTGTGTTCCCTCTCCCCTGCCCAAAAAATGGCCAGGCCAGAACTGGGACAAAAACTTGGGTCTGGGACATTTTAACTTGCTTTTAAAAATTTGTTGGTCTACTTTTGTTAGTCTGAATTTTTAATGTTTTGCGTATTTATTTGGTGGCTTTGTGCCTCTGCTGTACACCGCCCAGAGCCTGGTGCAAACTAGGATGGGGAAATTAAACAACAACAATAATAATTTATTTGTGTTATTTTTAGGGATGTAAGGAGGATTACATAGAGTAGATCAGTACTATCAACAGTGGGGGGAAGAAGAAGAACATAAGAACATAAGAGAAGCCAATGTTGAATCAGGCCAATGGCCCATCTAGTCCAACACTCTGTCACACAGCGGCCCAAATATACCAGGTGCCATCAGGAGGTCCAGCAGTGGGGCCAGGACACTAGCAGTCCTCCCACTGCTGCCCCCTCCAGCACCAAGAATAGAGTGCATCACCTGCCCCAGACTGAGAGTTCCCATCTATACCCTGTGGCTAATAGCCACTGATGGACTTCTGCTCCAGATGTTTATCTAATTCCCTCTTGATTGAAGAAGGGGAAGAAGAAGAAGGAGAAGAAGGAGAAGAAGAAGGAGAAGAAGGAGAAAGGAGAAGAAGAAGGAGAAAGGAGAAGAAGAAGGAGAAAGGAGAAGAAGAAGGAGAAAGGAGAAGAAGAAGGAGAAGAAGGAGAAGAAGGAGGAGAAGAAGGAGAAGGAGAAGGAGAAGGAGGAGAAGGAGAAGGAGAAGGAGAAGGAGAAGGAAGAAGGAGAAGGAGAAGAAGAAGAAGAAGAAGAAGAAGAAGAAGAAGAAAGGAGAAGGAGGTTTTTATGCCCTGCTTCTGTCTACCTTTAGGAATCGCAAACTAACTTACAATCACCTTCCTTTCCTCTCCCCACAACAGGCACCTTGTGAGGTAGGTGGAGCTGAGGGAGCTCTGAAAGAACTGTGACTGGTTAGAGGTCACCAAGCAGGCTTCATGTAGAAGAGGAGTGGGGAATCAAACCCGGTTCTCTAGACTAGAGAATGCTGCTCTTGCCCACGACACCATACTGGCTCACAAAGACAGTGTAAGAGGTTTTGACTTGTAGAGATCTGGAAACCAACCAGAGATGGAGCACAGCATAAGTATTAACAGGACACATTAAACAAAAGGAACCCCCCCCAACCCCCCAACCCCAAAATACACACCTACGTGCAGCCACAACTAGTACAAACTATGAATGGTGGTAGAGACCCTAAGCCTTTACCCCAAGCTTCTTTCTGAACCGTATTGTTACAGTTTCAGCCTTATTTCCTGTGCAAAAAAAAAAAAAAAAAGCCCTCTTGAATAATTCAGCTTCGCATAGTTTTCAGAAAGCCAGGGGGTGGGGGCCTTCCGGACCCCATCAGGCAGGCCATTCCATAAGTTGGGGGGCACAATGGAGAAGGCACAAATGTGGAGCATGAACATATTTCTTGAATGATAAGAATATTCAAGTGCTCCTCATCGGCTTTGCTGCATAGCTGGCATAAAAGACTCAGCTTTTGCTTGGATCAAAATGGACATAAGAATATCAGAAGAGCCCTGCTGGGCCAGACCAGTGAGGGTCCATCCAGTCCAGCATCCTGTCTCACACAGTGGCCAAACAGTTCCTCTGGAGGGCCAACAACAGGGCATAGAAGCCAAGGTCTTCTTAAGAATATAAGAAGAGCCCTGCTGGGTCAGACCAGTAAGGTCCATCCAGTCCAGCATCCTGTCTCACACAGCGGCCAGCCAGTTCCTCTGGAGGGCCAACAATAGGGCATAGAAGCCAAGACCTTCTTAAGAATATAAGAAGAGCCCTGCTGGGTCAGACCAGTGAGGTCCATCCAGTCCAGAATCCTGTCTCACACAGTGGCCAGCCAGTTCCTCTGGAGGGCCAACAACAGGGCATAGAAGCCAAGACCTTCTTAAGAATATAAGAAGAGCCCTGCTGGGTCAGACCAGTGAGGTCCATCCAGTCCAGAATCCTGTCTCACACAGTGGCCAGCCAGTTCCTCTGGAGGGCCAACAACAGGGCATAGAAGCCAAGACCTTCTTAAGAATATAAGAAGAGCCCTGCTGAGTCAGACCAGTGAGGGTCCATCCAGTCCAGCATCCTGTCTCACACAGCGGCCAGCCAGTTCCTCTGGAGGGCCAACAACAGGGCATAGAAGCCAAGGTCTTCTTAAGAATATAAGAAGAGCCCTGCTGGGTCAGACCAGTAAGGTCCATCCAGTCCAGCATCCTGTCTCACACAGCGGCCAGCCAGTTCCTCTGGAGGGCCAACAACAGGGCATAGAAGCCAAGGTCTTCTTAAGAATATAAGAAGAGCCCTGCTGGGTCAGACCAGTAAGGTCCATCCAGTCCAGCATCCTGTCTCACACAGCGGCCAGCCAGTTCCTCTGGAGGGCCAACAACAGGGCATAGAAGCCAAGGTCTTCTTAAGAATATAAGAAGAGCCCTGCTGGGTCAGACCAGTAAGGTCCATCCAGTCCAGCATCCTGTCTCACACAGCGGCCAGCCAGTTCCTCTGGAGGGCCAACAATAGGGCATAGAAGCCAAGACCTTCTTAAGAATATCAGAAGAGCCCTGCTGGGTCAGACCAGTGAGGGTCCATCCAGTCCAGCATCACATCTCACACAGTGAGGCTTTCCCCTGATGTTGCCTCCTGGCTCTGGGATTCAGAGGATTAGTGCCTCTGGACATGGAGGTTCCCTTCAGTCACCATGGCTAGTAGCCATTGATAGACTTGTCCTCCATGAATCTCTCTAATTCCCTTTTAAAGCTGCCTATAAGAACATAAGGAGAGGGCAATAGACTTGGTGGATCAGATTTCTGGTTCATCTAGTCTGGGGCAGTGATGTTTTGTATTCTTGGTGCTTGGGTGCCAACAGTGGGAGGGCTTCTGGAGTTCCGGCCCTGCTGGTGGACCTCCTGTTTGCATCTGGGTTTTGGCTACTGTGTGACACAGAGTGTTGGACCGGATGGGCCACTGGCCTGATCCAGCATTGGCTCCTCTTATGTTCTTAAGTCCAGCATCATGTTTCCAACAGTTGTCCACCAAGGGTCACAGAGACGCCCATCAGCAGGTCCTTCAGGCAACAGCCTTCTCCTGACATTTGGTCCCCAGCATTCTATGCCTGTATGCTAAATAGGGTTGCCAACTGCAGGCTGGGAAATTCCTGGAGCTTTGGGGAAGAAGCCTGGGGAGGATGGGGGACCTCACTGGAGTACAATGCCTTAGAGCTCACCTTCCGAAGTGGTCCTTTTCTCCAGGGAAACTGATCTCTGTTGTTGGGCAATCAGTTATCTCTCTAGGAGATCTCCGGGCCCCGCTGGAGCAGTGGCAGCCATAATAACTAAGACTAGAAGCCTGTAAGCCTAAGATCGGGGAATCGGAGTATCTGCAGATGGAGGAGACCATAGGTGGAAGACGACAGGGAAGATCAATGGGGATGTGGCTATCAGTCGATCTACAATCTTGCATGGAGCAGATTGCTCTGGCAGTGCAGTAGCTCCTGAGATCCAAAGCAGCACTGGGTGCCGTGAGGAAGAGACCTTGGGAACAAAGGCAGTCGATGAATCACCGAGGGTAGGAATGTCAGGTCCCCCCTGAAGTAATATAGTGCCGGGGAGATCTTATCACCCTCCTAATGACAGGCGCAATGGTGATCTTGAGATAGCGAAAGAAATCAGGGAGGGTGCCAGAGGAGAGACACCGTGACCTCAGTTGCCCTTGCGTTGACTGGCTAAGTGTATCCTTGCGGAATCATGACAAAGCCGTGGGATGACTAGCTGCAGTCAAGGAGCAAGCCTGAGAACTCTTAGTCATGTAAGCCAACAAGGTGGGGGACTCTCACATGAGCATGTTTAAAGCAGTTAAGAGCACAGTCTCTAATCTGGGGTAACTGTTGGTTTATTTTAATTTATAATTTTTATTTAAGAATTTAATAAGAACTGGGTTTGATTCCCCACTCCTACACATAGAATCATAGAATGTTAGAGTTGGAAGGGACCTTCCAAGTCATCTAGTCCAACCCCCTGCATTCTGAAGGAGCAGAGCCAAAAGAGAGCCCTACAACATACCCAAAAGATGGTTGTCCAGCCTCCGCTTCAAAATGTCCAGCGAAGGAGCATCCACCACCTCCTGCGGCAGTCTGTTCCACTTCTCAACCACTCTTACAGTTAGGAAGTTTCTCCTGATATTGAGCCAGTAATGACTCCCTTGTAATTCCCACCCATTAGATCTAGTCTTGCAATCCGGAGCAAGTGAGAATAGATCTGCTCCAGCTTCTACATGACAGCCCTTCAGATATTCGAAGACTTCAATCATGTCCCCTCTAAGCCCTCTCTTTCTCAGGCTAAATATACCCAACTCTTTCAGCCTTTCCTCATAAGACTTGGATTCCAACCCTCTCACCATTCTGGTCATCCTCTTCTGGACACGCTCAAGCTTGTCAACATTCTTCCTAAAATGTGGTGCCCAAAACTGGACACAGTCCTCCAGGTGAGGACCTGACCGTAGCAGAATAGAGTGGAACTACCACCTCCCGTGATCTGGACACAAGGCTTCTGTTAATGCATCCTAAGATTACGGTCAGTCACAACTTATTTCAGAACTGTTCTCTCAGGAGCAGTTCTCGAGAGAGCTCTCTCAGGTCCACCTACTTCACAGGGGTATAAATCCAATCTCTTCTTCACACATGAAGCTGCCTTATACCGAATCAGACCAATGGATCCATCAAGGTCAGCGTTGTCTACTCAGAGTAGCAGTGGCTCTCCAGGGTCTCAGGAGGAGGTCTTCCCCATCACCTACTGTCTGGTCCCTTTAACTGGAGATGCTGCCGGGGATTGAACCTGGGACCTTCTGCGTGCCAGGCAGAGGCTCTACCACTGAGCCAGGACCCCTCCCCTTGGCTCTCCAGGGTCTCAGGTGGAGGTATTCCATTCACCTGCCTTTTGAATGGAGATGCCAGGGATTGAACCTGGGGCTTTTTGCATGACATGCAGCTGCTCTACCACTGAGCCACAGCCCCTCCCCTCTCCTTCATTTTATACTGGATAGTGCCCAATATAGGGTGATAGACACAATTATTGACCAACCACTCAGAAAACAGTGAATGGTATGTTGCCTCTTTCTTTCTTTCTTTCTTTCTTTCTTTCTTTCTTTCTTTCTTTCTTTCTTTCTTTCTTTCTTTCTTTCTTTCTTTCTTTCTTTCTTTCTTTCTTTCTTTCTTTCTTTCTTCCTTCCTTCCTTCCTTCCTTCCTTCCTTCCTTCCTTCCTTCCTTCCTTCCTTCCTTCCTTCCTTCCTTCCTTCCTTCCTTCCTTCCTTCCTTTCT